>JASGCC010000318.1:0-230428 GCA_030067915.1 Hydractinia echinata | reverse complement strand
AATTCTTAGAGACCAGCCGATAAGTCTAATTTTTTGGCTTTTGGGTTTTTCCAAGTGGTTGCTAATTACCCCGCGGAAGATGACGTCAGTTATTTGACCTCAAACTTTTAAGTGCAATACAATGGCTTTACACGTAATTGTTAACATGGAAAAAAATCTAAATGACATCAAAATATTGTAACGCATTGAGAACATTAAAAAGCATATGCTGTAAAAGTACATTGAATTGCAGAATACCTCTCAATGAAAAAGTTGGACTTTTTCTAAGTTTGTATTACAGTAAAAGATTAACCATGTAACATCATTTAACCAAAAAAATGTTGCGTCTCTATTTACTTTGCATAGCCCACTAAACTTGTTGCTATCGCAGGAACTTCATGTTCAAAAGACTCGCAAATTGTTTTTGATTTAAAGGGAACTCCCGATTAGTGAGTAATATGGTAAAAGCAACATAAATGTAGTAAAAAACAAGTTACTCACCTCAGTTTTTCTCTCATTTCTAAAAAGAAGAAAACAATTTCAAAAAATAAACAATAAAAAAACAATATAAATGATAAAAGTGTTGAAGATGACATAACTCACAAGCAAAGGGAGATATGCAATATATATACAAAAAACTGTTTTTGTAATTCAATATAACAATCGACGTTTTAACATACTGATGTAAGAACAATATATACAGTCACGTCACGTGATCCAAGGCTGGCATTATAGATTTCAAAGTCAATTACAGTTCTTTTTTCAATTAGCAATTTTTTTAAAAAATTACAGCTTTAAACTTAAGATAAATTTAGACAGGTAGCTAACAAGTTACTTTCGCATTTTTAGCATCTTTTAAGTAAGGTTAGGCTGAATATAAATATAATTTGATCAAGAGTGAAGTGTGATAGTGAAAAAATATTATATGAATTGAGGTTTTTATTTTAGGAAATATAATTATATATGTATAGCCTATCTAGCTAACCGAATAAATTGGGTCAATTACATATATAAATTAATTAGCATAATTATCAAAACAAAAGTGGATCCTGTTGCTCATCCACGTTATAAAGCCTCATCATCTATATCATCCGATCAATATCTCAACTTCCCATTCATTCACCACATATTGTTTAATTTACAGTGGGAAAAACGAAAGTGGTGTATGCTAATTGACCTGTAACCACAATTTTTTGTTCTTAAGCCTGTTAAGGGGTCTGGTTAGTTGCTACTGACCTGAAGACCGATAGCAAGTTAAGTAAGAAAGACTTCTTGCCATATCTGACGCTTGATATCGCCCGCTATCGGGCTTAAGCGCCAAATTGTGAGCGCTAGCAAGTTCTTCAGCCTATCGTGCATATCTAATTTTTCAAATAATTTCTAAACTGAACCCACAACTAATATCAAGCCATCGAGACAACAACAACAGTCTACTCAAAAGCGGGACGCAGAAGATTTATTTTACCAAACTATCGCTGCAGTGGAACTAATGGAATTAGAACCACGGAAGCGCTACATGGCTAAGCATGAAATAAAAGCAATCTTATTTCAACATCAAATGAATGGATGTATAAATACGAATGCAAGAAACCAAATTTAAATACCAGTTGATCACAAATCTATCCACAAAATGATAACAATTACTCATAGCAACAATACCATGAATCTGCGAATCGCTCAGACACTTTCAGCGTCTCAATAACAGCCTTCATTTAGAAAATGACATATTGTTCTATCTGTAATTATTTGTAGGTTGTACGCAGACATCGAGTTTGCTAAACTAGATGTCTGCGTACATAGTCAAGTTGTCATAACACACTTCCTTCTGCATATATTCTGCCAAGGCAGTTCTTAGAGCAACGGATTTATCTCTATTTCTCCGACCAGAAAATACAGAAGTAGCTCAAACGGACAACCATGTAAATTGACAGGTGGTGGGAGGTCTAGCTTATTTCCTTCAAATAAATAATTTATCGTTGATTGGCTAGTCATTGTTTCTATTATCCAAGATCAAAAAGATAAAAACAATACCGAGCAAAACAAATAGCCATAAGTACTCTGCTATAAAGCCTTTATAGTTACAGTGTAACAACCATTATAGCGTGGGAAACTCAATTTGAATGTCTGCGCAATACATTTCTTTTGGAACATGCGGAAAGTCCTAAATTTCATGAGAAATCAGCAACCAGTCACTTTGACATTTTGGTGGACTAATATACACATAGCATCGTGTTGCCTAAAGTATTTTCGTAACTTAGAGACTATTAAGCGTTTATAGTTGCAAGAAATCGCAATGTCAATGCAAGTCTTTCCCTCGCTGAAATTGCTTCTTCTGATTGAGCTTCTCGTTTTTCAGATCTTTTCCGGAACTAAATTTAATAGGTGGTAACTAAAACGCTTTTCTTGCCTCATAATTTATTTTTTTCGAAGACGAACTAGTAAAAGCAGTTCACATTGAAAGAAGCTAAACTTTCAGTTTCTAATGAGAATGACAAATTAGATTGATATCGCTCATTGCAGCTATTTAGAACATTACGCCGTGCTCCTTATCTCTACTTTTCAAACTCTCTTTAGCGCTCCCTATCGCTACTTTTGCTTAAAGTAAGAACTAAATTTTATTATCATCTCATTTATAAAATAACTAAAATGATTTCGACTATTGCCAGTCGATGATAGCTTTTGCTGTAAACAGGTAGCCTAGATTAAACTCACTTGTTATGGCATAAAAATATTATCCAATGAAAGTGATTGAACTGTGGTAATATTTTTTTAACAATATGCAAAAGTTGTGATGACTATTCTCCTTGTCTCATCAAGGGGCTGAACCATATGTGAAATTGACATTGCCACGTTTAAGCTGATGAAAAGTACTACAACAATATACAATCGGTACGACGGATCAGATTGAAAGAAGCGAAAGGATAATGTTGTAATCTTATGTTAAATATTTAAAAGCCTTTAAAAAAGAAAAAAAAGCCGAACCCATATAACTGCAACTATATTGCATTATCGGAAAGGTGTGTTTAAGTTATGTAACTTTGTCACAAAAGATCTAAATAAATATCTTCAACATTCACGATTGCCATTGGGATGCGCTATGACATCACTTTCTCTGTGTTTTGTATTAAACTGCATATATGGCAATTTAGGTCGAGAAAAAATTAGCAAAGAAGGAAATTTACTTACATTATCTTCTTTGCATGTTTTGCAGCACGACTGCTGCCCGCAATAAAAAGGCTGGGTTTCTCCCTATAATAAACAGAAATAGTAAGCTTTTTAATCTCATTGCAAGCTAAAGTTTTATGGGTACTTCATACCACTAGGAAAGCATAATTTTAACATCTTCGAAATTGTTTAATGGAGCGTAAATTATGAATTTTTTTGTTTTTGTTCTGTGTGCAGTTCAGTATTTAAACTACAATATTGCTCAATGTATTTTAGAGAATGGGAAATTTTTGACCATTTTTCGGCTTGCAAAACAGCATCGTCCAACATAAATTATTGCTTGTGGAAATTTTAAATAAAGCATTTATTCTTATAAGATTTTACCAGGATTGTGGCTACCATGACGTACGTAAAGAAAAGACAAGAACTGTACTGTGTGAATATAATATTTTGTCATTTTTTTGTCACTAACTTATTTTTTATTTTGCTTGAATTGATACTGTATTAAGTTACTCTACAATTGTACAAACTGTACTATATTGTACCCCCTTTTACTCTAAGAGCTACACAGGCCAAAAACGATGTATACAATAACATATAGGTTGACAACTAAATTAAATAATAACTTACGAAAAGCGAGGACTCTAAAAAAAAGAAAAAAGTGAATTATTTATCATGCTTAGTTTTATTTACTTTGCAGAAAATAGGTGGCTCAAATATTTTTTTATACTAACTGCTTACATATAATTTAATCTATTTAGGATAATTTGCAGAAATGTCCTTTTGACTATTCGAAATTTTAAAAGTCGTGTTTGAAAACATATTTAAGCATTCCCAAAGGTACACATTAAACAGTGAACAAAATAACAATAAGGATGCAATGTTCATTGGATATTACCCAAGGACTTAACTTTGATATTTCTATATCGGTCTTTTAATACGTTTTAAGACACTGATTAAAGTTTTTCTCCTATTTTCATTCAAATTAAAAAAAAGATAAACAGTACTTACTTGTCGCCGCTGGATTTGGAGGCCAGGAACACCATTGTGCTCCGTGGCCTCCAAATCCCCCACACTATTAACCTCGGCGTATAACTAAAAAAATAAAAAATGAAATTCTTGCATTATACATGGCGTCAGATATTTTTCTCTAAAACTGCTTGGATTTGGATAGAATTGGCAAGTTTTAACAAATTGATTTTATAAACCTGCTTATACATTCTAATACATTAGTTATCACGAACAGTGATTTACGTCATGAAATGTTATGAACCATTGGACTCCTAAATTCCCGGTTCCATTTTTTGACCAGGTGTGATGACGCCATTACAAAAAAACACAGCTTATGTTGTTAACCCGTCATAGAAAAACAATCAGATAACATCTTTTATTTGCGAAATAAATTCCTGCGAAAGTTTATATTTATATTGTATTAATGAATGAATAAAAACAAGTAGCATACTAAGATATAACAAAGAAGCGCGATCGCTTTGAAATCACGCATAACAAAATAATATTTCAGTGTATGCGTCCTTGGCAGGCAAGAATATGTCGATATAATACCAATAATAAAAAAATGATAAGCTGAATTTCCAGTTGCATCACTTGCATGTTCTTAAATTATCTATTTGAGGAAGGCGGGATAAAATTCAAATTAAATTGTTCATAAAACTAATTAGAACGGGATGCTTTTCGCCATAATCTTAAAATTGGGTTGTTTATGAATTATACATGCACAGAAAACGTGATATTTATCTTAACATGTAAATACATAAGAAAACAAATATCGTAACAACAAAAAACCTACAACCCTTCTCTTAAATGGCCACCACCATATACTATAGATCGGACATAGGGTATCGCTAAAACTACACGTAGACCTCTTCAAAGGAACGAATCACAGGGCGTACTTTAATTACGAACCAAAGAAGGTGCCACAGCTCTTGCTACCATTTTGCATTACAGACAAAAAGGATACGGGTCTTTTTAATTTTTAATATATTTTTTAATTTTTTGATTTCCTTTTAATGAAAACTCAAGGTGGATTTCCATAGAGCAGCATTTTGCACTGCTGCGATTAAATTTGAATGAATTCAGCTTTGTGAGGAAGCTTTTAAGCGATAGCCAAGCAGATCACTTGAGAATAAAATAATTGCATCACCCCTTACATCTCTTGTGGCAGATCACTTGAGAATAAAATAATTGTGTCACCCCTTACACCTCTTGCGGCCTTTAAAAACAAAATGACATATGAACTTAATGGAAATCACAGAAGCGATAAAATAGCCGTCCAAAAAATCTCCGTCACATTTTAATGGAAATCACACAAGCGATAAAATAGCCGTCCAAAAAATCTCCGTCACATTTTGCGCTTAGGCGCAAAGATCTGTCCTATGGAAATCCACCTTTAAATTCAGATAATTTAACGTATCAAACATTATAATGTTATTTAATCTTTTTTTAATCTTTTTACCTCCTTAATAACGGTTGTCTATCTGTCGATCAAAACCGGGTTATGGCAAACCAGATACGAAACCTCACCAATAAAAGTAACGCATGCAATATATGGTTATAAACTTTATTTCAACGGTGATTTTTCCGCGGCTAACGGCAAGAGTGTGTTATACCAATCGGATTGTAAACATAGTTTTTAAGATAGTAAAGTGTTTTTGATTTAACATTCTTAAGATATTTAACGTTTTGTGAATCTAAATGTCATAATCTATGAAATAAAATTTTATAGCATAGTAATTTTTTGAAACCTTTACGCTTAACTAACTGTCAGTAAAAATAAATACATTTTAGCTTGGTTTTGATCGCGCCAAAAAATGTACATTAATAACATTTGAAACAAGTGCCTAATTCTGAATGCTACATGGGTAGATATAAATACGATTTCATTTAAAATTTTTCCAAAGTTTCTCGTCTGAATTTTTTTTTAGTATTACTGATATAAGTCTTATTTTATCTCTCTCAAATTTTGCTGACGGTGTCAATTTTATAATCATTGTTTTTGCAGAAAATTATTTTTAGTTAGGTAAACAATAAAAATTACAAACGAAAAAATCAGCTTACTGTCAAACAATTTTGTTATTTTTCGGAAAGATAGACAAAAGGTTGGATAGACAGCAGAAAGATTATTTAAACTTGTATTAGAGTAATGACACAAATGACTTCTTTAGCGCGCCATATTTGGCACAGAAATGACAAGAAAAACATTAATGTCGACAACTAACACGCGCGAAAACACACTTTTCCAAGATATAACCCAGAATTCAAAATTCTTTTCTTATGTGAAAGATAATACCCGCGAAAAAAATGGGATTTGCATCTCTGTTTTCACAAACTAAAAAATCAACCAGGAATTTCATTTTGCAATAAGTTGTGATCGTATATATAATTTTATTTTAAATGCAAATACAGGTTAGAAAAGTAACTGAGGAAAAAATATCAGGATTTAAGTGGATTGATGTTGAATTTGAAAAGTTAGATATGGCTAGTTACGATGTTATCTAAAATCTTAAAACTGTTTTGTTTAACATTGTAATTCGCTAAAAAACGTGATTGATTTTTCGTCCTAACGTAAATATGTAAAAATGTAAAATTATGCGTCTAAAGTTAAAAAGGTGTAATAAGAAATACAAACACTGTATTGCAAAACGTATAAAAAGGGCTAGAACGTCACTGTGTACTCATTAAAAGAATGGGCCATATTATGTTGGGAGAGTGTTCATGACTTCGTAAAATATTACTGCTGCTTAGTAATTGGACGCCGCTTTTTATTTAGCCTGATGTTACGATCAAAAAAACCTATCGCTACTCCAGTATAGTATCAAATTGACAACACGTATTATTAATATAGAGATGTATAACTTGCAGATGACATCAGATTTTTTTTAACATAAAACGTGCCAAAATACAGTTAGTTACATGTTTTTGGATTTTGACAACTTCAATAAATTGGATGGATGCTGAAAGTGAGGATATTTTTTATCAAAAGCCGATTCGGCGAAATGTGGGTTATTTAGTAACATCAACCTTTTAGAATAGCGTTTAAGAATGTCGAATGGGAGAAGCAAGAATGTGATGACTGAAGATTGGACAACAATTTAGTTTTTAGCACAAGTTTAGGCTTAAACTTTATCAACTGTGTTCTTATTAAAAACATGTACCGCACCAGTATTACTAAGATCACATAAAATATTATTACAAAAGTTCTGCATTGCCTTTAATATTCGTCGCAATCAAGACCTTTCACAAAGAACTTACAAAATCAGTACAATGCAAAACGCGATGATGATACTTTTAAAAGACCTTATACAAAAGACGAAGATGTCACAAAGTGTTTGATATAGATTTGCGCATAAGTTTCAAAAATTAAATGCATCAGCAAATTTTCTTAAATTTGTTTAAAAATTTTCTATGTGAAAAGGTTTTTACTTATGACATTGCATTGCAGACGGAGCTATTTGCTTTTACAGCTTTTGATGTACGGAACAAAACCTAATTATACAACAATACAAGATAAGTAGGGATTGTCTCCAAGATCGTTTCAGTTTTGATACGAATTAAAACGATTTTCATCGTATGGAAATCCTTTCAATATTTTTTTCACATCGTTTCATAATCGTATCATGAAACGAATTAAATGTTTCATATTTTATTTGCGAAACGATCATCAACAACATCTTTTATCGTAAATATCGTAAAACAGTTTTTCAAAACTAAAAATAAACAGTTTTTCTTAAAACTAACAATTTCCTTTAAAATGGAAAATATTGCGATGAAAAAAAATTAAGAACGAAGAACGGCGATAGAAAAGCTTCGTTGATCGCATTTTAAAAATTTAACGAAATGCGGCGATAGAAATGCTTTTTTAGATCGCATTTTAAAAATTTAAGAACGAATTGCGGCGATAGAAATGCTTTTTTAGATCGCATTTTAAAATTTTAAGAACGAAGAACGGCGATAGAAATGCTTTTTTAGATCGCATTTTAAAAATTTAAGAACGAAATGCGGCGATAGAAATGCTTTTTTAGATCGCATTTTAAAAATTTAAGAACGAAATGTGGCGATAGAAAAACCTATGTGACAGCGTCTAGGTTTTATTGAGAGACCTTTATTAGATTAATAATTTCTTTTATTCTTTTATGTTAGAAGAATGTAAAAGAAACACCTTGAAACGATTTTGAAACGATCTAAAATAAATATACTGAAACGATCATAATGATACGATTTTGAAACGAAATTATGGTATGTGAAACGATTTCAGGTAAATATAATAAAACAATCTTCAAACGATATTTTTTAATGAAACGATTTACAAAATAGTGAAACGATTTCCATACGATCTGAAACGATTTCAAAAAATTAAACATTACTTTAAAATCGTTTCAAATTCGTATCACATGCTATGCTAATTAAAAAATGAAACGATTTGAAACGATTTTTTTGAAACGATCTCGGAGACGATCCCTAAGGCTTCATTTTAGATTTCGACAACTTCAATAAATTGAATGGATAACAAAAATGAGCCTATTTTTGTTAAAATTAAATATAGTTAAATGTTGGCAAATAAGTTTCGAAAGTTCGAAGATCATACCACAATCTTTCAAAAGTTATGTCAAAAAAACCTGGTTGGTGTGCTGGGGGAGGGGGTCATTTATTTCCATCGCACTTGTACAACAGGGTTAAGAAAAATTGTCGTTAGGCAAAGTTTGCGGATTTGATAGCAAGTTGCAACTAAGCAGATGTTAGCAACATGGATGCTTATCAACAAAGCACTTGCATTGTAGATGTGTTTTTTACGCGTTGCTGTATGTAACATAATCTACCAACAATCAAAAAAAAACATTGTAAAATTTTAAAGAACAAGGGTAAGGCTTTATATTTTAAATACTTACAACATTGTTGGCCATTATAGTTGTTCTCTAAAATGAAAAACGTTAAATAAATATGTTTGATAATCAAATCAAAAGTCAAATGAAAGGTTGATTTTTCTAAAATTTATATTCTTACGTTCTCTCGTTGGATGTTGTTATCGACTAAGCACTCTTTCCAAACTCTCAAGATTTAAGAAAAAGTCATAATTATTCCCCACGGAGCCATTAAAAATATAAAGATAGTCCTATGTTTTATTTTTAATGATAACAGTGGCAATGTGTTTACATGTATAAGAGTCCCTGATGATCTATTATATAAATGAGATGTTAACCTAAAGATAGTAATATCTTTTAAACGTATCTCGATAACGTTTTTGGTTGCCTCATATTTAGATATTAAAATCTCTAACTGTCAAAACCAATAGTTAAATATCTTAGGATCATGTTTAAGAGGACGTATTTTTATGAAAGAATTCTTTTGTGATTTCCGGCAAAATTAATTTTCGCCGAACATAGAGAATAAGAACACTGATCATACAATGGGATAAAAAAGTATATGTACTAGTTATCGCACAGTGCCGAGAAAAATATCGGCAACATTTTTTGAGTGTTTTTATGTTCTCGTTACATATTTCACTGCGATAACTTGTTTACCATATACTTGGCCTTATATCATGTTAATTTCACATAGTCGGTTGCACACTGCTTAATTATGTTCACGATATTGACAAGCATTGTTATGGGGGCCAATAAAATCACTGCAAGGTAATTTATTTCATTTATATTCATGAACTTATAAATTATTTGAATTTATGAAGTTACGTGCGATTTAAATCATTATAACAAATTATGTTCATGTCACGCGTGAAAGAATTGGAATGGAAATAAAAACTACGAATTTTTAAAGGAATAAATTATCATTGCGAAGGCAAATAACACAGAACTCCATCGTCGTGCTATTATATAATTATTTCGAGGAGACTGATATAATTCAATTGTTTTTAATCCCCGGTGGAGAGCGCGTGCTCTATGATTAATGACTATATAATGACTGTTGAAACAAAAGAAAATTTTCGACTTATAAAATGTATATTTGTGAAAATAAATTCACCGACAAGTTTTCGTTTTTAAGAACATAATAGGCTTTTCTACGAATTTTCAACCAATCAAGGGAAAAATATAAGCTTTTTGCACGCTAAATCAGCCAATCAAAGGAAGAATATAAGCTTTTTGCACTCTGTATAAGTAGAAATTGCACTCGTTTCTCGGTTGAAAAACAAAATACAGCATATATTTCGTGCAGATTAGCCAATCAAGTTGCGAGAAAAACTCAAAGTATATGATAAGTATTATATATAGTATATAACCAATGCTATTTTTTAAAATTACTTGGCAGCCATAACGCACCTCACAAACTAACAAAGCTAACTGTGTTGTTTTCAGGCTTAGTCACGTGGTTAAATAATTTAACCGGAAAGAAAATCACAAAAAATGAAAATAATAAAAATTATGCGATGCACATTTTTCTAAAAAATTTTTTGAATAAGTGCTTATATATATCACCCTCGTTTCCAGGGATGTTTGACTTTATGGTTCGAGAGAAGACGGTAAAAAAAACTTAGGCATCGCTGAACGTCATACGTGATTGTTAATTTATGCGACAAACAATTGCGGGATTTTAGCGACCAGAGTTTCTATGCTCCTCCAGCAACGAAAAAAGCAAACATATTGTCACGAGTAAAATATACGAAAAATATGTTTGATAACTACAATAAACTTCTTTCAAGTTTGAAAAAACATGTTGTCTGTTTTACCGGCAGGTTACGAAAATACTTAACAATTTATATAGTTAGCTTGGCAATCCGTTTTAGTTGCGGATATGAAGATTCATTATCAGATTTCAAATTCAGTTTGTGGAAAAGGTATTTTATTTTTGTGGTATACAAAAAAGGGAGTAAAGAGAAAAGCAGATGAATTTTTGGATATATGTACCTAGTGACAAAAGCCTGTTTTAGGTGTTTGAGATGAAACGGAAGTGTTTTTCTGTATGAAGAAAGTGAAGTTTATAGTACAGACCAAATGTTTTTTATGATTAGAATCATTGATGAAATCTTGCTCCATGGAGAGCAAGATCTGTACACATATCTTTGGAGTATTTTTGCGGGAACCAATTTTCAAAACAATCTAAATTTTGCGATAATTAATGTTCTACTAAAGTACCGAATATATATCTATACAGACATTATACAGCTATATGTATTTTTTTCAATTCATGAAGTTTGCATTTCTGAAAAAATTAATCCCCTTAATCTTATTTATGCTGGGTTGTTTTGGAGTCTTTATATCCGGAACGGGTTGAATCAACCCATTCTCAGAATGTTTGCAACCACTTGACGTAAGCAACCAAATCTTGCGTAATGTTTAAGCAAAGTTTTAATTTTCGTATGTCTTAATACTAAATTGATAACCTTTGTTCCCAATCCTAAACAATTCCGGGGCTCGTCGCAAAATATGTTAAAACAAGACCACCCCAATATAGAATTTTACTTTTCGTTGTTTCTATGTTTTATAACTTCGTGACTATCTATGTATCTTGCTTGTGTTTTGCACCTGTGTCATGTCCCCCCTTATTTGTTCACGATTCGTTACAATAAAGTTTTGGATAGTATTGGAGGACAATTCACTCATATATTCGAACGAATAATAACGTTGCAGAAATACTAATACTAGGTATGTCAAATTACAATATGCACTCCTCCCAGCTTGTTGTATATTTTATTACAATCCCCTATATACAGGTTTTTATAAGCAAAATTAAACAATTTTACATGTAACCAATTAACTATTCCTCTCAATTATTTTAATGACAATTTATATAACACGGTATCGAGAATGTAAGCACGTTTGATTAAATCGTGTTCGTCTGCCATATCTGTAAAAAAAGACGGAGAAAACAGGGTGGCTACAATATTTTTTTGACTGTAACAATATTTGTCACTTGGTCCAAATTTAGTAATCTTTTGCCTATTAATATTATTAAAAAATGAATGGAGAATTTATCCTAAAGCAAGCGTTATTTAAAATACATGGGGATAATAAAAAATCTTATGCAAAGGAATTAAACAAATTATTCTTTTAATAAAACAAATACTTTTGAAAATGCCAAAACGAAACAGCATTTATATCCACCCTCCTATTTTTAAATCATTTTGTATAAGAGTACTCCAAAGCATGTTCTTTAGTTAGATTTATGTTTCACACAGTTTTTTATTATACTTCATTGGACGGTATAACGACGAATTTCCGCGCGATGTAATGTTGTAATTTTTGAGGGACGCAAAATTTAAATGACGGATCGTAGTTTACAAACTGCGAAAAAAAAATAAGCTCTTAAACAATCACGCATTAAGTAATAAATAATGGTATAAATACAATACTTTGAGAATAAACGATTTGTCTAATAAATATATCCGGTAACTAAGCACTTTTTGGGGCGGAGTGCAAAAACTAATTGTTTTCTAAAGAAAAGTGTATAAGACGAATCCGATAGTCTTCCAGTCTAAAAGAATTTTTTTCTGTCATTTTCTTTATATAATTTTATCTGTGTCAGACAATAAAATTGACGAAGTTTGCTTCTAGTTATAACATAGCTCTGATGAAAAACATACGACGGTTACATAATTTTCTAATTCGCATCAAAATGCTATCATACGCAATGACATTTTTATACATGAAGGATTTGTTTATAGTGTAACACATCGGAATGTATAATAACAAAAAAAGAGCACAAATTAGAATAAAAAAGAAATTTTTCCAAGTAAGCTAAGCTCTTTCGAAATTTTTGCTTTGACTTTTGCGTGGCTTTACGAAAGTTTTATTGGAAAATTTTCTAATACAAAAGTCATGGGTAATTAATTTTCATTGTTGTTTAAAGCACGGACAAAAAAGTTTTAATTTTTCGCGCCTTTTTTAAGACATTACGAAAAACAAAACATTTACAAATTTTGTGATAAGAAGAAAGTTTATGTAAGTGGTTTTTTTGTTTGTTTGTTGGCTGTTTTATTAAAATGAATTAAAATTATCAAACGAATGAAAATAAAAATGTTTCTTTTATATTTACTAAATATAAATTAGAAATTAATTACTTGATCTTTCTTTGGACTTTAACCGTTTAAATCTATTTTTGAGAACGTTTTAAGCTGGATTTGATTCTTGTTGAACGTGTTATTATTGTATTGTAATTATTGTTGTAAATATAAATTTATCTACGAGCAAAAACCCGGATAAACATATTCAAATTTAATTGACCATCTGCTAATTATTATTATTTCAGTTTGATCGAATGGAATAATTTTATTAACTAATCAGATTCCAATTGTTTTAATCCGTTTTAAGTAAACACTAACCTTTACGCCATTTTCGTAGATTTTTAAAAAAATGTGATTAAAGCTCATTATGGTCTTAATGTCCTTAAATTTCGGTCAAGTAATAGCCTTAATTTTCTGATAAACTAACGCTTAGGTGAATATTTTATCATTGCACATCTCTTTGTTCATTCCAGCCTGCCAGGCAGTATGTTGGTGATGAGCAAAGTTGTCCTTCTTTAATATGATTTACACGGATTATATTCGCCCGTCATGATCGGATGTTCCAATCGAGGTAAAACATTCTCTGTTGGAAATGAACACACGTGTGCCATCATAAAGAATTACCTACACACCATCCAGAAGAACTATCTGCGTACATCATTAACATATTGCCGCACATAGTGTAGTCGGTTTGTCTGTGGCTTCTAGTTCTGCGGACCGCGAATCAAATCACCCTCACTGCCAGGTGGTATGTTAGTGATGCACAAAGCAGCTTCTCCTCAATATAAAACTATTTATCTATATATATATAAACTTTGCAATAGCTAATTGTGATGACATTGAAGCCGGCACAAAGGACAAAAAAATTTCCGCATATTCTCATCAAAATTGGTCCATTTACTAAAGCGATTATAACACAAAAGGCATATGGGCATTCACGAAGTTTTAAAGTAACGTAACAGATGCAAACATTGATTTAAGTTTATTTATATTTTGTTACTATCTCGCTTGCGAGAATAGTTTTGCTTTCCAACTCTTAACTAACTACGTCCGAAATGGGTGATTTCTACGTCATTAACGAGCTTTTTGACGCAATTTTTATTTCAGTTCAGGTTATGACGCCTTAGTCAACTGAGCCAATAAGCCTTGAATAAAAATGTTTAATTCGACGGCTTTTATAGTAATCATTTGTAAAACAGGTTCGGAGGCTGGCCAATTATGCCGCTGAACGCAAAATAATTTATTGATGCGAAATACAAAAGTCTGCTTTTTAGTGCCGATCTTTGAAACGCGGATGAAAATAATGTATAAAAAGAGATATAACCTTAGAGCTTCAAAGTTGGCCAAGAGAATGTGGATCTATATGATCATACGCTTTATGTTGGACTGTTAGAACTCTAAATACACACATTGCTACACCACAAGCAATATTAAATGAATGTGTTTTAAGTTGCAAGTAATTCCGGATGTTGGGAAGTACTTCTCTCTGCTGCAGAAATTATTTCCTTGTATTTTACATTTTTGTTTGATTTCGCCAAGTTGCCTGTTAAGGTAAACTTCCCTTTGGAAATGTTATTAGAATAAAATTTAATGGCAGGATGTGTTTCCCGTGGACAAAAATTATTGTTTAAAAAAAATTATTTTCTTCAACGAATTACTCTTATGCCGAATGAACGTAGAACACAAGAAAACAGATATAGCGTTACTTTCTACTTAAAATGTTCAGGCTCAAGACAATGTTACACCACTGAATTCATCTTTCTACCAGATACTCTAAACAACAGTAGATTATATTATTAATGTTACGCCTGTTTTTCTTTAGCTTGTTCAGTAGGTAGCTAGCGTTATCTGAATAAAAGTCCAATATACTTTTTACTTCGATTGCTAAGTTTCAATAGACCTTTCCCGAATTTCCTAATTATGCCCAACTCAATTAAAGCGTTCGAAAAGGTAGAATAAATTCCCTAATTTCGTTCATATTTCTGTTCTTAAGTGCCTCAATTCATAGCTGAAAGTTACGGTCAAACCCTTTCTTTCCCGAGCTTTCCAGAAATAGCCTCGTTTTCAAAACAATTATTTTCTTCAAATCTAAACAAAATCGAACCAAAATATTATATTGCTCCAAAATTCATTTTTGTCATGATAATTTAATAATCCATCTGAATATCTTTATTTGAAGAGCACAGAACCATTATAATTAACCAGTCATAATTATTATAATTTATGAAATTCGGGAAAGGTGTATTCGTCCCAGAAAGAACTGATTGAGAATGTATACAAATGTCTGATACATTTCCAATCAGCTTTCTCTTTGTGACGTAATATCAGTGTGCGTTTCTCTTCTTATTTAACTAATACCTACTCGACAAACCAGTTTGTTTTTTACATTTTATATTAAGTTAAATTCAAATGCGTTTTTTTTATAAGTAACAACCTCGGTCCCAGAACACAAAAATAAAATATAAAAAAGAATAAAAAAAACACTTTAACCTAAAACCGTGATCCGTAAATATTGGCATGCGTTGCTTAAAATGAATTTTTCAGGATTAATCTTTAGGAAATATCTATTTTCAGTTAATAATCAACTTGTTTCCATGAGATACGGCACGCGTATCCTAATCTGGGGGCAAAATAAAATTACAGCCCCGTACGGGTGTAAAATAAAATAACAAATGGACTTCCTCTTTTCTCCTTCGGCGACATAATTTTTTAGTAATTTTTAGCGTAACACCAATCATCGGCCTAAAAAAGTGACTTCAAGTCAAATTATGTTTGTTTTTAAAGACTTCTGTACCAATCTTGGTTAGTTAAGACCACATACGTCTTGTTAGGGCATGTGGATGGAGCGTAACATCGATGAAGGAGATCTATTCCGTGGGTTAGTAGCCTCTTGGGTGAGATAATCTTTTTTATTGAAACTTTGGAGTTTTAGGATGACAAATTATTTCAGAGTGTTACGAACATAAAGAAAAAGAAGACAGGGAGAAATAAAATAATAATAAAATGGGCCGAAAAAATGTAAGTACTTTTTTTACCTCCCAGAATTTAATAAATACAACAACACAAACTGAGGTTGTGTCTGCGAAACAAAGTTAAGCAAAAAAAGATCGGAGAAATTAATGACGCCTTTTGACAACTCTTTCCAATGACACAATTTTTCTCTACATTAAAATAAATATGTCAATAGTGGAATTGTTCCCTACACTTTTTGGATCGAAGCTCGTCCAATCGACCCTTTTCATTCAAAAGAAAACCAGAAAGAAAAACTAGGAAATAGTTACCTTTCAGTTCTAGCGTAAAATTAGTCGTTAATTACTTTTATCAGTTCCCTATGTGATTTGATTTTTTGTGGCAAAAAAATAGAATGTATCTGATTTTAAAACCTCGACAATAACGAGGTATCTTTTCTCGTGTATTAAATTAGGTTTGTATAGAAATTAAATAACCATGAAAATGAGAAAAACTTCTAAAATATTTTCTTTACTTCAAGTTTTCCTCGATTTATAGTAGAACATAGTGACTAGGTTTCTTATCAACATACTCAGGTGAGGGGTCAATGAATTAAATAAAATTTGGGTTTCATATTTATTACGGGTGTGATACAACAAACGAAAATTAAAAAATTAAATTAAAAAATTAAAAAAATTCTTTCCAATATTTATGATGGTATCCTCTTTTAACATCAAGATATAACCTTAGAGCTGTGTAAAATCATCGCAAATCGGCAAAGATGGTAGAAATCTATGAGTGTATGTAAAAATGCAGCTTTATTGTCTTCTAACAAAATTCTTTCTGGTCAAGTAAACTATAAAATGAATCTAGCACAAAAGTACATTCATTTTAACACTATTCGGTCCAGGGTTTTTCTAACATAACATGACCGGGCTGGACTCAGTTTGATAGTCTAGTCTAAAATAAATGAAACATGGCACACTTAAAATTTGGCATGCAGGTCTAATAGTAACTTTCAATTGCACCTTGTTACTTATTAAAATATGTTACAACAACACCTTCAATACGTGCGATCACATTACCTATTTATGCACAAATTGTAGCTTGGTATTCATTTAGTGTGCAAATAACTGTCTGAATTGATATTTTTGTCACTTAAAGAGCCTAACATAAATCTGAGTAACATGGAGTTCATATTAAAAAAGTTATTTTAAAAACATTTTTAATAAGAACACAGTTTTTGAAACGCTGAAACTGAGGTTTTGCCAAAAGATAAGAATATAATGGAAAAGTATCAACCTGAATAGAATAAAGTTTTTAAGTCTGCTAATATCTGTTAAATAAAAAAGAATTATTAATATAAATGTTAAGAGAGAAGCAATAACATGCATTTTTTAACTAACAAACTTGTCATATATAAAACCGTTTCAAATGTGGTGTTGATTTACGCTTTTTAAAGTTACGAATTGTGTTTGTGTTTATTTTTGTAAAAAGTTATCAAGCAAAATTTATTGTTTTTTTTTCTAACTTATTTAGATGTGCAGAAGAATCACCCATTGTCAAAATGAAGACAGGGGACAGCACGGTGTGGTAGTGGTTAGGCGCATGGTAAGTTACGACCTTTCAAGTTAAACTTTTGACGTAATAAAATAATATTTTCTATGTCAATTAAAATGCATTACATCTTTATTTTAGCCCTAAAAATTATATATTTAAAACTCAATTGTCAGGGCCAAAGTCAAATGAAGAATTTTGGGCTGAAATTTAGTGTTTCGACAAAATTTTCTTTCCTGCAAAATTCTGGACTTAAAACATTAAATTAAACGTTTTATATATAGTTTTAAAATGCTTGATCTTTTAAATAAATTTGATGATGTATCTTAACTAGAACAAATCAAGTAATTTCCATCATCAGTTATAAAATATTTTTATTCCCAAATCATTCGAGGATTTGACATAATCTCAAATTGATTGAATTCCCCGTTAAAAGTTTGTTTTCTTTGTAAAAAAAGATTTCGCCAAAAAGTTGTCAGTAGAAATTCTGAAAACCGTACTAAAATATTTCCGCTGAAGGTTTTTTCCCCAAACGTTTATCCACCCTAACTTGTGGTTCTTAATGTAGTAAAAATGTGTAGGCTCCATCTTGTTAATTAAGATTTGGTGCTAAAGATTCCGTTGGTTATTGCTTGTGCGGTCAAAAATTATTCTCACAACTGAATTATTATTGTGATTGTTGACGCCATTTAGGATAACCTATGAGAAGTTATAAAAGGGGCAAAGTTAGTTCTTCCGTTGACAAAATTTTTCTTTCTTTCTTCACCGAATTCGGAGTAAGTTATTAAAACTAGGTTGGAAAATAATAAGTCGAATGTGTGGTGAAATTATCCAGAACCAAATAGGATTTCGTATCATAGTCCCTTGATTGAACAAATCTGCATTTTTAAAATGCACATTTAATCTCTTTCACCGCAAAGGATTTTGCGATACATCAGTGCTTTAATTCTCGAAAAAAATATTCTAATGAGATTTTTCTTTTTAGAGCGCAAGATTTCCGTAAGTATTCAATTGTCTGCTAGTTTAACTCAACATTAACGTGTGCATATTAATAAATAAATAAATGGTAAGTTTATTTTCGTCCTTGGCAGAGGAGAGTCAATCAGTTATATTAATACAATATAAACTGTTCTGTCTACCTAAAACGAGAAATATTACCCGAATTCAAATGTATAGCCCAAACTTGTGAGGTCGAAATGTTAAACCAAGGCTCACCTATCTCGCTGACCGAGCAGAAATAGATGAAGCAGTTTATATTGTATTTTGTTTTTTAATTTATATTTTTTTAACTTGTATTGTATTTTTTAACTTAGAAACCAGAATTGATTCAAGATTATTTTAGGGTTCTACTTGTGACAAGGTTGTAGAGAACAGGTTGTGAAAAAGATTGTCAATGGTATTTCATTGTATCAATTTTTCAAATACATGGATAAAGAGAAAAGAAAACATTCAAATAACAATATATAGGATTTTCTTAAATGCTTTTTAAACCAGGTTTTAGGTGTGTGAGTTATCACACAAATTAGACGACATTTAGCTTGTTTCTCATTGTGCTGATGAATGTTTCGGCAAAAAATGTTTATATTATCGAACATAAGTTTAAAATTACGAACATTTATTGCTGTTTTTCTGGCAAAGTGATTCGACATTTTCGCGATTTACTGCAACTTGATTTTTGAGTCTATGTGTACAAAGATTCTCCGACATTGTCATTGGTTTACATTTATAGCTATAATTTTAGTTGCTATGAAGTTAAAATGTATAAGGCCTCTAATTAAGGCTTTTTAGCCCATTAGCGCTGTGGATTTCCCGTATAAACGGATTAAAAATAGCTATTAGGTAGTTAATAATACCCTCAATAAGCGCTTGGTAGGCACTTCTAACCAGTCCGACTTTAGCATGGACGTCTATGGACGCTTAAAAATGTTGATTGATAATTTGTATCGAATCTAACAAAATTCCTTAAAAAGCAAATACTTTTATATATTATACAGATATATTAAGGAGAAATATTAAGGAGAATTATTAAGGAGAAATATTAAGAAGAAATATTAAGAGAAATATTAAAGAGAAATAATAAGGAGATATATTAAAGAGAAATATCAGGGAGAATTATTAAGGGAATATATTACGGAGAAATTGAAATATAATGTTTGAAGAATGTAGTGAAGAAGAAAAGGACTGTTTAAAATTCTCGTCATTTGAGAAAATTGTTGTTTGTGAAGATAGATAAAAAGGTAATTTAAAAACATTCCGCACTTTTGTAAACGACAAAATGACATAAAATTATTTTAGTAATTCGAAGTTAGTGTGTTATAAGTTTTAAATTTTAAATCAGACTTAAAACTATAAATAACTTGAATGAGGTGCCGTTTTAAGGATTGATCATCGCAATGTGATGCAAATATATTTCACCTATCCAGTTTAATAATTTGAAAATAATATACAAGGTATTATCGCAATTTTTATTTTTTTTTAATTTATTGACAACTTTGCAAGTCCGTTTCATACAAGGGTAAATTGTTTGTCTCAGAAGATAAGCTTTGATGATAACTTGGAGACTTTAAGATGTTATTTATTTTCGCGGATACAATTTTTTTGTGGATTATGGAAGTTCTCGCACCAGCTAAGTATTGTTAAAGATAACTTGTGGATAACTAACACCCTCGTAAAAATGACAAAAAGTTGAAGTTTGCACATTTCTGCGTTCAGATTGATAAAAATTTCTTTTCAATGGAAAATGAAACAATATCTCTATAAAACCTGAAAAAAGACCGTTATACTTAGATAAAAATGTAAGTTAATATTCTATTAATAGTATTTGTTTCTCTTATTACGATAAAATGTAAAAAGATTTGTACCTCTAAGAAAAGGCGTTTATTAAAGTTATAGAATAACCTCAGGATCTTTGGAAATATGTACTTATTTGAAGATCAAAAAATAAAGAAAAACTGAAGTAAATTAAAAGTAGCAAAAATATTCACTTTTTACATGAAGACCAAATTACGTCTACTAAATTTGTGATATTCCAATAAAAATTAAGAATCCCTTTGACTAAAAATGCGCTCGTTTTAAGTCCGTGAAGGTGAATGCTTCCTAAAAGGTGGGCGAATATTCAGGCGCAAGAAAGCGCACTTATAAAAGTATATTCCGTTAGAACAGACCCTTATTCGAGCTGGTAGGTTCATTGAGAGGTTCAATAAAAGTTGTGCAATCACTTTCTAGGAAAGAAGCGGAAGACGTGGTGCTGCCGGCATCAAGCCGTTTAGCGAAAGCTACGAAAAGAAAATGGTATGTGCTGATTTTAAATGCCACCAATGTATCAACATGTAAATGAAGCTGACAGAATTCTATCACATTTTTGCAAAACATAACCCTCTTTCCTGCATATGTGCAATCGACAGAGATTAAAGATAATTGCAGTAACAAAATCTTATGCTTTCTACTTCTTTTTATTTTCACATCATAAGGAATATCTAAACGTCGTTGTAATTGCAAACAAAGTGAAACTATTCATACATCTCTGTTATAAGTAAAAACCAAGTCTTCCTAAACAACGAATTGCCGCTGTGGGAAATATTTAGAACGGAAATATTCTTCGGATTTTTACACAGTCGTGTACCACCGAACTATTTATGTATCTCTTTTGTTTTTAAACGTCATTTTTGTATCGGCGTTCTTGTACTAAAAATTATAACTTTAAACATTGATGACGATAAAAAGTTGTTAGTTTAAAGTCTCCGCAGCTATTCATAATTTTTTGTGAAAAAAAGTGCGCATGTGTTGTCTAACTAATGCCAGAAACTACACAAGCGACATTTGAGTTATTTACAAAATTGTTAGAATGTGTTGTGCATCGTGTGAAAGTAAAAGTTGAATCTTGATAACTCGAACCTTCACGGGACCTTAAAGAAGTTCAAACTATTGAAAGTTCGAGTTGTTGAAAATTTTGGTGAAGCAAGGAAGACTGTGACAGGTAAATTCGGAAGCTTTTTACCTTTTATTATTTTTTGTGGAAAAAGTCCCGTCACATAGTTTAGTTTAAAGTTTTTTACCTGCAAGCAGTTAACAAGCTTTAAATTTGGTCTTGGTGTCGTAATTACATCTTCATATTTTTGTATTTTCCCTTTAATAAATTCGGCAATGATATCATCATCATTTGAGAAAGAAGCAGATGTGAACACTTCGTCATCCAGGTCAGCAAATTCTACAGCTGACAGATTTTTTTATTATCCAACTTGTGCAACTTGTGCAACTTATCAAGTTCTTCCTGCAAACATTTAAATGGATCGTCATCGTCGTTCACTGCTTTGATTGACTTCTATTAAATTTCTTGAAACAGTTAATAACGGTTCCCTTTAATACAACTGAATGTTTCTAACACCAAGAAAATGGTTAACACCAAGAAAATGGTGAAAATCCTTTCGAACAATTTTCATTAAAATGCAAAAGAGACAAAAAAAGATGTTGTATTTATACCTTTTCTGGCATTAGATGAGCCAACGATCCGATGCTTTTAATTTTGAACCCGAATGCTTTAGCAAATTCTACGGTTATGATCCCATTAACGGGGATATTTTTTAATTCTTTTTCCAACAGTTTAGTTTCTTTAACAATGTTTGAACAGAAAAGGAAAACTGAGAGACAGTCAGATAGTTCTACCAACCGAGATGTTTGAGTTTTCGAGTATTTGAGTTATAGAGATCTTTTTAAACCTGAAACAGGTTTGTAGTTTTCAGAGACCGACATATGTGTGAGTTATCAAAAGTCAATTGTAAGTTCGAAGAATTCATTTGTATATCCATTCTTGCAAGGTCTAACTAAAAAATAAGTTTTAACTATTATAAATAAATGCAGTGTGCATAATATGAAACTGCAAGAAAATATTTTTAGCTCATACAAAAAGAATAAATTTTTGTTGCATGACCTATATAGCGAACACAATTACTGCATTTAAATTTTATTTTTTGATTATTTTCTTCTTATTTTAGGGCGAAGAAGAAAAATGTAAGTACTCCGCCAACTTATTTGTTGATTTTTTTACTAAATTTGCGCGACGCAATCAAGAGGGTTATTATAACTTTTATGTAATTTCAGATGGTGACTGTGCCGCGGAAGCCGACAATAATAAAAAGAAAAAAAGAAAAAGAAGAATTGGAGGAGTTACACCATACGGTGATGAAACAATCTTTTTTTTAAAGTACTTTTTCTTATGCCATACATCTGTCACTTTTATTAAAGTAACTTGGATTCTTGCCAGAAACCCGAATTACAAGCCTGAGTTTAAAAACCAGGTTTTTACTCCACTTCTTCCTTTTTTAAAAAAAAAAAGAGTGTATTTGCTTTATGCTAATCCACTAAACTTGAAAAGCAGCAACAGGAACTTCAGTGTATATTTTACAATCCACTGCGAATATTTTGCGTGTTGTTTGGATAATGAACAAAACCAGGTAGCTAGTAGATAGAATTATCATTCAAATTAACATGTTAACTATATTATAAATAAAAAAATGTCTTCTATAGCAAACTAACAACTTGTCACCATTACAAGGATTAGACTTATTAGAGTTATTTCAGTCATTAACCTATCTTGATATCCCAGTTTTAACAAATCATAAAGTGCTCTTGTATAGTCATATAAAAGAGTCTAATTTTTTTATTTTAACGAGTTTCTTCATCCCTGTTGTATATAGCCAGCTATAGATAAATCCCCACACGGCGTTATTTGTTTACTTTTCATAAGAGAACATAAAAGAATGGACAAACATTTAGTTCTTTTGTATAAAAAATACATAGATGTAAATGCGGCTTTAGGGCCAAAACTGTTTTTAACAAAATAATAATATGCCGTTAATGGGAATGGAGATCTGCTTATGAAACATAGAACACAGCGAGATCTTGCTGCGGGAGGCGTATATATATAATATCAATATATAAATATCACACATATTAAAATATTAAAATATTCATGACATCAGCATCATTTTCTTAACATGCTTCCTTTCGTCGATTTTTGGATAAAACGGTGGACAAAATTTGTTCTGAAACTTTCGGATGGCAAGACTTGATAACAATAGCTGCACCAACATGATCAAAAAATTTTAACAATCTTTTGATGCTATTTGCATGTATTGTTTATTTAAAACTTTAAAACTTATAAAATACAGTGGAACAAAGTAAAAACACTATTTTTGCAACAACCATGCCAAATTTTCCAGTGGCGAGTAAATTGAAACGATGTATTGTAAAACTCTATATATAATAGCAGGGTTTATACAAGTTAATACGTTTTTTTATGGTGAGCGTACGCAAGAATGTGCTTATACACAAATGAGCTTGTGCACAGAAAACATTACCATTCACTTGAAAACAATGAGCTCAAATTGACGTATCTCTTTTGGTTCTGTTATTTTGTATATTCTTATATCCCACTTTAATCTTATTTATAATTTGCTATAAAAAATTTGCTTATATAGAGAGAGCTTATACTTGTTTTGTATGTAGAGGTTTTCACGAAATAAAAATTTCCACGATCAACAATAATACAATGCAGTTTAATAGTTCTTTGGGCGATAAGCTGAAATTGTTGAACGTTTAACGAAGAATATCATAGAATCGTAGAAGGGTCTTGCGATTAGGTTGCACATGTGCTGTTTCTGGCCATGAAAGTGTCTTTCGTAGTTATATTTTGGTAAGTAAAGCCATTACGCCCGCAAGACAGAACCTATATTTTTAAAGTTTATTTTTAATGAAATACTGGATATTCATTGATAAAAACCTGTGTTTTCTATTTAACACCATGGATAGGCAATGCAAATCAATGATTTGACTTATGGTCCGCGTTTTAATAAATAAATGTGACAAATGGCCGCCATATTGTTCTGATATGTTTCGTATTATGTTATGGTGAGCTGAATATTACACGAAATGTGTTACACAAGAAAATAACGCGAATTTCAAAAACTCACGTTTATTAATGTATCGCGTAACTTTCTCATGTATAGTATTAAATAGCCCGCTAATTTTATCCAACTTTAATTTTCTATTTAAACGTTTTAAAATTTTCCGTTAAAAGCATCTAAAATGTTTACAATTACCTCTCGGAGACCAAGCTGATAAAAAATAACAACTGATAAATTATACTTTTTGATTTAATTTTCTCCTTATATAAGAATTTTAAGAAAGTAAAATTATTGCTAAAATCTGAAAAGATCCCATTCTAAGGGATGCATTTAAGGCAAGAAGGCTGCATGTATTACCAATACCTTGGAAGAGGCCAGGAAAAGTTTTATCCAGGTGTTCTTTAATGTTGTTAAAAAAAACTTCGTAAAGAAAAAACATTATCTCTTGCCTATGTTTGGCTACACGGAATTTTGCTACAGGGTATACTGCAATAAGAATTCGCGTTAACTACTACACATCTTTATCTGGATGGCGATTTGCGTATATTTCTGATCGCGAAAATTGTTTGTGCGTAAATATCTTTCCTTGTACATTTCGTGTAATGTTAATAGACGCAATAAAAAAAATTACCTTAAAATATGATTTCTGAAACATAAAACACAAAATTTAAGAAGAAGAATATATAATATATAACGTTCAAAGTGTAGAAATCTTCATATTTTAGTTGGGTATGGGTTATTCAAAGGATTCCTTTCGATTTAGAACATTTTTTTATAAAATTCAAATTTCATAATTTACAACGCAATTATATTTTTATTTGTATTCCTTGTCGAACGTTATTCTTCTTTTTGTAGATTGCAAGGTTAAAGGAAGAAATGTAAGTTCATATAATTTACGACTCCAATTTTTAACATTTATTTATCCTATTCTCTGCCGAATTACGCACCCAGTGTTAAATCACACTGGGTGCAATAACGTTGATTCCGCCTGTAAATAACTTCTCATTGGCTTGTCCAAATTTAAACAAACTTGGCTCACTTATAGTACGTCACAAAAGGAACAAAACAACAGCAATAAATATTTGCCAAAGTATTCAGAAGCGTTTTACTTGATGACACCAGGTTGTGGTGAGTTTCAAGTTTTAAGAATAATAAAGTAGAGTTATTATATTTTCCCGATTATAAGGATTTCGTAGACATTTTTAGGGTTAGTTTTAAGTAATAGCCAATATCAAAAAGCCTCTGAAACCTATGGGACCTAAATATTTGGCATGCAGGTGTCTAATAAATAAATATTGAAACTCAGTAAGAATCATAGGCATGCAACATAGCATAAAGGAGTTATTAAAAATAACCGTCAGGGGGGGGGGGGGGCAGGACCGAATAGGGGTAATTTTCCCATTTTGATATTACGCATGCCTATGATGTACCATTTTCACTGACTGCTTTTACTTCGTTTTGTAGTAGTGAAAAAGACGAAGAAATAGAGGAGCTGGTAAGTATATTAACTTTAATTCACCTTATATGTTTTTACGATATTTTTCATGGCAGGGTTTTAAAATTTAAAATTTAAGATACAATTTGGAAAATTAAAACGCGCTAAATAATTAGGAAATAGAATAATTATGTATTTAGTATAACCATGCAGATATTATTTGCTATTGTTACACTAGCCTGGAACGAAAGATGGCTTGCATGTGCTAATTTAAAAATAATATATTTTATTACCTTCTTATCGAAACAGTTTTTAAAACCTTTTTAAAAACCATTCATAGGAGAGCTAATTTTGCGCTTTCGTATAATATGTCAAATATAATAATACATAATAAATATAATATAATATATACGTATATATAGTGCATCTCTGTGCGCTTTAATGTTGATTGTACCGTAATACGAAGTACCGCAACAAAATTCCTTAAATTTTTTTTCTCATTTTTATAGAAGGCAACAAGAGACAACCTGAAAAGGTTAATCACCAACAACGGTATGTTTACTTATTTGTTTTGTTAAAGCTAAATCGTTTTAACAGGAATTGCCTTGATTTTTCCATCCAGACACCAATGAGACAGGTTTCTCTAGACTAACCAGGTTCGATTATGCTCAAGAAAAACATTCCGAATGTGATTGGCTTACATGAGAGACAAAAAAAACAATATCTTTCATATATGCAATATGCTCATCAACCTGATACTTCATGTTTTTTTACCGAACCGGGCATATTGGATATAAATTATTAATATTTTGAAATCTCCACAACCCCTGAAGTAATATATATTAATAAAGTGGTCGGAATTTTAAAGATTACTCATTCAAAACTCCCGTATCAATGTTTGCATTGAACAAATCCGCAAAAGACACACTAAATGAGAAGAAAAACGGTGAGATTAATGTTATTCGTTTACGTTAAAAATCTTAAACAGTAATAATTCGGCTAGTGTCAGCGCACCCAAATTTTCTGATTTTTAACATCTCTACCGGCCGTAATGCTTATTTTCCCACAATGCAGGTAGCGCAGCTTCGATGTTACTTACTTGGTTTACACCACTGTCAAAGCAAAACTTTTGCAGCCAGACGAATAAGTACTAGAACTATTGTTTCTGCACATATAGTGTCTCGTATAATTATCCTGATCGCTGGCCATATTTCACAAGATGGTAGATGTTGTTTGGTGTGATCTATTAAACAAGTCATGTAGGCCTTAGAATTAAAAAAATTATAGGAGTAAAGAAAATCGGATTTAAAATTGCAAATTTCTGAATTCAAAAAAAAGTTTAAAGAATTTACATATCCAGATCTTACTTAACCCTATTCGTGGTGGCGGGGCTGATCAGCCCCCTCCCCCTCTTAAACTTTTTTTTAATAACTCTTTATGTGTTTATAGTTACACCTTCATTTTTTGTGACTTTTCCCAACAAAATTTTTTTTGGAATTATGCCGAAGTGTTGGCATAGCAACAATTTTTTTATCTTATATAATAATATGGACGGTCATAGTGGATATCGTCATTTTCCTTTGATGTCGCCGAAATTTTCTTTGAAGTCGCCGAAAAAAGTATCTCTTAAATGTTAAATTTTATGACGTTACGGCGCGACGTCAATAACACTACTTTAACTTCAATATCCCATATTAAATTAATGAAGCCATTACAGTGCACTTAAAACTTTGAGGCCAAATAACTTGGAAACGAGGTGGTGACGTCAATGATTTTTCACCGCGTGGGTAACTAGGGACCACCTAGGACCAATTTGGGTAATTTTCCCAAACCTGGGTCTCCAAATCTGTTTCGGAATGGGCGGGTTGATGACGTCATCAAAAAACCTTCAAACCCTAATATCTCTGCAACCATTTGTCAAAGATGCACGATCCTATACATTTTCTTGATCAGCGTTTCAAGATCTATACGATGAAGGCAACAGGTATACAAACTTCTAAAAAAGGTTTTGACGGGTCTTTGCTGACGTCAGCAAAATTTTTAATCCCTGATATCTCCTTAGGCGTTCGTCGAGAACATATGATCCTGTACATTATTTTAACCAGCATTTCAACCTCTACACATTACAGACAAAGAATAAACAAATTTCGCGAATTTTTTTATCTGCACTGCACTGCTGACGTCAGCAAAACATCTAAAACAACTTTCTTTTTATTGACCTTTTGCCTAAGTGGATTTCTCCACGGGCTTTATAGACTAGTGTTGATTAAAATTCTTAAAAAATTTTTTTTACTAAAAAGTGTTTTTACATGTTTTCAATAGCTGTATGTGACTTCTTAGTTTATATTGTTATATTACTTTGTATTTCTATTATTTTTGTTTCTAAATTAATCACAATTATACAACAATAAACAAAATTCAAAGTTAGTGCTTTTTTTTATATGTCACCGAATTTGATGACGTCGGCACCGAAAATGCTGACGTCATCAATTGTTTTTTCAAATTAATACCTGGACAACACTTGTGGTAAGTTACAAGTCCAAAGGACAACAATTGTAGAAATTACACAGGGGGTCGAATCACCCCCCCCCCCCCCCCCCCCAACAGCATTGAGGAGCCCCTAAAAGGCCCAACAGGAATAGAGTTAAGGCAAATCTTGTTTGATCAAATCACATTGTGACCCAAGTAATTAAAACACTTATATTTTAATTTAGAAGAATCAGAAGAAGAATCTAAAAGTAAGTAAATCAACTTATTAGCTTCTTTTTTTAAAAGAAGGATTTAAAACGATATCAGAGTTAATTAAGAAATGAAACGACACCTAAGTTAGTCTTTAAGGCGACAACTTCTTTAAAAACTTGGGCGAATCAATCGTAACGCACTTTTACATTAAGGGTAAAGTTTTTCATGTTTCGAACATTTATCAATCTGATTTTTAATTTTAACCCAATTTGGTATGTGCTTTTTTGACATTAAAAGTACAATTTGGGGCATAAAGTGCATTTACAGTATGTATAGCATATGTTCCATTTTAGAGAGCTTATTATGGTTGTTTTGAGAAATGTCAAATACGTTATAACATCAAAAGGTAGAGTCAAAGGAAAGGCTGCCAGACATTAAAATATTAACAGTCCTAACGTTTCATAAAGATTCAGTAAATTTTAATTTACGCAGGCACAATACCGAATAGGGTTAAATTGGCTATTCCGCAAAAAAGACAGTAAATAGTTGTTACTCATCAAAATGTTTCGTTCGAGTTTCGATTTAATATTTAATATTCGATATTTGAGTTGATAAATAAATTGTTGAAACAAATTTTCAAGGGAATGATTTGTTGTTTACTAAAACGCCACGAAAACGGAAAAAAGATTTTGAACTTTAACACTTACATTGATTTTATTTTGCTAGCCGTAACGGAATTTTAGTTGTTGATAAATAAATGAAGTCTGATAGAATGACGGGTTAAAATAGATACATTGGTTAGAAATTAGAGACTGTATTTTTTTTAAATAAATCAGTTATTATGGCAGCAAGGATTTTAATGGATTTGTTTTATTTAGACGGAATGCAAGAAAACTTAATTCGAGGTTAGATAACTTCTATTGTTCAGAAAAACATATATTGTGTTTACAGCTTGAACAAAATAATAAGTAACATTGTTTCATTTTTTTAGTAAGAACTCCGATCCGGATAAGTAAGTATATTTAAAACAAAATAAATCTCGCAAAATTAAGTCTGCAAGATTTGGACTGATCCTTCTTAATAAAATGGTCATTGTTTGCCAGTAACATAATGTATCATATCATTTTGAAGAAACCTTATACAACCTCGTATTTTATAACAGCAAAGTGAGTTTTTCAATCAAAGATTTCAGATTGCTTGTATCTTGTGTGGTACATTGCCCTTAACGTTTTTTCATAGGTTTGCTACTGTCCACAAAGCGCGACCACTTTACATAAATGTTTGAAACTGAATTTTCAATCGAATTCAATTTGAAAATTGCTTACCTCTACGCATGCATTCGAAGTCTGCATTTTTCCGAAAATTGCTCGGTTACCGCGGTAAATTATAATAAACCATGTGACCATTAGTCAAGAATTTCTTTTTGATTCGACATCTGACATAGGCATCATAGCGTTCCGCTCCTATCTTCTGTCAAGACAGCATCTGTCAACTTGTATTGTATAAATATTTACCTTTCCGTTTAGATCCAGTGAATTGGAATGGTAAGATCTTTTATTCTGTCATTTCGAAATAGTGATCCCAGAGAATTTTCTCCTTCATCCCATGTTAAATTTAAACACACCTTAAATTTTAAATCAAGAACGAACGTTTCTTTTCTACATTTTTAACCAAGTTTATTCTTTTGAATTTGACGGGTGGGCGTTAATGTTGTGCGGATAATCGCCGTTTTAGTCCGCGTTGAGCAAAAAAACCTTTTTCATCGTATTCTCTTAAAATTCTATGTTTAATAAGGGGTAAAAAATGTCCTACATAATGTAATTTTTAAATACAGCAGTTCCTTAATGTTCTTTATTTTTTGTTATAGACCAATTGCCGCCCCCGCCAAGAGGTAACTTTTTGTTACATTTTGTAAAATATGGATTATTTGATGACGATTAAATTTAATTTAATTTTTTGTTACTCTCAATAGAACTATTCGGGGAAATTACTGTTGATAGTAAGTACCTTTACGAAACAGTGTTTTTACCTTGTTTTGTTTCTATAGTTGTGCTAACGCTGTTTAGAAATATTGTTGTGTTACTGGTAGTTAACACCAGTATTGCAGGTCTGGATTGTGTACTCTGCAGATCAACTCTACAATGTCAATATTGATAGAATGAAGTCATTCACATATATGATTGATACATGTATTTTCAACTTATACGTATCTTAAATTCCGGACTTATTAGCAACAGGCACTTCATGCTTTTTATAGGAGAATTAGTTTTTCTCGAGCAACTAATATAAATGTATTTATGTGTTTTAGATGAAATTCGTAAAAAAAGAGGGAAAGGTAAGCAACTATTTCTTTGTCGTCTTCTTCACATTACATAGAAATACATAAAAAAAGTTAGAATTATAATAAAAACGGTCGTAAAACTTTTTTTTTTAATTTAGAAAAAGTGGGTCCAGCAAGGCCAGGAAGTGAGTTGTTATTTTGTTGAACATCTCTAATGTGCGCAAACATAAATTTGGTTACTTAGGACATTTTTTATTGCTACATATGTTGGTTTATTAGCGAAAATATTTTGTCAAAACAATACCTGAAATTTTCGTAATTCCAAGTTCTAACTTTCTTATTCGAAAAGTGTTTTGTTTCTACGCTTATAATGTAAAATTAACTTTAGTAACGGAAAAGGTGTATTCGCGAAAAAGGTTTGCCAATACTTCAAAATATCTGACATTTAATGTTAATTTAAATTAAGGGAGAAAAAACAGGAAAACGAATAGACCAGAAATTTTTCTTTTTTTTAAAAGTAATTTTCTACAAAAAATACGTGACAACTGGGAAAAACATTTCAACATCGAACCTACGTTCCCAGACACAACTTCTGCAAATATAAGCATTGGAAATTTACACATAGGCTTTACGGAAAGTTTGTGCGTAACGGAACTCTCTCCAATTTATATTTTTCTGCAATAGCAAAATAGCGAAATATAGGTGTCAGAACTGAACATATGTAATGTTGTACTAAATAAATTGCCCTGGATTTCTTATAGCCGTATTCGGTCTGTTTGTTACGCGAGAAAAATGGTGTGTGTGCTTTGCCCGTTTTATAACATACTGTATTTCTGTACTAAAGTTCTCCATCTAGATGTGTGGCACAGCTTACGGCTTAAATTAGGCGCTTTTCGAGACGTTTAACGTCGGTTCGCACAGTTACTTGTTGTTCACCTTGTGTTTTGACGCGTTTGTATTATATAATACTCGCTGTCTGTCTGTGAGTTAATTTTAAGACAGGGGGATTAAGCAGTCTCATACATCATTATAATCGCACCTATGATCATAATAATAACCCCCGTCGAAGTGACTTTTATTACTTCATGGTTACAGTCAGTAATGCACGAAATATCAATGCGGAAAATGTGTAAACCAACAATTCACTGTTGAATCTTCCATCGGTTAACGACCAGTAACATAATAATTGTGTGACAGATTTTCTAAATGTCACATGATAGAGAATAACAATTATTTTATTATGATATTTTTAGTTCCACAACAACATGATGATGATGATGAGGTCGAAGACGGTAGGTATTTATGACTTTGTATAATCAAGGAGATGAATAAAGTGTGTCAACAAACTAAACGATAACTTTTTAAATTTTCTGTATATTTTATAGTGGCTTTGTTTTCTGAAATATAAGTAGATTTTTGTTTTCTTTTGATGCGTGAACTAGAAAAAAATCAGAAAAACGGCAAAGACTAACAAATATAAATGCTTCAAAGTTCCAGCTAAGTCAAACTTTCAGACATTCTCGCGTAAAAAGTAACGTATGTGTAGTTGCTAAGAAACGGAAATGAAGAAAAGCTTTCCTTTTATTAATTTCTTAAAATCTTCTTAACATTTAGATTAGTGATGTAAATTCTTTTTATATGCTACTCTTAATTAATTTAACGAATTTTTTTTTTAGACATGACCATAAAAGAATGGCTAGGTACAAATACTATCATTTTAAATTTTACTTTTTCTAATCTGGTGCAAAACAAAACCTTCTGGTATCACGTAGTCCGTCATTTTCATTGTAAATCAGTTTAAATATATTTCATATTATAAACTCTGCGCACAACAGCGAGATGGTACTTAACAAACAAGAAAAGAAACGAAAGTTAATAAATGTTCAACAAATTTAGAATACTGAATAGTTCAAAGCTATTTTGAAGTGTGTGTGATGTGTGTGCATCAGTCGAGGTGAGGTATAAAGATAAAACAAGCTTACATGTGAACTTTTAAAGCAGGGTTAGGTTTATTGACAGATCATATACTAAGCATTATCTGATACTCAGCTTATTATCCAACTTAAAATTGACCAGTTGCCGATCCCGTGCTTCTTACCAGTTTACGTAGTGTCGGAAAGAATGAGTGTATTCTTTCCTCCAAGATGTATCCAACATATTATTGTTTTGCTCGGTCTGTACCTTTGACCTCGGGCTTTGTACTTTACAGTACAACATCAAAACCGGTTAGTATCCGTTAAACACCATTTTGTTAAAAACCTCTTTATAAACAGTCTAAGCTTAACTTTTATTTTCACTAAATGGAGTCATTATAAAATTTTGGATCACATCTCTACAAAACATAAAGACCTGTAATATTTTAACTAAAAAATGAGGTTAATAGTTATTGTTTACATTGAGCGTCGTCGCCGTCAAATATTGGACATCATTATTTTCCGATCAATGAAATAGTTTCTTGAGTACAAACTCTAGCGTTTCTATGTATCTAATGTTAATTCTTTATTTTTTAGCTCTGCCAGCCAATATCAAAATTAAAGGTATGCTTTTTGCTCTCATACACTTTATTAAAGCAGCGTAAATTTCGAACCATAACATTTATTTTTATATCTTGTTTTTCTATCTTATAGACGAACCAACATGTTCGAAATTCTGAGAATTGTGTACACTGGTGAGTTAAGAACTAGCTCTCGTTATCTGTCTTTGACATGCCATATCCCTTGACGTTGCTTTTCGTAATATATATGTTAGCTATATGAAGTAACGTTGTAGCGCGGTCGCCATTTTATCTGGTGCTGTGTCAACAAACCGTACGCCCCTTTTTAATTTGTTTTTACAGATGGAGATTGAAAGTAACAGGTTTTGTGTTGTTAATTTTTTTCAAAAAATAACGCACTAAAATAAGCTGTTAAATCATTGGACATTTTATTACGAATCGGTTTAGGCCTAGATTAGACGCCTCATTTTTGCCGTGCGAAACTTAATTAAAATAGCGTAAAAAAATCTATGTCTATTTAGTTCGACAAAAAGACGACGTCTAATTCAACGTAAATAATTAGGTCGACGTTATTCAAAAAGTACAGCAGAATTTGCCGATTCAATCGGCAAAAGTGAGGCACGGGATTAGATGGCTAGTTTTTGTCGAGCTAAACTAAAAAAAATCGGGGTTTTATTTTTCGAGTGAAAACTACGCATGCGCAGTAATATCACTCGACTCACTTTTAAACGTCCCGCGCAAATTTGTTTGAAGCACGAGGAGAGCATACTGTATGAACGTAAACAAACTAACTTAAAGCAGAGGCGAACAAGAGATGGCGCCAAATTTGATAAATACACAGACCGGAAACTTTCAACAACAAATCGAACGTGCAATATGGCGGTTTTAGCTGTGTTTACTAATCTTCATTTTTTTGTATCTTTTCTCATAAATTAGTTTACTAAGTTTGGTAATAAAAATAAAAATATTTTCGTCGTGTTATTCAACTAATAGCATATTTGCTATTTTGATCTTTAACTTGTGTTTTATTTTTAAAAAAACAGTGTGATCATCGAAGCGTGGCCATCACTGAAGAGAAAGATCTAATATTGTTTGTGAATAAAGGTCAATGTTAGTCATGGTCACACCGACCCTTTTACAATATTTTACTTTTATTGTGAAATGGAGTGGAACAATAAACCACGGATATTTTAAATGCATGGCATTTAGTTTAACTCAGCGTATAATTCCACGCCGTGTCGAACTAAATACCAATGTCGCTCTTTTGCCGATTTTAATTCAATTAAGTTTCGCGCGGCAAAAATGAGGCGTCTAATCTAGGCCTAAACAATTGATGATGTGTATACATGAATGTGAACGTTTTGTATGCCAAAGTAGCTACAATCAAATTTGCAGATAACGACGGAATATTTTCGAAATTTTTCATAATGACGTTAAAATGTCAGTGCAAGTTTTTACAATTTTCACAGTTTTCTTTTCTTTTTCTTTTTATTTAAATCAGTTTGATTAGGCGTTTTCACTGTTCGTAAGCAAACCGGCTTTACACAATAACTAGATAACATATCTGTCAAGTAGCAAATACTTACTAACAGAATTTGTACCGATTATTACCACCTGTTAATTTTCCCCTAATTTTGAATGTTTGTACAGGAGTGATTGCATTGTCTCATGTATACCCACCTCTTTATTTAGATACTGAAGAATATAAATATGATTGTACATATGTATAAACGTTTAAAAAATTTGTTAAATAAAAACAAGTCATGTTCTTTCTCTTTACCTTCATTAATCGCGTTACACCAAAGTGTTTGAGATCGGTTATAAGTCCATGTCGTTAAGAAATGTTTATCAGAAAACTAACATTAGGCAATGACTTTTATTATGAATTAGCTGGGAACTAGCGTTAAACTCCAGTTGGAGTGCAAGTGCAGCTAAACCATGTCATACATCCGTGCGTTGAGTGCTTACATCAGTGCGCCCTGTAAGCGTGATACTCTTTTTCAAAAAAAAACTTTATTACAACTTCAGTTTAAATAAAAACATACCCTAACAGCTTAAGCATAAGAAAGAATATTTAAAAAATATGTAGCAGTCAACCAGCTACTTTCACGTTTTGGTCAGAAATAGCTAATAGCTAGATCATCCCAACCCCAGTTGCAGCTGGGTAAAAGTCAGATTGATAGCACACAAAAAACCTTGTATAAAAAAGCAGTTTAACAAACTGAATAAAAAACCTTAAAATAATATCAATGAAAAGGTTAGCTAGTTAAAATAATCCATGGAAATTACATAGTTAGCACAAGTTTTAAAATCGGTTTTACATTGATACACGGGTATATTCTTATCCGAATAATTATTATTCTTTTTGTAGATAAAACTTTAATCAGTCTTCGCTGATAAAGACAAGATCGCTGTCCCTCTTTTCTGCTCTAACGCTTCAATGTCTGTCCTGCTTTTGTAACCTGCTTTTTTAGCGCGCCATCACAAAAAAGAGAGACAGGAATAACCTACCGTAGAAATTGCAACTGCTGCCTTAGGGTTCTTCATAGACATATTAAACAGTTTTTTATGACTAGGTTAAGTTTGAACTAGTCTGTTCTTTACGATGGCTCACTTCTCTTCTTAATAAAAACATTTTTCTTGTTAAAGGGGCTACGGGATGGCTGTTAGTTTTCGACTTTAGTGACTTACACGAAAGTCGAGCTGATGGCGGCGAAAAACAAACTGGCTATTTTTCCGGCATGTATGTAATTTACAGACTCGAACATATAGATATATCTAGAATTTTTATCTTCTCTGGCCTTGCTCATGTTTTCATCCAGAATGAGTCTCGCTGAAATATTTCTTTGTAATATACTTTTCGAAAAAAAATATTGAACCAGCGAACAAGGTGCGCTGGTCTGTTCATTGCGCAAAACGGGTTTGCCGGATTTTTAATATGTGCGCGGGATATACGGAATGTGAGCATCTTAACGGGGTCGTTCTTCTTTTCTCCGTAATCTTCGCTTCCGTTCGAAACACTTCTCTTCAAAAGTGAGAAGCACTTCTCTTCCAGGAACTTAAAAAACTCCCAGACTCAATTCTGGTCCGGAATATTGATTAAGCTGGATTTTGATAACTCAAGTTTTTGAAAAAATGACAACCCTCGTCCCCAGGCATTTTTTGCCTTTCCGAAATATAATGGATGGTGAAAATCCCTGGGGACAAGATGAATAAATGACATACCGGCCATGAAAAAGATCAAGTGTCCTTAGTAATTAATAACTCTCCAAAAAATTTTGTGTGGTGGACCACTACACATACTTTAGATAAAAATATATTGTGGTATTCCGTTTGAGGCGTTTCTTTAAATTTTTCAATACACACTTATTTTATACATAAGACTAAATTCTAACCAAACCAGGCTGGTCAGTATTCTTATTTTCCTTTTGTTCTAAGCAAAAGAACTGTTGGTTTTATTCTAAAATCCCAGCCTGATATTCTTATAAAGCACATTCATTATAATAAAGAAAAAGCCATTTATCTTGCCATTTATTGTGTCTATTGATAAATAAAATTAATTACTCTGATACTGATCTGAATTGATTTGTGACGCTTTGGGACCTGCTACCAGAAGCTGTTCGTAAATTGAGCACGTGTTAGCCAAGTATACTTCTTGCGAAAAGTGAAAAGTGAAAAAAATATATAGACCATGGGTGTAAAATTGCGGACCAGAATTTTAAATTTAGTTGTGAAGAGAAAGTTTTGGTCCACGTGCAGGGAAGTGGTAAGTGCAGAAGAGAAGTGTCAAAATGCAGAAGAGAACAGTGAGAAAACAGAAGATAACTGTTTGGATCATAGAAGAGAAATGTTTTTAAATTGGAAGAGAAGTGAGCCATAGGGGCCATCGTAGTTCTTATTCTGTTCTTTTTTTTACGATAAAATTCGAGGCTGGTGTTTTTATAATACGGTTTTTAATGATTATAATGATGTGTAAAATTTGTGACTTTTTTGTGTCATTTTTGTATCAGATAACTTTCAGGACATTTCTAGTCGTTTTATTACATATAAGGCCTGGCCCAAATTGTGGGTTTTTTCACCTGCATATTTCCTTTTAGACAACAGTAATGTCTACATGTTTAGCGCCCGGCTGTTTATATGCAACGGGAAAGGGGAAGGTCAAAAGGTCTTGTTTCAAACTTCAGAAACCTAAGAATGAGGCAGAAACATGAAAACTGGATTAAGGTTGAAACATTTTACTTCAAACAAAGCTTAGTTCTATGCGAAACCCATTTTCATCCACAGTGCATCAAACATAACCTGCAATAAGTTGAGTTGATGAATGCAAAACCGAAGAAAAAGTTACTTCCTGGTGCGATACCAACGATATTTAAAATGTACGACATTATCAAACGTGTACTTTACAGATGTCCACGAAGTACTAAATATTTCATCTACTTAGTTTTTAAATTCTTTAAATCCAAGATATAGTACTCCAGAAGAATTAGGAACATGATTTACATGATTCAGTACACATCACACATACATAAAGATATTACAACTCCTAATCCTTTGCCTATGTTTTTATAATAGTGTGACCAGGAAGCAAAATTTTTATAATCAGTTAATCGATATTTTCTAAAAACAGAAAAAAAGTTAATTAGGCCCTTATCTGCATATAATACAAACTGTTTCCGGAAAAACCATAGTTCAAATGATTATGCGCAATAGTGTCTCGATTTATAAAAAAATCAAAAAGAAAAAAGGCGAAAGCGGTTTCGAAGTGTTTTGTATTTAGCGGAAATCTCGATGACCCGGCGGTCGTGTTTCGGCTGTCGACGATGGTTTTGCCCGTTGCTTCGGCGGTGTTTCAGTCCGGTGTATCAATAACCAAGGTGTTCTTGGTATAATGAAGTCCAGGCATGTTCTTCTTGGCGTTTCATTGCCTACGCGGTGGTTTCAACCACTGACTTTGCGTTTTCTCGATGGTTGCACATCGCGGAGAAACGCTTAAAGAGACGATGTTGTACCGCGGTGGTTGGTGTTTGAATGGTCCTTCGGAGGAAATCGCGGTTTCCATAAGAAATATATATATATATATATATAAACACGAAGTAATTTTTAACACAATTACAAACAGAGTGCCCAATGTATAACAGAGCAGTTATATTATTTTTATGTTTTGTTTTGATGAAACAACTACATTCGTTTTTGCTACTTAAAGTTTTCATGCTTCTTAGCAATCTTCAGGCAAATGATACAAATTATAAAGTTGGTACTAACTAAAGTATAAACCTTTTAATTACGTGATAAAACGTAACAAATAAATACAAATAAATACATTTTTCGTTACAGTTCATTTTAAAGTGAATTTATTACGATGGCGACATTTGTTGATAAGTTCTGTTCTTTCATTTAACAGTCCCTTCGGTTCAGCTCGTACAATTGCTATTTTTTCTTTTAGGCACAAGTCACACGTGCGCGCTCCTGTCCTATACGGCATTGCGCGTTTTTCAATACTCCATGACATTTCAAAGTCTGTTCCGTCGTTTTTTAATCTCCAAATTAATTTCGACAATTCAGCTCGTTTCGGTATTTCTCGTGTCGGAAGGACTTTTTGTGGTTGTTAAACCTTTCTTTAAATTCGCCTTCGCATAAGCCGTAGTAAAATTCATTTTTGTCTACGTATTTGACTTCCGCTTTGTAGATGATGCATGCAGCTAAACAGTCACCATTCAGTGCACTGGGAGTTATCCCGGCAATTGCAAGGTCGTTGTTTTTGCCTTTCTTCAAAAGTGAGAACTTTTTTATTATGTCCCTTTATGATGTTTCCGATGTTTGTGCTACATGAATAGCTCAACTTGAGGGTGTTTTTATTGAAAATTTTATAATATTTGTGTTCTTTACTGAAATTTTTTCTAACAATCCTGAGAAATGATCGTCCAATGTCTGTTTTAACATTTTTACTGAACGGCGGATTGAACCAAATTATCTTCCTTTGGCGATTATTTATTCCTATTCTTTTGAAGTTTTTATTCAGTTTGGTACACTCTTATTCATTTATATTTTGTGTTTTGGTATCTATCTAGCTCTTTAGCTACTTCTAACTATAAAGTGAAAGTAGTCAAATACAGTTTTGATACCAACACAATTCCTAATACTAAATTATGTATGCTAAATACAGTCAGGTGGCTGCAGCTTTTGTTACTGTTATAAAATTTTTTTTGCAAAATAAAACTACTGAGTAATTTTTTTAACTAGACCGGGTAATGCCAACTGTTTCCTGATTTCCTTAAAAACCGAAGCAAGAAAGATTTTTGGAAAATGGTATTACCTCTATGCTCATGCATGACACGGTTTACCTGATAAGGGCTCAGCCTGGTGTTAACAACGGGCTGTTTCCTGTTTTTTAATTTAAACCGTGATGATAAAGTTTTTATGGAAAATGGTTTTATACGGCAATTAACTCATGCGGGACACGGTTCACCTGTAATAAACGTTCAACCTGGTGTTAACAACGGGCTGTTTTGTGTATTTTTCTTATTAAAATTGAAGTTGTGGTACGTTTTTCAGGAAAAGGCTATTATGGCTATGCGTATAGGCGTGTGACAAGGATTAGCTGTACTAGGCGCCCAGTCCAGTGTCACGATTAATTTGTTAACGTTTACTGAAACCTTTTCCACAAAATAAAATAATATTGCCCGATTGTTTTTGCTATGACGGAATAACAACGGTTTGTAAACTCTGTTTTTATTTCAGCCTTCGTTGCAGGAAAGTTATTTAAAAAAAAATATGTTACAGTACACTACAATTCAACGATTGGGTTTGACGTCACAACAATTTTGTTGCACGTGAATGGTTTCCGAAGATTGTTAGAAAGTTTGAGCAAAGATAATTTTTTTGAAGCAAAATCTCGATAGCTAAGCATCATTCCCAGACAGATTTTTATTGTGATCACCTTTCGTTAGATAATTATTCTTCCACTTCCTCATTTGTTAGCATTATTCCCCCTACGAAGTAGGTTTGTTTTCACCCAGCGAAATGCGATTCGTCAATTAAGACAAATGTCAATCATCACTACGGCAACAAAGCTGAATCGAATCGCCGAATGGTGTATTCGCTTCAACTGATTTGCGACATATTGCATACTTGTACTAAAGCGCTCCACCGGAATGTGTCTCACATTTTGCGGTTCTTATTAAGCGCTCCTCAGGGCATTTAACAACAGTTACTTGTGGCTTAACTCGGCGTTTCGACGCCAGGTCTCCCGGCTAGTGTATATTATAATACCCGTATACGCCTGTCTGTCTGTCACGCCAAATGGTAACGGCAGTACCGAGACACACAAAATGCGGTATATAAAGGACGGCTGAACCCGTGGATGTATCCACGGGCCACTGACTAGTTCAATACTAATACACTAAAGGAAAAGTTGAAGAAAATAATATTATTATCTGTAATACATTCTAAAACTTATTTATATAGTGACACTTTTTGTAAAAATAACTGCCTATATGCGAAATTTAAACATTTACAGAAATATTATATAATTTGTTTTTCACCTCAATATTCAAAGATACAAAATTATTGCTGCCCAACATTCATTATTTATATTTTCCCAAACAAGAAAGATAAACAGGAAACCGCTTAGCGGTTAAACCCCCTCCTTTTTTATTGCGTTCTCGAAATAGATATTTAGTTAATTTAGTATTTTAATATCATCAAGTGTCAAGTAAATACTGCTCACAGATATTTTTTATAGTATATTGAAAAAGAAGTTGTGCCTTAAACAATACCATGGAAATAATGGTCGCCGTCAATTTTTCCTTTCGCACGCTTTTTAGTCTCTGCGACAGAGCTCGCCGTTTCAACACGTCATTTTTAGCGCAAAAGGAAATAAACTGAACTTTTTTTTATTAGTAGAAGCCGAAAGGATAGGGAATATTTTGATCCTAACATTAACGTTAGTGGAAAGTGGTGCGTATTGTAACACAAGTTTATGATTGTTGTCAAGCCATTTTGTGGTATCTAATGGCAAAAGTGCGATATGTTTACTGGACGTTAGGAAATTATTTCCAAATTTTATTTACTTTTATTTATTAAAAAAAATCATGACAGCAACAAATCAATTTTCAAGTTTTAGTGTATGTAATAAGTAATGTCCCAAATTCTTTTAAACACAATTTAAAAAAAAATTTTTTTAAGTATTGCGCAAATAAAAGAAACTTTTCTCAATTCAGGAAATATATTAGCATCACATGCGTAAGGTTGTTTTATAGAAATGGTGCTGTTTTCGCAATATTCTCTCGGAAAAAATTTACTGAGAAAACACGGAAACATCTCCTTAGCAACACTTCAACACTGCAAAACAATTTGAACAGCTTTATACAACTAAATACATTAGTGAAAATAAGAATAACGCATGGGTGGATCAGATCCAAACGTGGTACCAAAACTGCGCAATTATTTATGTACTTTTTTATTATGTCGTGAAAAATAGTTAGGCATGTTAGTATGAACACTTTATAAAATTTTCATGACAGTCTCTAGGTTAAAGTACCAAGAAGGGAAGTACTTTGTTACTGTTTTATTTATGAGAATTGATAAAACTTAAGGCTGAATGCAGAAGTAACTCTTATAATGTAAAGATAATTATTCGAGAGATATAACCGTACCAGATTTTGAGGAACAAGTGTTTTTATGAGAAAACTGTTTATAAGAAACGTAAATGCTTTTTTAAAACCTATTACAATATATACGTCAGACTTATGTCTTTTCCGCCCATAATAAATATTTTACTGAGGTTGGTGTGATAATGGAGGTAAAAAAATTGAAACAAAAAAGCTTTGTTTCCGCAGTGGTAAAATAATAATAAATTAAATCACAAATTTTTGGAACTACATTAAGTTCGTTATGAAAAAAGACAAGAATAAGTTGAATTGAGAAATATTAATATGTTTGCTCGGGTCAATTCAGATATAATCGACATATTGTATGCATGACACTTACAATTCAGAATTGGAAACAAACGTGTTACAGCTCGAAACTCAAGTTGATTTTTAAAAGATAGTTATATGTTAAAAATCCAGTTTTCGTTTTGAAAATTTGTGATTTTTATTCTGGGTTTGCCATAAACTATACCTAAATAATTTATTCAAAATTAAATGATTTTTCTACTGTTGTTTAGTTATTATGGAAATTTGACATTATAACCTCCATTTGAAAAAGATCAAAACAAAATACTTGCGAGGGGTCCTGGCCGAAAAGGCTGGACACAAAGAAAACATGTCCACTTCCCGCGATTAGTCAATTGGGCCGATAGTGCGCAACACATGATTTATGAAAGTTCGGGAAAAGCGCGTTTTGGCAATTTCGCAGTACATGAAACGAGGGAAACAACAATTTTCCGTGTTTTGTAACTTTGTTAACATAGTAAACTTAAACACATCAACACCTGAGGCCTCAATGACGGTGTCATTGTTTTCTTCACGAGCTTATGGGGCCGTGGAATCAATCACCCGAGTTCAATGTAGCTTTTCTAAAACAAAAAACCATATCTATTAGATTTAATTAGCATCACAGGTGACATTTTTCTTATCATTTTCGCAGAATTCGAAACTGTCAGTTTTAAGTTATAACAGACCATACGATTATAGTAGGATATAAATAATAAGCTAGAAAATGGTCAAAATAGCTAATGTAGTTGAATTCTTGGTTTTTAAAAAAAAAAGAATTTAGAACTATTCTTTTAGGTGGTACGGGGGATAGATAACAGGCTGGTACGCTTAAATTAATACATAAATTATAGACCAGTCAAAGAAACAAATAAACAAATGGATCATGTATTATGCGCGTCGGGCATAAAAAAATTGTTAGTAATTGTTAATACAGTAGACTCCCGGTTATTCGAAGCCTCAAGGGGGATAAGAATTTACTTCGAATAACCGGGAGTTCGAATAACTGAAAAATTCGTTTTCCCGCCAGATTTTCAACTTAACCTTAATGGGATGGACTTTTACGTTTTAAGTCAGAGATGTTGTGTACTTGCAAAGTAAAAGTGACAGGGAAAAGAACTAACTTTGGAGATGATAAGGGATTGAGGATCCCCTGTTTGCTTCAATTCTCTGGACCGAAGGAGAATATTGAACTTTTGAAGAAATTGCTTGAAGAGTGTAAATAGCCATGAATATTGAAACCTGATTTTTTGAAGAAAAAAAGTGTTTTAATCGCAGAAAATCAATGTTCTCACTCGACGATCTCCCAATAAGAAAAATTCGAATAACTGAGGGTGACTTAGCCTATAATTGGCCCCAAGGGGAATAAAAATCACTTCGAATAACCGAATTATTCGAATAACTGAAGTTCGAATAACCGAGAGTGTTTTTGCCTGAGTTGGGTAAGCAGATCCAAGGGGAACGCCATCTCACTTCGAATAACCGAATTATTCGAATAAGTGCAGGTTCGAATAACCGGGAGTCTACTGTACTTAATAAAATCATGTAGATGTTTCAATGTTTTAATCAAAGTTAGTAAAATAAAAAAATCTGTATTTCTCTAAACGAATATTTCGACAATACACGCCACCCTGTCTTCGGGAAGCGCTTGATGCATAACGCAAAGCCATTTCCTCACGCTTCTAAGAAAAACGACAGATCGTGACTTTTGCGTCACGCTTCTTACTATATGCACTTGTAATACCATCGTGAGTGTAGTCTAATACGTAAGCTAAATGAAGTCGCGTAACTGTTACCAGTAAAACGTCTTTAATCCTCAACCAACATTCGCTTTCTTTATACACCGTTCTCTTAACGTCGTTAGTATTTCTGTTTTCCAAAGTGCGCACTAATTTTCTTGTTTTTAGTTATGCCATTCTTTAAGTTTATTTTAGTCGTTTCTGTATACGGTGTTTTATAAACAACCTGTGTCGTACGAAAGACGGGTTCTTATCTAATAAGCGAAGGTGCGCACGCAGACTTTAGCGTAAAGGGCTTCTTTTTGTATTTGAATTAAAACATTCAAAAGTTATCCCACATTCCGGTCGATGTGTTTATACGCAAAAATGTTCCGCATGAGCCGGACCGGGTCGAAATTGTCCCTGGTCAAAAATTTCATTAGAAAAAAGTGAGCCTTAGTACAATTATGAATAAGGGCGGGATCACATCACAAATTCCGTGCCACCAATCGAATTTTTTTTAGCGTTAGTTGACTATCTATTTGCGAAAACTAAAATCACGTTTTATCGCACAAAACTAACTACCTACTTCAGGCTATTGTTGGTCTTTTTCTTTGCAAGTGTCTAATTTTACTCTTTCTAAGGAGGTTGTCTCAATTGCTTGTTATTGCTTTTTAGATGTTTCTCATAAAAATTGCGCGACCTTATTTTATCTGTTTTTAAGAACGTCTGAATTTCAGTTGAGGCTAAATGGATTTTTGTAAAATTTATTCAGCCTTAATTCTTTTTATTTACTCTCTTTTGAATATGACTGTAGAAAGTATGGTCAGAAAAAAATGAAGTTGTTTAGGGAATAATTTGTTAGTAAGGCGAATTATATGATTCTTATCAAAAACGGCGTTATAACAAAACGTTCACTGTGCGACTGTCACATGAAATTAACATTAAATGGTCTCTTGTCGATTTTATTCCCGCCTTCTATATGAAACTGATTACACAAACTGATCACTGAACTCTAACGCATACAAAGTTAATGAAGTGCAACAAAAAATTAAAAATTAATGGCCAAGATATACGATCAAATAATGTTTAGAGACAAACCACGCTGTTGCACAGACATTTTCACAAGGTTCTGAATAATTAAGAGGATGAAAGTAAAGTTTTAACCTGGTACGTTAAATATATATTTTTTTTTAAATAAACTTTATATTAAAAACTATTCATCATCTGAAAGAGTTCTAAATACAGATGTATTTATAAGAAATGTTTTATTTCGCTTTAGAATGAAAGGAAATCACAGAATTTTACCGCAACTGGATAATATCACAACTGGGAGCAAAAATCCAACGTGTTTCAACGAAGTAAGTAATATTTTTACTACAATCGATTCTTAGTATTTTAATCGCGTAGGCCTTATTTTTAAATAATTTTTTCTTTATAAGAGTCACATATTGGCGCCAAATTGGAGAGAGAGCGTGTAAGTGGCTATGCAAGTGGCCATGCAAGTGGCTATGGTAAGTCAATATTTTTTGGTTAATACTTTTAAAACATATCATTTAAGGTTAAAACGTTTAAGCTGAAGCCGAATAGCATGTTTCTGAAACAAATTTTTTTTAACAAAAAAGGCTGACTAAAACTTTTCCTTGAGTTTTAAGCAGCCATTCTCATGCAAATACAGCTGATTTAGTTACGACGAAAACTGTACTAACTAAAGTTTTCAGTTTTGAGCAACCTATAAAGTTAAACAAAAAATACAGAAATGTGTTTTTTGGGACATATTTTTTTCATTTGCCAGACAGGAAATGTGCCGAATTTTGCATAAAAAACATCTCAACGCTGTACAGAATAAAGGTAGTTTTTACGAAGCAAATTAACGGCGAATTTACCGGCGAAATGTATCTTACCTTTTTACAGTAAACAGTTTTTATTTTTAGCGGCGAAATATTCGCTGAAAACTTATAAAAATTCAATCTTCAGTGTTATTCTTAGAAAAACTAATGAAAAGAATTCAAAATAGCTACCTTGTTTTAGCTATTACTTTAAAGTCCGCTTACATTCAGTATTTTAAATTCACCACATGTTTTTTTGTTTTCCGTGAAAATTGCGGAGCTAATTCGCCGCCAAATTCGGCACTCACAATTCAATTCATGAAAATCCCCTTTAATATTTTTCTGAAGGCAGAGTTCAGTTATGCAATATTACCAAATTTAAAGCAAAAGGTAATTTTATTGTATAAAAAAATCAGACCTGGCGGCTTACTTTGCGAACACGATTTTTTTCAACTAAGATAAACAATTTTTAAGAAATAGAAAATTTTTGTAAATATCGCAAAAGCCCAACTCTGTAAAATAAAATACGTTTTTATTTTATTCACATGTGGATAAGTGGTATTTCTTTAATTAAGCTTTCTAAAGGGGGATTTTCACGTAGAGAATTGAACGACGAATTCGACGGCGAATTCGATGGCGAATTCGCTTTTTAATTTTCACGACAAAATAAATTAGGCGACAAATTCATTGTTTACATTAGTTAACCGCGTTCTTATTGCTTTCTTCACCTTGTCATTTGGGTTGAGGACACAATGCAAAATCAAAACAAACAAAACTGCGCATGCTCAGATACAATTCGCCGTCGAATTCGCCGTTCAATTCGCTTCGTGAAAATCCCCCTTAACGAAAAATTAGTGACATTGCATGGAAATGTGCCTGAATTATTTTTGTCTATTTAACCTTCAAAAATTTTTTGTTTTCCGTGTTTTTTAAATTTAAATGTTTTAAAAAAAGGATTTATTCGAAGACAAACATTAGGAATCTGGATTACTAATAAGAATCTTGATTATATAAAACACGAGGTAACGCATTTGAATCGTATATTTTTATTTTTAAAAAAAAGAACAACTCTTTTAGTGAAATATTTCTTAACAACGTTTAGGCCGTACGAGGCCGTAAGTTCAAACGCCACAAAATTCGATATATGTACAACTTAGACGTTTGTCCGTAGGCACAACGTTAAATGTTTATATTCAGTATATGTTTGTCCCTGCGGATTAACAAGCTCTCTTTAAGTTCTAAATCAAAATTGGTATATATCGGTGGAGAGTATTCTAAAGTTGTTAAAACTTATTACGCTATTGCAGTACATGTTCTAGCACAAAACTAAGATTTTGAGTTTTGCCGGCTTTTCCAGTCAGAGAGGAAACACCCATATGTTCACAAGCTCTAACTTTTAAACGTCGCACGGTTTTGCCGTAATAGATGGCGTTGTAGCTATCGCACTTAAAGCGATAAACGACGTTTGTACGCAGAGCCTTTGAATGAGTGGTCCTTAAATCTGAGATTTAAAAATAACCCTGAGCTTTCAAGGAGGAAAACTTTTATTAAAGTTATTGATTTAACGAGATCGTAGTTTTGATAATTTACCTAAATAAGGTAGTACAATAAGTACTTCGAGCTTAGGAACAGTGGGAACAACCTCTTTCACGTGAAACATTCTATTAAGAAATGACTTTATACGCTGGTCAAGTAAGCTGAAGGATAGCCATTTCTTAACAGATCACGCGTTTCCAAATGGAATCCAGAAAAACCCGATACAATGTTAAACATTCTAAAAATCAGAATCAAAACTCAACCTGTTTTGTATTAATCAGGCAAAAAGCTACGAGAATTGCTATAAACGCTACTAAATGTGGGATTTCAATAAATAGACGTAGCTAGCAAACTTGACGGTCTCACGAATAACAGAAACGTCAACAAACGGAAGACGATTGTTAACTTCACTTTCTGACATTAAGGATATGTTAATGTGTTGACTGTTAAGATAAGCCTTAAAAAGAGTTTGTCCCTACGGACAAACGTCATATATATCGAAGTCATATATATCGAAGTTTGTGGTGTTCGAACTTTGCCACTGCTTTCCTTAATCAGGATTTTTTCCCTCTTATACCCGTGAAGACGAAAGTCCATACCTAATAATGTAAAATGCAAACAGTAATTAAGATTTGATAACCTCATTTGGTCTCTGTGCGACAGTTATCAGTTCTTTAACGATTTTGTGTTCACTTGTCTAGATGTTTTTAACAAGAGGAAATATCGTGGACAAGAAAAAGTTGCCTTGAAAATGATTTGATTGACGCAAGGAGGTTGTTCAAAGGTGGTATGAAATGTTTTTATAATTTTGTGCATGCTTTTTTATAAGGCGAAGCAAATAGCAAATAACAGCGTGGAGTAGGTGTGTCATTTATAGTAGACATTTTGTATTTTGTTCTGTGCATTTTGTTCTGCTAAGATGTGTAGCTAGGATCTCATCTAAAAAAAATAAGCAAGAGTACGATAGGAATGGTTATGCCTGGACTAAATAGGTAACTGTAACTAGAATATAATTTCTCTCAAAAAGGATGCAAAACAGTCGTAATACCATCCTCAAATCGCTGTTAATCAAAAAGACTAAAAAAACTGTTTAAGAATCAGCAAATTCGTCAATTATGGATTATAAGTTAGCGCAAATTATTAAAAAAAATGTTTAACCGTGCGAATTGGAACAAAATTTTCCTCGAAATATTTGTAAATTTCGTTTTACAACTTGTGTTACTTACTTCATGTAAGTGTAACTGAGTTGAGTGTCGTAAAATACAAATTTTATACAAACAAAACGTTTTCTCGAAAAAACATTTTATGTAGTTCCTTATCTTTCACAATTCTAAAAAAAATAGAGGGTTGTTTGACATTTATGCAGCATTAAAATATAAGAAATACAACTATAACAACTATCAGTTTCTAGCTACGATTAGAATGGAAGTGTATAATTTGTTTGTATTACCACAGTTTAAATCTTTTGATTTCTTCTATTTCTTCTTCAGGGTCTGTATTTTAATTACAAGGCATTTTTGTGTGCTAAGATTCGTATAGTTTTGTATTACTGCATGAATCGGCTTTCAACGCTTTCAGTTCGGCGGAGTGACCAGTGAAAGGATTTATATTTATTTACATTAAAAATGATGAAATAAATTTCTTCATTGTTTGGAATCTAGAAAACGATGTAGGTAGAAATATGTGTATTAAAAACCTACAATGCATAAAAATTTCGCGGATTGTTTAACCAATACCTTCAGGGAATTAACTTTTGTGGAAATTGTTTCTTGCGAAAAACTAGGACATGCCAACTTTGCAAAAATGAGCTGTCGCGAGTTCTATCTTCTGAACATTTTCCCCCAGAATTAACTTTAAAAAAAATTCATTCATGTCAGGTATATCAATATCGACGACAATGTAAGAATATAAATTACAAAAGTTGATTTAAAAGAAACATAACTAAAAGTAATGTGATATTCTGCTGCAGTATGGACGTAACATTTTTTTATCGTACATTTTTTAATTTTATTTTTAAAAGGAATGATTTTAAGAATTAACCAAACAAGGTATTAATATGTTACCATCGTGCTTGAGCTTGCAACGTGCAGCATCTGGAAGGTTTAAAATTAACATTTTCGAAACTTTGCACGAGTATATTTTATACATTAAGAAAATGAAATTGAATTAACTAACTTTTTATTCATTCTTTGGAATCTACACAAGGATACAGATATATAAAAATAAAGTTATAGGTAAGAACGAAAAGGTAGAAAAAATTGTGTGTTTTTCATAATTTCCGCGGAAAGTGATTTTTCGAGTTAAAGTTGTTCAAATCTTGATTTACAGTTGAAATATAAACATTTGACTTTTCTACTTTACGCGTTTTAGTCATTCTCATATTTGCATTATTACTAAGTTACGCCGCTTTCCATTTGGCGACGTGACCGGATTAAAAAATGTTTATAATATTTTTCGATTAAAATATATTTATTTACATAAACCATGAAGAAATATCTTCAATCTTTAGAATATAAATAAAGAAATACGTATATAAAAATAAAGAAATAGGTCTACTGTCATTTTTTAAGGTATTGATAAAAATTACAAAAAATAAACTAGTAATAAAGTGTACTACATTAAAACGAAAAATGGATCTAAAAACTGGTATTTGCGAATTGTGGTGCAATCGCAAAAAGAAGTTAGCTTGGAAAGATGTTAACATAATATGAAAAAGTAAAAATCTTATTTCAAAATGTTCTTTAATGAATTTATTAATACTGGTACCAATGGATGATTTATCGAAAAGAAAAATTTTACATGATCCTGCCCACTAAATAAATCCTCTATATCTACGTTTCAATTCATATTGTTATAAACCATGCGCAAAAATAAGCTTTTTTGCCAGGATATCTACCGTGGCCTATTCTTCTAGTGTTTTGTTTTATTTTGCCGTGACAGTGTCGGCTACTAAAAGATAAAATAAAAGAACACTACGCATCCTTCTATAGCAATTATTCATCCATTCTTGCAAAAGAAAACCACTTCGATATAGAAAACGTGTAGTTTTGTATTACTAGTTTTGTACTACTAAGTTCATTTTTTGCGCGGTCCAGATCGTCCTTTGTTTTAACAAATAATTAAAGTAGCTACTTAATCTACTTGTAACGTGTTTCTTTTCTCCTCATAATAACAAGAAATGCAGTAACATTTAAATACAGTTATCGCTAGCTGTCTAAATCCTTGAATCCTCCATTAAAATCTTAAATACTCGACACGTTTCTAAATTGACCTTAAGGTTTAATTGGACACTAAATCTTTCTGATACTAATTTTAATATTCCATGTCTCAACCCCTTTCCTTTCTGAGTTTGTAATATTTTTTACTTATAAACTTTCACCTATTTTGGATTTTTCTTTCCTACTGTATTTGCACACTATATATATATTTTTTCTACCCGGACAAAAAATAGAAGTTACTTTGTCATTAAAATAGCATATATTACTACTACCATTGGATCTTATGCAGTTCTTCACAATACCAGTAATTACTGTCAACCGCCTTTTGACGTGGATTTAAAATATTTTTTATTATTCTTGTTCTGTTTGCACACGTACGCTCTGTGGTTATGTTTCAGTACCCATTGCAATAATTTTTGAATAATTTTAACTAGGATATTCTCCTACTAGCAATAATGTGTCGTTGTCGCAACGTTGCTCATAGTTTTACTCGACCACAATTCTAGCTAATTTATACCTGAAAACACTGTATATAATCAGAGCTAAAATTGCACATAGCGTCCACGTTTTCAATCGCTAGAATTATAAAATTATAACTTTACAACTGGTGGTAACGTTTGTGAAACGCAGTTGGTGTGTACTTGTGTCGTACTATTTTGAAGTTTCAAATAGTTTTCAGTTCATGGTTGCCAATTTTTGACAGTATTATTAAAGGTGAGAGAAATATAACTTTATCATATTTCTTGTCTTTTATACTTTTGAGTTTCAGTATTCTTAACTATACTTCGCTTTTGCTTTGGTAACTGAACTGTTGTATTGTCAAAATAGTATCTTCCTTTGGTTTTTTGCTTCATACATCTTGTTTATGTATATTTTGATATTAAAATACCTGTATATTTTTAGATAAGAACAATTGTTGCTTGGATGAAATTGAAGAACTGAAGATGGACAAGAAAGCAATTGTTAGCATAGGATGTTTAATGTCAACTTAGAAAAAAACATAATTTTAACCATGCTGCCGTTCCATATTTATGAAACGTAATCACGCACTGATTTAAATCAATTCAGCTATTGATGTATTGCTTTACAACAAATGTGGAATATCGCATTGCGGTGCTAATGTAAATACAGTTATCTTTCGCTTGGTGTTGTTTTAATACAAGGAATGACAGATACAAACATGGACAATTGTTTTTGCTGCTAGAGAACTTGGGATTTCAAGATATATGTGACACAAATCTCGTAAAGTTCATCACTCGTTAGAAACAGCATATGTTATAAATTCAACTTTTGGACTCGTTCTATCCTACAAAAATACTACAACAAATTCCTTTCGCCTGGTGATTTTATCCAAAACAAGATGCTGGTAGTAGATGAATGCTTTTCCGATACTCAAGTATATATTAAGTAGAAGAATCAAATTAATTTGGAAAGTTTAAAGAAAACTACATTACTAAAACTTTATTTGTTAATATAGATATATACTTAGCGATTTCAAATATTTGAAACCGTGAATGTCCTTTTATATGCTAAAAACATTTATAAAAACATTTTTCACGGCATACATGAACTGAAATTTTCAAACTGCTGTACTGATTTCTGCTGGTGATTTAAAGTAACCATCACATCAACTAAGTTTCACAAACACAACCACGGGGAACAATGTGAAGCAACATTTTGTGCAATTTTTTTTAATGCTTAAAATCCACAACGTAAGCTAAATTCTGACAAAATAAGGTTATTACTACCTACATCCGAATAAAGTAATTCCTCGTATCAAAGGTTTATCTTCTTCTGTAAATTTAGGCCATTATCTTTAATTTTTTATCCGGGTAGGAAGTGAGAAGAATGAATTACTTTTTAAATAATACTTAAAGCCGTTTTAAGGTGATCAAACATCAGCTTTGAGCATTAATAGAAAACCCTCTTTTTAATTTGTTAAAAAACATCCAAATAATTAAATTCAAGAGACGCGTAAAATTAAAGCTGTAAAAATTTGAATTAACCCATAAACAGATACATAACATGTTTAGCGAATCTAATTTTCGCGAAAGTTCCGTATTTTCGATCCAAATGACGTCATATTGTTTTCTTTGCGTCCAGCATTCAAAACTATTAAAAATATATCGTCAATAAGTTTTGAGAAAATCAGAAAAATCTAATTTAAGCATGTGTGATCCCATGACCTAATCAAGTTGATTTTTTTACCTGAACTGAAAATTGGTAAGGTAGCAAATATTTGTTTATTTTTCTTACTTTAGACTTTTCTACTTCTTCTTCCCCCAAAATAAGTGGTAAATATGTCTTATAATTTAAAAAGCACTAATAAAAACGCGGCATTTAAAATTATATAATAAACTTGTACTTTGCTGTTTCAAATTCTGCTGAATTGAGAAATCCTACTAACTTCATAACTGAAGAAAACTGTGTGTTTAATATAGATAGCAAAATGTCATAGACTTATTTTACTAGGCTCGTCTAATCAAAATGTAACCGATATTTCAGGACGGATCAAATTAATTGAAGAAACCCAACGGCTCAGTTCTGTAAATGCTACAACAAAAGTCACGGCAAGAAGAACAAGCCAAAATAGAAACTACAGCTTTACATCTCAAACGTATTAAATTAGCTTCTCGTCGAAATACTCCTCAACACCATTAAATCACTTCTTGATTGTGCTTTTAGCCATGTTGTTGCATTGTTCTTATAACAGTATTCTTATAAAACATGAATATCCTTCAGGTGAATAAAATGTATCAGTGTACTGTGCTGTGAGCTATATGCATTATCCAATCACTAATGTGATATTTCAGAATTGTAATTTCCAAAAGCATCACTGGCAAATATTTTTCTAGACATTTTTATGATTTATGATCGGAAGAAAAGAAAGGTTTGATTTTGTTATCTAAACAAACTAATCTCCAACATCAATCCCCTTTAATTGCCCTGTTGCAGAAAAATAAAAATAATTTTCTCAGCTTAAGTTACATATTAATACATTGGTGGCTTTTATAACTGCTACATACCATTTTCCTTTTGTAGCTTTCGCTAAACGACTTGATGCTGGCAGCAACACTGCCTCCATTTCTTTCCTAGAAGAAATTATCGTTTAAAGTAATTAAGAACTTTAGAAAACTGATTATAAAATAAATGTAATTCACATGAAATTTCACTTACCAAAAAACTTTTAATTTAATTTGAAAAAATAATGATAATAAAACAAACAAACTAATATAAGTCGACGTTTTAATATATGCCATATAAACATCTGTTGGTCAAATAGTTGATTCCATTTTATTTTCTAGTTATAACGTCAGATAAAACATAATTTGGTAGAATTCTTTTGAGGCTCAGACACGCTTAGGGATGAGAGGGGATGATAATTATACCACCCCCCATAGACGTTTTTATTTATCACTTTTTTCTATGTCTCCTTTTTACAAAATGTTTTTATTAATTCTTCTCACTATTTCACTGTTTCCTTAATAGAAAAAGCAAAGAAACCCCTTGATTTATCAGCACGAAATAAAACACTTACCATTATACTTTCACGCCTTAAAGAAACTATCCACATTTACACACAGTATGTGACTGTTATGAAGCCAAACAGGCAGGACATTGTTTATTTACGGAAATCGCGGACTCTAAACATTTGCCAAATACATGAATGAAGCTGTATAGTAAAAATCCATGTTTGCTGTTCTTCCTGTTCATGTATGTACTAACTTAATAGCAAGTATGTTAAAATAAGAGACGGTCCATTTGATTTGTATTTCTTGTCCTCCGAAAACACTGTTGCAAATTATAAAAAGTATGTTACACTTCATCATCAATTACTTTAAATTCTTTACACAGTGGTAAAAATTTACCGTACCTGCTATATCTGGCAAGGTGTCATCCCAACCTACAGATTCTAAAGAGAAATGATATTTATAGATAGCTTTAGAAAATTGTTTTTATGAAGGATTAATAAGATGCATTAAAACTAGGTTTGCAAATCAACAAATCAATTCATAATATTCTTATCCTCTCTAAGCCAACCTGCTGTTTTAGCTTCTCCACCGATTGTCAATTGTTTAAGTATTTATGTTATCAAATATTCTGAGCACTCAATTTAGTAGTAGGGTAAAAACTACTTAACATAACCAAATTATTGCTTTCTTGTAAAATAAACCAACCAACATCGTTTTAAATTAATCAAAAATATTTGCTTTTCAATTTTTTTCCTTCGACAACGGGTTAAAGAAGTTTTCAATTTCCAAAAAACAAGTTGTATTAAAAATTTAAGTTAATAATCTTATCTCACTTTTGATTTGTATTTTTTCATCTTCCGAAAACACTATTAAGAATTATAAAAAGTATGTGACACTTCATCAGCAAATACTTTAAATTCTTTACACAGAAGTAAAAAATTACCGTACCAGGAATGTTGGGCAAGGTGTCATCCCAACCTACAGGGTCTAAAGAGAAATGATATTTATCCATAGCATTAGAAAATATGTCGTTATAAAGCAATAAAAAGATGCATTAAAACTAGGTTTGCAAATCAACGAATATGTGAATCACAATATGTGAATTTTATGAAGCCAAACAGCCAGGAAATTGTTTACTTACGGAAATCGCGGACTCTAAACAGGAAAAATAAGTCCATTTATAACAACTAAAACAAACATCTTCAATGTTTTTTGACTTGCGACTTGTCGTAACTGCTACTTTGTAAAGTACTACTTTTAGAAATAATTAACTAAAAAATCCCTGTTTTCTGTTCTTCCTGTTCTCATTTATTTACCAAATCAAATGAATAAGGTTAATATTGATTGGAGGGATTTTGAGTATTACAATATAACTGTTAAATTTGCCAAGCTGTAAGTAAAAGACCATGTTTGCTGTTATTCCTGTTCATGTATGTACTAACTTAATAGCAAGTATGTTAAAATGAGAGACGGTCCATTTGATTTGTTGTTTTCGTCTTCCAAAAACACTATTGTGGCTCGTTAATGCTTTATGGACTGTATTCTATTCAAAAAACACAGAATTCAAGGTTATTAAAGACTAAAAACTGTTGATTCCGTTGTAAGGTTAGCATAGCTAATAAAAGTCAAGTGTCCAACATGTTAAATCAGAAAGAAATGTTATTGTTGGCACCACATGGCTAATTTTTGTTGTTATCTTTAACAAGAATTGGCCCCAATAGTTTTTACTATTATATTTCAAAAGTAAACAAGTGCAGTTAGCTAGCTAGCTAACTAGGTAGCTGAGGAAATGTAGGTGTAGTTTAAGCCAGTTAGCTTTAGTTAGTCTGGCCAGTCAGTACACACGGACAGGGAAAACATCACTGTAACTACTTTTGTTATATTATCATTATGTTAGCTGTTAGTTACATCTACCTTAACTCTAAATTTAAGTTTTCGTTATTTGACAATAATGATTTTTACTAAATCTTCAGAATCAGAAAAAATGTTTTATGCAAAATCTTCATCAACATTTGACATTTAAAATCTTTTAGTTAATAATGTATAAATACCGAGAAGCAATTTTCGTAAAACATACAGGAGTCCAGCAAATGAAAAATCATTTATCTAAACCAGACATATAAAAAAAATAATTCTCGCCAAAAAACTCTTAAATTGCCAGATTAGCCAAAATTTAATATTGTTTATATAAATTGGTTAGGAAACTAGTATTAAAGGGGATGGTAGGTCAAACTTTTCTGACAGAGATGGGATAAGTTTGGAAAGAAATCATAGCAAAATTACATGAATGTAAGAAAATATTATCTTTATACTTATTCACAAGAATTTATGACATGACTAACTCCTAAAATTTGTTGTGAACTAAAGAAAAAAATTTAAAAAAATTATGAAAACTTCTTTTTGTTAATAATACTTCTTCCACAGATTATCTGCATCCACAAAAAACATATCTGTAGATCATTTCCTTATACATTATCTGAAAGTATGTCTTTTTTTTCACGTCTTCGTCTGCATTGAAACAACAAAATTATAGTAGTTATAAGGATGTTTGAATTTTTGAACTAGATCGCTTTTCATCCGATGACTTCCCATTCAATCACAATTTTTTTAAAGTTTTTTTACGAAATGCTAATCCATGAAGTTATGTAGTTGATAAAATTAAATATTCGCCTTTAGATAATCACGTAATTAAGATAGACAGTATAAGCTATCCACATATGCAGTTGTGGCATTTTTAATAAACTTTCGTCCAAATTTGACAATGGTTTTTGATGATTATCCATATCTTGATTCTTTCAGTTTGATATTGGATTATTCATTTCTTCTACTTTTGCTACAATTAGCTAGCTCTAATTCTTGTTTGGTTGTCCTTGTTCTAGAGGTAGCCAACTTACATTTTACATTGGTGGTTTCAGCCATCTAGCTATATTTAATTTATACCATGTAGGTTGATTATAAGAAAAAGATGTGTATTTTTTTAACAAGTACTTCAGTCCATGCTCACTGTCTCTGCAACCACAGCCGCTAAAAATACCCTTTTTAACATCATCCACTTTTGAACTTTGTAAAAGTTAATAACTGTAAGTTCTTCTTACTTGAAGCGTTTTAATAAAGTTAATATACCACAGAGATGACTAGCAGCACTATATCAACACGTTATTTAAAAGTTAGACGTTAGTATTATAAAATGCGCCTTTTTTTCGTATGACACAAATAATTATTTGTGAGAAAGTGACCGAGAAACTTGACTGGGCTATCGAGTCAAACAAAAACTGGCTAAATTTGTCCCTACAAGCGATTTACTAGTCCCCAGACTGCTTTGTATGAAAGTCGGTAATATTACTAAGTTACGCTTTTCCCTTTGGCGGAGTGACAAAAGTAAAGAGATTTAAAATATTTTTTGATTAAAACATATTTATTTACATAAAAATGAATAAATCAAATGTCTTCAATCTTCGGAATCTAAATAAAGATATAGGTATATAAGAATAAAGATATAGGTACAAAATATTCCTATTGAAAACTTACAATACAAAGAAATATTGCGGATTGTTTAATAATACCTTCAGGAAATGAATTTTTGTTGAAATTAATTTTTGCTAAAAATTTTACCTAAAATTAGGTCTCGAAAAATATTCATTCCAGTAATGTTTACCAATGTAGTATAGTGCTCTTCAGGTAACAGAAATATATCGACGACAAGTCAATAATGAATAAGATGAACACGTTTTTGTATTTTGTTGTTATACACAATTTCACACTTTAATTAGACCAATCTCTCCGACATTTTTGATAATTAGTAAAATTCGTCTCGTAGAGCCTGCCCTACTAAACTCTACTTCCTGGCTTAGTAATAATAAGCTTTCGGTCCGTAAATTTATTAACTTCTAAGTCCATAACATTGAATTAACAATTGTTTTTAATTTCAAAAGAATCAAAGCGCGAGGTGTTTGACTGAGTCGTTTTTGCAAAAAATTGATTTAGCTCTAAAAAATTTCTTCAGAAGGGACTTACTTCATTCTGTGAAAATTTTGCTCTAACACGTCGCTGTCGAGTAAAATATTTATCGAAAATATACTAAATATGTTTTAAAACATTTTATACAAAAAGTTTGGAAATATTAGTAAAGCTGGAATATTAAGATTTTTTACAAGGTAGAATATATTGCCTTGCTCTTATGAAAAAATACTGATAAAAAGAGGTCGGCCAATGGTCGAAAAAAAGTTGGGGAAGGTCAATGTTTATTAACCGAAATAATAAGTTTCAATTCTAGATTTACTCTTCTTTTTCTTTATAAAAGTGTGGAGCACGTGCTTTCGTAGCTAATTATGCAGTTGCAATATTGCAAATTTGATATCTACCTACAACTAAACACAAAAGTAAAGTTTAAATGTAAAATAGGTGTGTCCAGAAAATTTGAATGTTTCAAGAAAAAAATGCATAGCTGTAAAAGATTACCTCCCGCAAAAATCAAGTTAAACTCGTATGAAAGACCTTTGAAAGTTATGTAGGAATCTTTTTACTTTTTTTAAGAAACCTTCGTCATGAACTAGCTTTAAAACATGTGTTTGCTGTTATAAGCATAAATAAAATTTATGTAAAATCTTTTGCCTTTCATGTTTGCTACCATTTTAAAAATAAAACGAAAATAAGGTGGTACATGACACTATAATGTCTTCCCACACATGGAAAATATGTACTTTGGTAACAATTGAATATCAAAATACTATCTTTTGGTTTGCCGAAACAAGAGAATTATGTAATAAAGAGAATACTTACCCTTGACACACCTGGAATTCGTAACAAGTTATTCGCGATTTCTTAGCTTTATTAGGCCATCATAGTCGGCGCTCGTTATCTCAAACTGCCCGTTCTCTGGAACTTTCCTTATCTCGGCCTATTTTTACGGTTCCTTGAGTACATTTTATCACGTTATCTCGACCTTTTCTGTAAACCAAACATTCGAACGTGAGAATTTCTCAAACTTTCTCAAAATCAAGATTTGAAAAAAGACCTAGCCGAGTTACAAGAAAAGGATCCTAACTTGTTACATAAAGAGTTAACAGCAGAGGAATTTGTTCACATTGACTTTCAGGTTATCGCAACAGATAACCCGGAAGATGACAAAATTAAAGTGTATGATGAATCCATTGTAAAGCCATTGAAAATCATGGTTGATGCCACCATAGAAACATTAAGAACTTTATCCTTTTTTGCGGCAACGGCAACGACATGTGCTCTTCATTACAGCGTTTAGAATTCCTTGTAAATAAGGAAAGAAAGCATAGGAAAGTAGCATTTTGAATTTTTTTAAATTACTAAATACATACAGCATGAGAATAGTAACAATTAATTCTTCTGATTCATCCCTAACCAGGTATAAATATTTAAATAATTTTTCTAATGTGTGCATGACATTGACAAGCTTTCCTTATCTCGACCTTTTTCACGATTGACGATTGACGTATAAAAATTTGAAAAGTCGTAAAATAAAATTTATGTCGAATTTAATTCTTTTCTCCACATTGTGCTTTCTGGTACGCAAAGGAAAAAACAATATTTTAATCACATTTCTCGAATGTTGTTCTGCTGCACATCCCATGTTGAATGTGGAAATATCTGAGAAGCTCGCTCAATTCTTGTGAATGAATACGAACAAAAGTTTATTTTGTATATTTTGATCGAAGCATTTCAATAAAATCTTTTTTCAGATCTAAGCGAGCTAACCGCAAGCGAAGCCCATTGGCCATTTAAGCGAGCGTAAATATTTTGCCAGGTAACATTTTTCAAAAGTTAGTCAGCTGTTCACTTTATTGCAAAGCAATTGAGCTTCGCGAGCGAAGCGAAATCGTGGAGCAGGTTTGCTACGCGAAGTATACCAAGAGAATTTTGAGATTCTCAAAATTTCGATGAAAAAAAAATCATAAAATCAGCGTAAGGAAATGAATATTTTTTCACGAAAAGGTAGGTTATTTTTCTCTACTAGCAGCTGTAATAATAGTTAGCTATAAATGCCAATCAGTTGTTTTTTTTGGTTTTACAAAAAAAAGCGTTATCCTGTCATATTTCCTAGAAACTCCTGAAACATATACCAAACAGGTGATTTGAATTGCTCAATCAGTTGTTGTAATCTTCTGTTTTCCCGAATGTGTTACGGCTTTTCGAAATAAAATTCTAGTCTAGCAAAACTATTATGGCAAAACAAAAATTACGCTGGTGAATCAATGCCTTTCACAAAACATGAGTGTCAAATGATCCTATGTTTTGTCCCGTCCTGGGTACAGCAAGGGGGGGGTCATCCCTGTATCCCTGCGTATGTTTATTTGATTGCTTTTATCGTCTGTTCTTTTTTCATGTTCATTTTGGTTTTATTGAAGTTGGGTGGGTACACGTTGTTTATATCTAGCGTCTATTATTCAAGTTGATACATATATATTACTTACCATCAATTGCCAAATCGTCATCTGACGATTGATCTTTTTTTGCAACTAAAAAGTTGTGAAAAATGCTGTAACTGGAGTGTAAAGTGTCCTTTAAAAAAGTTTTGATAAAATGACTTGTTATACTGTCAAAAGCTCTCGATTATAAGGATCTCATAGAAATTTATAGCGGTAATTGCGAGTAATAGCCAATTTATAGGGCTCTGACAGGTATGGGACTTTTTATTTAACATGCAGCTGTCTATATTAGATAATTATGTAAAGCATTAACAAGCAACATAGCAAAAAGAGAATCGGAAAAACAACGTTTTTAAGGACGTCTGATTGCCTCCATATTTAAAATTTCAATCTTTTTAAATTTAATAAAAAAACAACTTACTTTTCAGTTGGGCAGGGCCAATTGACTCTAAATTTAAACAAAAAAGGGTTTATCAAAAGATTCGAACTTATGATTATTATAGTATAAAAAATGGGATTAAAAAAGAAAATATTTTCTGTTAATAGAATTAAGTCTGGATCATATCATACTTAACGTTAAGCATTTACATATAACAGGTCTCTCTGCTCTACTTAACACCAAACACCTTTCTAAAAGGTGTTATTTTGGGAATAAAGAAGTACAGAAAAAATTGTTGTTTTTTCTTACATTTTTCTTAAATAAAATGGATTGCGCAATTGTTCACATTTCCTTGAATTTCATTGGTTAAAAATCTCAAGAGAAAAAATACGCGCTGAAAAAGTGGAGTGAGTTCAAATTTTTGAGAACAGCTCGGGAGCATCTTTTTACGTCGAGTCAGCGGCCATTCTACTTCATTACGCATGTTCGAGCAGAAAATGCAGTCGTATTGAAACCTACCTTTAAAGAGGTGCGCGAAAGAAAGACTGTGCCGAAATGGAAAACAAGTAACAAAATAGCAATTAACGTTGTCCTTTCTTTCATTCAAAATTAATCATAAAATTAATCGGACCTCACAATCCTGGTGTCGACATAAATAAATAAAAACTTAGCAAGACAAAAGCACAGTTCAGACAGGAATTTATTAACTGTCTGTAAGTGTACGAAATTTCCTTATCATCTAAAAAGCGAATGACTTGCTGTTAAATTTGTTTCGTCAAAATTTCTTGAATAATTTTTTTAATGGACTTTGCTTTAATGAACTTTATTGTTACATAAAGAGAGTTAATCACTGAAAATAAGTATTTATCATTTTCTAAAGTCCCAAACTACAAAATTGTCAAGGGAAACATTAATCCAGTTAAATGATATTCTTGTCAATATGCTTGTAAAATCAGTAAACATGACGGAACGCGGTAAACAATAGTTTGAAGTTTATTGCACATGCTGTGGCTGTTTAATAATGTTGATATGCCTCATATAAAAATCTTAAGAAAATAAAATTCTTAAGAAGGATGTGTTGATTTTTTACAGTTGATAAAAAATAACAAACAGTACAAATGGAAGAAAATACAGTTCAACAGCATAAATTCTCTCCAAAACCAATTGTAATTGATGATTGGAGTCGTTTTGTTTCTTAGGTTTTCCAATCTTTTTTACACTAAATTGATAAAAAGGGGGATTGACAACGGGTTAAAAAAGTTTGAAATAATAATCTTTACTTACTTTGTACGTCAATTTCTTCGATCTCTGAGAAAACTATTATGAATTATAAAAAGTATGTTACACTTCGTCATCAAATACTTTCAATTCTTACCGTACCAGGTAAGTTAATCAACGTATCTATAATAAAGAAATCAGAAATAAGTAAAATAATATGCCTACAGCACTTAAAAAATTGACGAAATAGAAAATAGAATTGTTAAAATTTATAATATAACAAAAAAAGGAAATACATAAAAAACATAAAAAAACTTACCGTCCCAATCTACAGGATCTAAAGAGAAATGTTAATTATATATAGCTTTAGAAAATATGTTTTTATATAGGATTAATAAGATGCTTTAAAACTAGGTTTGCAAATCGACGCAAATCAAATATTCTCATCCTCTCTAGTATTTCAAATATTTTGAGCAATTTGAATTTAGGAATAATATAAAAGCTACTTTTAATTATAAAATTATCGCTTTCTTGTAAAACAAACCAACCGACATCGTTTTAAATTCATCAAAAATATTCTTGGTATCTTGTATTAAACATTTTATGGATGAAATACAACATTATTGTTTACCATGAAACGCTTAAAACATATTGACATTAAGTAAGGTTTCCATTATAGTTGGTAATTGTCGTGCAACTGCTGTTTTGCGACTGTTGCAAACATGTCTACAATTGTCAACACTTTATGTTAATAAAACCCAAACTTTAAAATAGCAAAACACTTATACTTACTTATTCTTATTGGCGTGAAGACTAAACAAAAGAAATATAGTAGTTACTTCTTGTTACCTGTAAACAATGTTTTTAATTCTTAGATGATAAAAAAGTATCAAACCTGGAATTTTTTCCTCTTCTTCTTCTTCTTCTTCTTCTTCTTCCTCCGTTAATACATCTAATTATGCAAAAGGGTTACACAATATGCTACCACATTTAACTCTATCCAAGTTGAGAAAGGATAAATAGAGACTAATATGCCTTTTCACTTTTCATTACCTTCCAGGAATCACTATGAATTGAAATAGCTGTGTTTTATATATATAGGTCGTTAAATAATGAAAATAATGTTTTTAGTCTCCTTAATCCTTTCTTACAACATTTCATTAAACAAAATTTAATGATTTCCATTTTTTTAACAGTAATTCTGGTTATGGTACAATTGATGGTAGTTGAAAAATGTATTTCCATAACTATTGGCTGTTAATTCTCCTTCTGCAGAATATTTCCGCGCTGTATTTTTTTGAATAAAATAAATGTTTCTTTTTGACCCTTTCATTACTTGCCACCGGCAGGGCGAGTGATTTACTTTGCATTTTCAAAAAGAAGAGAAACTTGGGAATTACTTTTCTTCCAAAATGCCTAAATAAGTTTATCATCCCATTAAGAATTTGGCTTATGATAAATTCTGGTTAAAGGCAAGACAAACAAAGAATATAAAAGGTAGAGGAAAGGTTGAGCGCGCTGATTTCCCTGCGTTTATAATTACTAGTATATCCTATATGATTACTTACCGACTCTCGACGTATTAACTGAAACTAAAAAAGAAAGAGAAATTTAATATTACACAATTATTATGTACATCGTTAAACAACATAATTATTTTATTGAGATTGTTATGAATATGCCACGACATGAAGTATCAACTAATGCTTTCCATTTAACAAAACATAATGAACATTACTTATCTGCTTTGCACTGATTTCGTATGATGAGCAGAAAATAATACTTACAATTCCAATCTAAAGAAAGGAAGTAAAGAAAAATCTAGATTTTCTATAAATTTCAAGAGCTAATCTTTTTAGAAAGTCACTCTAAAAGTTTATTGAATACTTTATTAATTATTTTTGAAAATTTTAATGAATATTTTTGAAAATTTTAAATAAATTTTTAACGTTTCCAATTGTTTATCCAGGATATTATTTTGTAAACCTCTTTGTACATCGAATAATTACATATTTTTAAATCCAATTTGTTTAGTGACCTTTTTTACCCGAATCTTACCCGAAAATCGGAGAAAGTCGGATTTGTGGCAATCAACAAACATGCTTCTATATAAGTAACACGCACTTCGAAATTTTAAAAGTTTCTAAACATTTTCGGACCCTTACCACCCAATAAACACAAAGACGGCTTTTCTCATCTCTAACTTGTGCCGTCTTTCGACTAAAAAAGACGTCTCAAAGTCGTTTTTATTTGGTCTCTGTAAGACCAGCAAAATGTCGTTCAAAATAAACGTCTTCAAGACGTCTTTATTTGGTCTCTGTTAGACCAGTAAGATCTGGTTTTAAATGAACGACGTTCTTATTTGGTCTTTGTAAGACAAGTAAAGTCTCCTTCGAAATGAACGTCTTAAAGACGTCTTTATTTGGTCTCTGTAAGACCAGTAAGATCTCGTTTTAAATGAACGACGTTCTTATTTGGTCTTTGTAAGACAAGTAAAATCTCCTTCGAAATGAATGTCTTAAAGACGTCTTTATTTGGTTTTATCATAAATTGCTACAAACTCGTTGGAATAGAATGACTCGGAGACGTCTTTCCTGTCTTTTAAAAAACCGCTAGAAGTGTGTCGAACAAACCTCTCATGCCTCATATTTCAAGAATTTAAAAATAAGTAATCGGTATACACTTGATTTTTATAAGAAACATTTTATAAGAAAAAGTAAGGCTAAGATTAAAAGAAGTAAGAGCACTGACTAGTCTGGATCCCTGGCTCTTATGAAAAAGGGTAACCGACTTTCCCAATATAAAGAAACCTAATAAACCCTTGGTACAAAATTGTGTTTTATTGCACTTGTTTACTGTAGTATTCGTTTTAAAGATAATTTCACAACAATGCAAATAACGTTTTGCCCATTCGCAATAATTAGCGCGCAAATAAACGTTTTTCATATTTCAGAGCTTCTTATGCAGAGGTAGCCAAAAATTCGAATTGGATTTGTCTAAAAAAGAATACATTTTACAATAAAAACAGCGTTCAAAAGACCGCATAGAATAAAGAACATCGTTCTATTTCAACAAATGTTGCATTTGACGTTTACTTTTGAACAGAAAATGTGCAAAATTAAAAAGTAAAAAAACATTGTGCTCACAAAACCAACAAGTAAATAGCAAAGTAAAAGGCTGTATTGACCCAAGATATGAATGGACAATAAAGAAAATATTTTGCTGAATAAAACCTTGGAGGTAAGTGAGTATCTTAGATTTTTGTTGTACTTTCTCGGGCAGAGACATTTGCGATTTTTGGTCTTTAACGCGGAAGATTATGCTTACGACTTATTTTAAGCCAGTTTTAAATCAAGGGAAGCCTTTCATCAATACTTGGGAAAGTAATACTTTAAATGCTTAGTTTTAGCTTCGCTATCCCTCCCCCTTCAAGTGCACGTTACACATGTTCTAAAGTTTTAGACCTATAAAGTTTGTTCTTATAATTAACGCAGTAGCTACTTCATATGTTGATGTAATGACTCAAATGCATTTTATTAAAGGTCTAATTAAATATAACTTCAAAGAAAGCACATCATCCAACGTGCACAATTTGACATATCTTACAAGCAGGGCTAAGACCGAAGTGTCGGTGGTTGGCAAAAATAAAATGACGCTGTTGTTCAAGACAACCCTTAAAGATACTAACCAACTGTTATTGTTCATGTTCAACAATTTTAATTTTGTAGTATTACACTGTATATTTTGTGTTATGCACGTTTTTTTTATAAGCAAAACAGCAGTTTAGCTTAATGCAGCTTAGGTTTTTCTGTTTTAAAGGTTCGATTGTTGCTTATCTGTTGATCATCCACTAAGGGAACTCCATCTTTTAGAACAAGAAAAGTTTTCGAAACTAATGTTTTTGTCTTCCTTGTTGTTGCTTATAAAAAAGCTTGTATGTTATACTATTTCATTCTTATAAAACTGTTTATTCATATAAATGATATAAATATAAATTTTATATTAAATTCTTCAGTATCGTTTTCTTAACCCTTTCTTGTTTTGGTTTGTCACACCTCAATCAGAATTAAAATTACTGAAATCTTAATATGCATCGGCTAAAATTATCTAAAGCAGACCTGCCTTGGCAGTAACACGTTTGAAAAAGGCTAAAGAAAGACGTCTTTAAGACGTTTTGGTACCTACGGGAATGTGTCTAAAATGTCTTTAGCACGTCACAAAAAGGTTTAAAAGACGTGTCTAAGGCGTCTCGTGTTTACTGTGCGGTTGTACAGAGGACTGACCCATAATGCAGACATTGTGAAAGAGTATATTGCGCATTTTCGAAGCTTGTAAGCCGAGTAACATGGGTTACTTGGATTAGAAGCAGAAAATGGAATTTGCAATCGTAATAAAGACAAAATGGTAGAAATAATACTTTGCTTGCGGCAGCATATTTTGCGACGTGAAGTTTAGAAATTGCCAAAAAAAAGCTACTGTCTTTATTAAATTAAATTAGTTTCAGTGCGATTTTAAAAATCCAGGTATATAATAAAATAATTAAAAAAAAGAGAATTTTCTTGATAAAAAGTTACATTACAAGGTCTCAAGCTCTAAGCTACCACTGACTTAAGTAATTTTGTAGTATTTTGAGGGATAGTTTCAATTAATATCCGATAACGAGATATTTTGACATATTTAGAAGCCTGGTGAGTCATAAAAAAAACAAAAGCATCATAGCAAGAAAAAATGTTTCAACAACCAACCAACAAGCCTCTAAAGAGTTTTTTTATTCAAGCATCTATTAAATTTTATTCAAGCATCTATTAAATTATATTCAAGCATCTATTAATTTTTTTATCTCCTTATTTAAGACTGAAAAAATCGATTCCCAAAGGATCAGTCCAACAGGTATGAATAAAAAGAAACAATTTCTGAAGACGTCATTTTACAAAAAGAAAGAATTAAAAAAAAATTATAGTTTTATTGATCGTTATCTTTTCGTTATCGCTTTTTCGAATTTAATGATAATAATATAAAATCTGCATTATGCGGCATGTTAGTATCTACGTTCAAGTTCTGTAAACTTACATATTGAGGATAAGAAGAGAAATGTGGTGAAGCATTAAATTTTCCCATCTCTAATCTAATACAATTAAGACAGATTTATGTTTATTTTTAATGTTCAAATTTATGTCTGTTTTTAATCCACTTAGCACAGGGTGGGATAAAGCTTGCTTTTGCTCGGGATGTAATTTAAATTCTTTTAAATTTTAAAGCGTTGACAAAGGAGAGATACGGTTACGTTTTTGGTTGGTTTATTGTTGGGCATTAAGCGCAAAGTGTCGTAAGATATCCGTTTTAAACGGATGATGTATTACATGTATGTTCGTAACTAGGTGGTTACTAAGGTGTTGCTAAGAAGATTTATGGGTCATAGGAATAAAACGCAACGAAATTTGAAGTCATCGATCCCGCGAAATGAAAGACGTCGTTATGTTTTTTTTAATTGTCATATTTACCAAGTTGAATGCATCTAAGAAATTTAAATTTATTGAAAATTTAATATGACAGCATTTCTGATCCCCATGACGCAATCTAGTTAATATTTTACCTTTACCCTGTTTGTGTTATGACATTTTACAACTATACAAAGTTTTATCGCCTAAGCATAAGTAGCCGGTGTCACAGCGATCAAATATCCTGGTCTTAAAGTTAACTTCCATGTACTGGTTGCCAATAATTTATTAAGTTTTTAATATTAAAATATACATATTTTATATTTCATATCTAATATTTATATCTAATATTTAATACTAGCCGGTGGCCCGTGGAAAAATCCGTGGAAAAATTCACGGGTTCGCCCAACCTTTTTGATACAGCAATGCGTTAACATTAACGGTACTATTTTGCGTGACAGAACACAGACAGGACTTATACGGGTATTATAAAATAGATTTAATATTTCAAAGAAATAAACAGAACTTTGATACCTTACCTTCGATGGTTTTTCCCTCACGTAATACTAAAGAAATTTAGATGAAAAATAAATTGCAAAATTATCATCAATCTAAGAAACAACAACGACAGAAAATATTTTTCACTTACTCTCTATTTCTTCTTCTCCTTCTTCTTTTTCTTCTTCTTCTCTTACAGCTTAAGAATAAGTTAACAATATAAATTTAATCTAAAAATGCACTGATAAAAACGCCAATAAATATAAAAAATTACTGTATTTGAAATTTTATGATAATCAGTGTTTTTTTTATTATTTATGTGTGAGAAATATCTTTAAAACCTTGTATCTCCTTAACCGTTCGTTTAATACATTATCTTAATCAATTTGCTTACGTCATCAATATTGGAATGGCGGAAGCTTTTTTTATTGTTCTTCTGTTCTTCTGCCTAAGTGGAGTTTTTTGTGGAAGATGAATCTCCATTGAGGAATTTTACTTTACGGCTAAATTACTCCTTTTGAAAACTATGCTAAAGTGTTACCATGACAACCATTTTTTCGAGTTGAGTGAATTTGCAGAATTACTTTTTGGAAGTAATTCTTTACAATGTTTTTTAGTATATATTATTTTTCACATTATTTTTTGTTTTGTCACCTTAAAGCTTATATGCTACTTTATAACAAATTCATCTTATCCTTTTTATATTATGTTGAGAATTAGTAATTTAACATTTATTAAGTAAAATTCGAAATAATAAAGCAAATATAATATGTTTGTAACATGCTTCCTCGACAGAAGCCGTCATTTTATAGCATTTTTTTCAGATTAAGCTCAGTATGACATCCCGGATGGCAAAACGGCCACGTGAACATGTCGACGGGAAAAAAAAGAAGAGTAAAGTGTTGAAACTATTTTTAATTTTGTGAATAATTTAAAACGTCTACTTGTGCTACTTGGTCACAGATAAGAAACAAGAAACGAGTTGCGTTAACCATCCTCATCCATAAGATGTTTTGGTTGATGTCAAAGTCGCCAGCGTCCGGCCTATGTCAAAAACTAAAGAACTTCTGGGGAGCAGGTTGTGCGTAGAATCACTAGCAGAGTAGATACTGTTTCAAAACTAGTTTTATCAAAAAGCCTGTGGCAATTTTTTAATCTTATTCCTTCGTATCCTTGCGTTTAAGAATAGATCTTGCGCAAATTTCGTTGCACACTCTTCTTTACGTTGAACATAGGCTTCTGTGTTATATTAACAGGAATACATGGGCTTCTATTTTGCTTTTATTTTGCTCTTACGATCCGCTGGAATCACTGTGCGTTTGCGTGAATTTCAAACTCGACAACAAGGCATGTAAAGTTACTACGATATCAAGGATGAAACGCTTCTTCCCTGGGTAATACTTTTCAACTTTAATGTAGGACAATAATACTTTTTTTCGTAATTAGTGCAAAGTTGATTTTCTAAGTGGGAGGTAAGTTTAAGCAGCGTCAGTTTTATTACATCCCTAGCAGTTATACAAATATTTTATAAATTTTGTATTTAAGCTATTTGAACAACTTTAAGAATTACAGAAGGACGAATAAAGACTTCCCTTTCCACCTATGAAATGCAAGAAGGTTCATAGTAATTGGATACGTTTTTTAAGTAATACAATACAAATGTTAAATCTGCAAAGCTGTATAGTTCCTTGTAGAATAAGGTGTGTCCATAAAAAGGTGAATGAGATTTTTGAATGTTTTTAGCATGTTCCGGTTTTAAGGATTAAATTGAAGAATTACCACAATACATACCACTTTTGCGGTTTTTCAACCGTTTAATTTCTTCTTTCTATGAAAACAAAACAATAAAACATTAAAACCAATATAAAATAGGTAAGTTAAAGAAATATGTTAAAATGAGAGACATTAGGTCCAGAGTGTGCAATATTTTCTGTAATAAACGAGGACTTTTAGGATGATATTCTGATTTGTTTCTATATTTTGAATACTCAACTAAACTTTAGTTAAAATCATGTTTGTCGTCGTAGAAGACATGAAGGTAGATTTTATTATGTCGCAGAACATCGTTAATGTTTTTTTTTCACACGCGAATTGTCGTTACTGCTACTTTTTGTAGTAATACTTTTAGAACAAAAATTGTTTGCTGTTCTTCCTTTTATCTTGTAGTTATTAAATCAAAAATGCTTTGCATCCTTTCAAATTGAATTCCAATTTTGCAGAATTCTCAGATCTCTAAAATCTACCTTATACAAATTCCTCCAAATCGATTTTATTGTCTCCATTGTGCAATAAAAACAAGGCATATTAGTTGATGCGTTAACATACGTCGTAACGTAAACAGAAACTAACTAGTACTAATTTACTTACTAAAAATATTATTTCTTCGTCTTTATCCGTTCTAAAACAACAAAGGACTAGTTGTTAACAGACAAAAATGTTGATCATAATTATTTATTTATTTTTTGATATTCGGGTATTCTTTATGGTTCAGTCAAAAGAATGATTAGCTTGGGAACATGTTAACATAATAAGAAACAATGAAAATTGTCTTTTTAACATGTGTTTTAAATAAATATTTATTTAATTGTTAATGTTACCAATTGATGATTTAGCGCAAAGAAAAGTTTTTAGAATAACAAACTTGTAAGGGTTTTTTGATATTTCTTCAAAATTCGGATTAACAAGATAATAGCCTGTTATTTCTCCGTTCGTTTTTTTTTAAAAAAGATTTTATGTAAGATTAGAACCAGGTTTAACGTGAATTTTTACACGGGCAAGCTACACTTCCTTATCACAAAGACTGAAAAAAGAAACCTCTAAGATTAATTAAAATAAGGAAACACGCAAGGCTAAAATTTTCTAGTATTTTCTTTTTTCCTAAATGTAGAACCTTAGGGAAAAATATCTTTCAAAGTATCACTGTTCGCTTTGCTTTGGTGAAACATGTACTTGTCTGAAATGCTCAATATAATGCATAAAAACAGCTCAAGAAGACAAAACAAAATACAAACAATTTAGCTTTGTTTTTTAAAATGTATTTTGTGATGAAATTAACTTAAGAAATCAATAATGAATACTTACAGTTCTTGTTTCAGCGTTGTTATCTAAAAAAGAAGAAGAAACTTGGAGGTTTACATTTCTAACAAAAGTTTTCCTTATGTTATCAAATTTTAAAAAAATGAACTTGTTATTAAAAAGGCAGTTTTAGTTCAAAAAATTAAGTTAAAAGAAATTTTCAGCTATGATTTAGGAAAGCCCTAATGTCAGGGGAAAAAAAAATAAAAAGGAACATGTTGGTTCATATCCTCCATTCCACACTTTTTCTGTGTCAATTATAGATTTGAAACGTCGTAGAAAATTCCCATAGCTCTTCACAATTCCCTGAAGCTTTTCCAGCATGCATATTAAGTCAGCTCAAACCGTAACTTTGAATTAGCTTCTCTTCAACATAGCCAACCTCCACACTTATTATATCCTCTATCATTTTTCGTGCCTTTTGGCAGAATATTTGCGTGAACATTGATTTCCGTGTTAAATTATATTTCTCTGGCAGTTGTGGGCCATTGTAATACTCCATGAACCGATAAAGGTGAGAATGTAACTCGCTTTCAAATTAATACTGAGACTGAAGATAAATTGAAATTTGAGAATATTCTATAGAATATGCCGATAGTAAAAAGTTTATTACAAGTTCAACTTCTTATTAAACATCCAGGAAACTGAACTTCCTTATTCATCCAAGGTCAATTACAGCATAATTTATCTTTTCTATCATTTTAAAAAAATTCCGTGGTAGGAGTATATGAGGTTGTTATTTGTTAAAAATTTGAGAATACTGAAATATGTGATATAAAAAAGGAGTGTAATTTTGCATTACTATGTGTTTTAATCTTCCCACTTCTTCATTTCTTGTTTGTTTCTTTCTTGGCACTTGCCGGGAGGGCGCTCTTTTCCTTTTTCTCTAAAATAACAAAAAAAAAAGGTTTCTTTAATGCTTTTTTCAATCCACCTCTTATATTTAGAGCGAAAACTATTTGAGTATTTTGACTGCGTAGTGAAGATAAGCGTTGTACTTAATTCAGTAGTTGAACGTGAAAAGCTCGAGATAATTTTTGTTGTCAGAAATAACCAGGAGTATGCTATTAAGTCGTTGAAGAATGCCTAGACGCCATAAAAAGGAAATATAGTATAGTATGCAACCTACTTCGGTGGTTTTCTTCTCCCTATAATAATAAGAAATTTAAAAGGGAATTAAATTAAAAGATATAAACCTTAAGTTGAATACAAAATTAATGCAACAACACTTTAAACATTGCTTAATTTTTATGAAATCTTCTTGCCAAACGCTCTAGGCTACTTCAATTGCGTCTTCTATTCTCGTCAAGATATATATGCACGTTTTTACTTGTAAACCAAATCAAGAGAGGTCGAAAATACCTATAGCGTTGATTATTTTTGTGCAAGTGAGAATTTGGTATTGACATTATTAACTTCTATTCGGTGGCCCGTGGAAAAATCCACGGGTGTGCGTTATAAATTTAGACTAATCGGTGGTCCGTAAATAAATATACGGGTTCGCCTGTCCTTAAACATTGCGTTTCGTGTTTCCGTGACACGACTGTTTCCTCGCGAACAAGCAGACAGACGACTAGTCGTCAGCCCGCAGAGAAATCCACGCGCTCGCCCGTCTTTAAATTACACGCTATTTCGTGTGGATTTGCGGACTTATTAAAGAGACTAGTCGTTACCCGTGAAAAAATGCACGGGATCGCGCGTCCTTTATATATCGCATTTCGTGTTTCCGTGACAAACATACAAACAGACGCACGAACAGACATACGCCGGCTATTATTATAGAGATAGAATCAACAAATAAACCAATAAAATGAGCTACCATCTTTTACACAGCGAAAGTAAAAACTTTTTAATTTTCTATTCTTGATTTAATGGATTCATCTTCGCTAATCTACCATCGGTCCTTATTTACTTATTATTGCTAATTTCCAAGCACGCAGTATTACGTCATGACGCCGAAGAATCTGCTTAAACATTTTTTGGGTATTTCCATTTAACATCGTATTTTTAATGTTGTTACAGTTTCAACGTGCAGATTCTGATCTTTGGCATACATTTGGTGTATTGGCAAACATCTTTATTATGTGCAGCTGTATCCTTGCTAACACTTTTTACCCAAGCCTTTCTAAGAAGAAGGCGTGCAACAATAAATACAATATACATTATTTCAATCTTTTTTTTCGACGTCAGCAGTTAACTACGTGACCAATGACGAGAAATGAGGCTGTTATTTTGTTAGTCTGTGGCGGGTGTGATAGTAAGTAACTTCAAAGGTACATGAGTAATGCAAGTCAACACTGATACAGCTTGTTATTTTGTTTACTAAAAAATTTTGGTAAAAATTAAGTGTTCCAAATTTTTTATCCAATAGTCGATGGCCGAGGAAAAATCCACGGGTTCACCTGTTCTATCTATACCGCATTGCGTGCGTCTCACTACTTACCGTACCATTTTGCGTGACACAAAGGGAGAGACTCCTTAACTTTCAGCACAACGTCAGAATTTAGATATTTAAATTTACGACGTCAAGCCTCTCCAGTTGCTACACATTCAGTAAATTGAAAATAAGAAATTGGAAAACTTTAAACACGTTTTCGCTACCCAAAATCTTTTCTTGGCCCAATCTCAAGTTTCTGTAGAGACAAGAACAATTCCTCCGACTTCTATTCTTAAATTACCGTTACCCGTAACCCTGGCAACAAAACAAAAGAACTTTTGACTGAAATTTGCAAAATCCTAAGGAAGAAATAATTGACCGTAAAATAAAATAAATTATAACCATCAAAAGCAAAACTTCTAAAATTTGATAAATAATCGCGAATTTTTCCAATTCAGTAAGTACTTTCTTATGCATGTGAAAGTCTATCATCTACTGAAAGTGTTTTGTCTTGGTCGAAAGTGTGATGGCTAAAATTTCAATAGAGACATGCGTGAGTAACTGGAACCATTTTTTGCGTAAAACCTAATGTAATGTAACATTCTTCAATCCAAAAATAATTTACAGTCTGGCAAACTATCCAAATTACACCAAATTATTAGACATTGAAACTTTAAACTAGATGGCACTTGGATGTGGGTTTTGTAAACAAAATAATGAAGGTATTACAGTTAAACGCTTTAACGCTTTTTCAGCCCTTCTTGTTTTTACTTTTTTCTTAATAGCAGAAAAGAATTCAATAAACAACTTTAAAATTCAGCTGAATTAATTTCTCTGAAATTTTTTATTCATTTGAAAAAAGGTTTTCTATTGGTTAATTTAAAGTTAAATGTAAAGTAAAGTTAAAAGAGGTTAGAAATAGATAAGAGATGATGGCAAGATATCTTATATTTTGGATTTTTTTTCTTGCAAAATTCGCACTCTAATTACCAGTTTTAAGCCGAGGCCGTTCTTACTTTGTTCATATTTTTTGACAAATTCAGAGGTTTTTGTTCTTATAAAAGTGTTCTTAAAAGAAAGCACAAATGTCCTTCAGGCGAGTGAAATGTATTAGTGCACTGTAGTTTGAGCTATATACATTATCCAATCACTAATCTGATATTTCAGAATTTTATTTATCAAAAACATCACTGGTAAATATATTTCTAGACATTTTTATGATTTATGATCGGAAGAAAAAAAAAGGATGTTATTGGTTATCTAAACAAAGTAATCTCCAACATCAATCTCCTTCAATTGGGCAGTTGCAGAAAAATAAAAAGAATTTTCATATTAATACATTGATGGCATTTCTAACTACTACATACCATTTTCTTTTTGTTGCTTTTGACAAACGGCAAGATGGTGGTAGGACCACTGCCTCCGCTTCTTTCCTGGAAGAAATTATCGTTTGAAGTACTTAGGATCTTTGAAAAATTGATTATAAACCAAATGTAATTCACATGAAATTTTCTTTTAACTTAATTTAAAAAAAATAATGATAACAAAACAAACAAAGTAATATAATTCGATGACTTACCATAAAGTTCTATTATATGCCATATGAACATATACAAAGTAAAATCTGCTGGTGAAATAGTTGATTCAATTTTATTTTCTGCTTTTGATAAATGAACCTTACTTTCGGGGTAGAATTCTTTTGAGGCTCCGTCGAGCTTAGGGGTGGGAGGGGATGGTATTTATACCACCCCCATAGAAGATTTTAGCAATCACTTTTTGTATGTCTCCTTTTTACAAAATGTTTCTGATCTATTATTTCTTTTCACTATTCCACTGTTTCTTGTAATACAAAAAGCAAAGAAACCCCTTGATTTATCATCACCAAACTTACTCATATTCTTACATGCCTTAAAGAAATTATGGTCACTTACACAGAATAAAATGAATATGTGAATAATATAAAGCCAAACAAGCGGGCGATTGTTTACTTACGGAAATCGCGGACTCTAAACAAGAAAAACAAGTTCATTTATGACAATTCTATAACGGACTAAGACAGTGGTACTTCGCAATCTCCAGACTTTTTAGAAGTAGTGTTTATTGTGGTGTACGCCAAAGTCTTTCACCGAAAACAACTCTCCGTCCTACAATTGTTTAATATCTAATCGAACTGAATTATTGATCTCACAAATGTAGTTGCGTATAGTATTCTGTCTATCCCATCCAACCAATGTTTATCTGATTTCTTTGTTACATTTTAACAGAACTGTTATATCGAGAAAAAGATTTAAATTTTTATTTACAACTTGTAAATAAAATATGTCAACTTCAAATCTATATTCGATCAAAGATCTTGTTACATTGATGTGGATAAAAAAACCACATTTATGATACAGTATAGGGTATTGATGTTGTAGATGTTGGTGTGTACATATAATTAATTGTAGAAAAAAAACATAACCAGTTTCAAGTATAGGGTATGTTTCTCGATTGATGCCTAATTAAGTCCACGATACAACAATTATTGAGCGTAATAATGGTTCTTATTGAAAAGATGTTTTTCATTTTCTTTTGGAAAACTGAGGTCATAAATTCAAACGCCATCATAGTGCGTCTTCTCTTTTTGACACATTGCACAATGCGAACAAATGCGGAAGAGAACTTTTGAGTTGTGAAAAGTGGAGTTTAATTTAATTTATTCCATCTTTATACGCAACGTCCTTTAAATTTGTCAATGTTTACAACGAACATAGGACTTTGAATATTTGGTTAGATTTAAAGCCTCAATTCTTGTTGACGCCGACATAGCCTATTTCTCAATTTCTTAGTCATTCGCTATCCGTCGCATCAATGCGGACGAGAAACTAGTGCGTGTTCAATCTTCCTCGCTCGCAATCAGACCTTACGTAGCCTTTTGTCATGCAATGCTATGTCATTTCAAATTGTGGCTAAGAAACGGCCATTTTCCAAAATCTTATGAGCAGGATCAATGAAAAAGAGTATCTTCAACGTGTGACAAAATATATAGGATCTACACAATTTGCCTTTAGCTTAATTGGTTTGATACGAACTCTTTAGCTGCGCTAATTGTTGCCAACGTGACAATTTTTCCGATATTTTGGTACTTTATCGCAACTGGCTGAACCATACAATTATTACGGCTTGTTCTAAAGTGCGACTAGCGCATTCTAAACACTGTTAAGCATGTATACGCATTTGCAGAAGTTGTTGTCGGAGTAATTGCGAATTAATGGTTTTTTGCCAACTTTAAAAAGTACCCTAAAAACTTCTTAAAGATACTGTAAGGGTATAGACACACATTCAGTACATTCATTGTTTCTCAATAATTATGTTTTTTTCTTCAAAATTATTTATTGAATATGAAAGCAAATTAAATTGTCTATAGGATAATATAAATATGAAATTTAATTTCTTTTCCAGGTAGCCATAAATCCACATCTTTGTTTTTCACTAAAACGTCCGAAACTCCCCTACTTTTCATTTTTTTTCTGCGTCATATTTATCAATCACTTTAGCATTACCATAGCAACAATATCATGTCACATTTTTTCGAAAAAGCGCGTCGTTCGTTTTTTATTTAAAAATTTGTGAAAAAATGAATTTTTGCTCGCTCTTTTGTGTTTTAACCTGTCTTTTTCTTTAAATAATCAAAATATACATAAAATGTGACAAAGTCATTTGCAGCAGGTATCGATGAGCACGTGTGCAAAGTTTTGTTGAGTTTTTCCTTCGTGGAGGGGAGTTTCGGACATTTTAAGGGGCTAACCCCCAAAAATATTGAAATTTTTGAATTTATAAAAAATATCTTTCTAAGTAATTTGAATATTCAGAATTCTTATTTTCAAGTCATTTTTATTAAAAAAGCACTAGAAAATCGATATTTTAGGTTTTTCCAAGATCGAGGTTAAAAAAAATTCCGTAGCAACGCCCCTAACACACTTTTAGATCTCTAAAAATGCCCATAACTTCAAAAATATGAATGGAGACATGGGTATTAAGTTGTTCATAGCATCCGTGAATATCTGGGGCAAGCAAGACAAACTGAGAGTACAAAGATTGCAGCCAGAAAACGTTTTTTATTAACATTGAAAATTTGGTACAATATTTTGTAGTCATGCCAAAAAGTTGTACTCGATGTAGTTAAGGAACGTTTTGCCGCTTTTCCGCGCGACGTAGGCGAATTTTTGAAATAATAAATAAGTCAATTAAATGACGTAAGAATCAAAAATCATGGTTGAACTCGCCGACATTTTATTTTTCAACTTGTGATTTATTTATTTCGCGGGTGTTTGACCACGGCTGTTTGGTCTGGAATTTTCTGCCGTGAACAGTGAAGCAGTTTCTTCCACGATGCAGTTTTTGTGAAAGTGGCTGACTGGCTTGGGGAAGTTATGATGAATTAAATGATTAAGGACTAAGGTATTCGTTTTATTTACTATTTTTGTAAATATTTTTTTTGTATGCTGTGTCGATAGCTGGTGGGACTATGAAAGGTTTTGAAGAAATGATATAAAGCTCGGAGAATGCATAAGGCCAGCTAGAGAGGTGCTTCTGTTTGTAGCTAGCTAGCTAAAGACTAATGATTTTCATCTTTTTTATGGCATGTGATTGTTGGCTAGCTGCTTAATCCCTTCCTCCCTCTCCTTGGCCAAAAAGTTAGATAGCTGGCTAGCTAGAGATATTTATAGCGTCAAGTCGTATAAGTTCGGCCCCTGATCTAGAATAGAAAATATCACGAAGGTGCCGATAAGCCGCATCCAATTTTCGCGGACGAGAAGGTAAAAATGGGAGAATTTCGCGGAATTTAGGGTCTATAAAATAGTTGGTTTACAACCTCGTTTCCAGGACTTGTATCGCGTCATCTCCGCGGCTTTTCTATTTTCCGACCAAGCTTATTAAATTGGTATTTCTATATTTTGATCTTGGAGCAGGGGGTATAATTAATAGAAAACACGATAGTATTAGAACTACGGAGTTTATATTTTTTACGAAGAAATACACCAGGTTTACGGAGCAAAAATTCGTACCTGTTTTTTCAAAATACTCTTGATCTGTGTAGAATATCGCCTTGTCATACATGCAGAAGAACATAATCAACAGATGCGAATGGTTGGAAATACAAGATGTATCATGCCAATTGCCAAGGTGGCGCTGCCGTTGCAACTCTTTTAACGCAGCAACGGATTCTTCAAAATCGTTAAAACATTGAGCCTGTTCCATTCCACCAATTCGAACTTTAAAGTTTCAGCATCCATGTTTGAATAAAACTAATCTGGTTGTAGTCGTAAAAACGGTTCGTGCTTCTTGAAAAACCTTTTTTGCAACATTTCGACTGGATTTTTTCTTCCTGTGTGAGCAAAGAACGGATATGAAAACAATCATTTTTTCGTGAACATTTCGTAAATGTGATAGTAATACACGTGATAATAATGCGTGATCTAATATATATTAATGCGAATGCGTGATCTAATATATATTAATGCGAATGCGTGATCTAATATATTAATGTGATGTTTTCTTACCTTGAACTGTAATCTTGTTGGTCTCAATTTTACCATTATTCAAGGTTAAACTTTCAAACTCCTGTGGAACTATGCATTCTCCCATTGAATAAATACCCTGTTTAAAAAATAAATATATATACACTTTTTTGTAAGAAACTCCTATATTTCGCGAGTTTCGGTACCTATAATCTTAGCTTCGTATTTCTTATAAAAAATGTGTACCAATTTAATGAATTGAATTCAAAAAAATATCTAATTTTTAGATTTAATCAAGCAGCCATACTGATGAATAACCAAAATTTCTTTCGAAAATTTCTACTAAAATTGTGACAAAATTCTTAAAAACTTGCATATCCAGTAACAAATATAGAACCTACAAACAAGTTCAACAACATAAAAATCTATTTCAAAAATGTACCTTGTGAATAAGATCTTTTAATCTACTTGTCACCTCAGCATCCTGCTCTTCTGTTGGCATTGTAACATCTGTTCCAATGAGTCTTAAAATATGAAAACATCTTTACTAAAACCTCTAGTCAATAAATGCTGCGTTTACACTTGAGCACTTATACGGATTCAAAGAAAGTATTCGGATTCAAACGAAAACGTAATAGTTTGAAGACAGACTATTTTATTCGTTTACACTCCTTTATTCAGATATATGCGTTATTGTATATATAGGTTTAAATTAGAAATTTATAGGGATTCAAGCAATTATTACGGATTCAAACGAATCTGGGAAAAAAAATTCTGAAAATTTTCAGTTGTTATTTTTTTATCGTTTTCATGCTGAATCCGTATAAATTTGCAAAATCTAGTGTAAACGCAATCCGTATAAATTTCTATTTTTAGTAACTTACTCATAAATCCAGATAAATTTGCACAAGTGTAAACGCAGTAAAAATTTGCATATTTATTTTTTCATGTAAATAAAAAATTCAATTCCTCCTACATTTCTCTAATAGAAAATTGATGGGTTTAAAGCATCGTATAATATATACCTCCTTTTCATTTTTCTAATTCTTGGCTTTGACGAGAATGTAGCAAATCGGTTCAAGTCACAACCACTGTTATTTAAAAATGTCTTGACAATTTGTCCAGCATTTTTAGGAGTTTCACCTTTTGAGTTGAGTAAGTTAAAATCCTTAGCTAACTGAGTGAAATTAACCTCATCACCATCTGGCAAATTGGTAACTTTAGTGAGACAGCCAGCTGAATCCCAACTGTAGTTATCAAGGTTGCCAACATGGTCATGAGGTCTCTTTAATCCAGCAGCTATAACTTCATTTTCATTCAATGTGCGTTGGAGGGCACTTTCACGACTTTCAAACGATTTAGTCATTCTTTGTTCATTGTATTGCCTTTTTGACAATGTTGAACCAAACAGTCTGAGAAAAATATTAAAAAATTATTAACAAATAATAATCATTATCATGCACCTCAGGCGGAGCGTCTGACATAATATTTGTGGATATTCGTGCAGTCGTTAGCCGAATATCTCAGCAGATATCCGATATCGAATATCTGTTCGAGATATTCGATAGTCTCTCCGACACTTATATTTCGTTTATATATAGAGTTCCTTTAAAATTATACATGCAACTCAGTCAGATGGAGAGTTAAAACTAATTAAAACTAAAAAAAGTTATGAAACAAAGGATGTATTATATCGCACTCCATCTTTTGTTGTTCTCGATAGTAGTACACAAAGGATAAGCAATCAGATGGAGAGCTGAAAATAACTAAAGCGCGAACGTTTTAAAACAACAAGAAAGAAGAACAACGAAAAAGACAAAAACAAAACAAAATATGGAGAGGTTCTCCACTTTAGATAATAATTCCTTTCCAATTGTGCATGATAAAACAGATATTCAGCGCGGTAAAATCGGATATCGTAATTATTAAGTCTTGCTTTGTTTATATATTAATACCACAAGCTCGACTGAATAATAACGGATATCCGATTTTACCTTGCTGAATATCTGCTTAATATGGAGCAGTAATGTTATACAAAATATAAATGCAACTTTGAATAATTTTTATTTTACTTATGCTGACTGAAAACTTTCAATACAATATTTTTTGCTATATATATCTTAATAACTTTAGTCACAGTGAAAGAATACCTTGATACAGATGTTTCTTTCCACTGATTTTCTATATCTTTCTTCACACTCCTACAAATGTCTATTTGTTTCTCAGCTCTCTTTGTGCTGCAACATAAACTAACAGCCTTTTCAAATGTTACACTGTGTTGCTCCTTAAACTTCTGGTCTAATGATTTGATGGTAGATTTGGTGATGTCTAACAAAACCTTTTTTGCTAGTTTATAGAGTCCAGCCTCTATTCGCTCTTTTTTTCAGATAGCTTACTTTTACTGGAAAATAGGAAAGTGGTATTCTATATTTTTCATTTGTTAAACATGCTTTACAATCCAAAAGACAATGTTTTTGTTTATCTCCAGACGTTAGCTTATTCCAAGCTTCCGATGAAAACGACTCTAAAACATGTTTTTTCTTTTCAGCAGATGTTTTCCCAAGTGCAAATACATGATCTTTTATTTTGATGAAATGTTTTTTGTATGGCTCATAAGTTATCTCAAAACTTGTTCCTTCAGAAAACTGGGAAATAAAACTTAAATGGTGATTTTTATAAACTATTGCCACCTCGTCTGTTCTAAAGTTCTTCCCCAGTCTATCACTATCCTTCATCAACAACTCATACACATACACTTTTGCAAATCCACAGGTGAGTGGATCTAACAAAGACATGCTGTTTGAAACTAAAATAAAATATAAAATACTAGACGTGGCTCGTAACAATATTTACACTTTTTTCTATAAGAACAATTTTATAAGAACAATGAGGCTGAATTTTTTTAAAATAAGAACAAAATAAGAACAATGGCAAGGCGGAAATTCTCTTTTTCTCTGAAAAACACAACAAACATGGAGAAATATCTGTCAAGTTATATGTAGAATAAAATATAAATATTTGATTGTTTTGTTTTTACAAAGAGTGCACAAGAAAAATTGAGCTGAATAAAGTTTTTAAATGAAAAATTTAACAAGAAATTGCTACACAGTGTTTCATGCTTTTTGCAATTAATTTTGACAAAATGATTTATAATATCTGCATAAAACGTGATCAGATCCAGGCAGGAGTTGAACCTGCTCGCCTTTTTGGTGTTTTTCCAAAGAGACATCTGGATCGTAACTTAATGAAGTAGTGTGCATTCAGAAAGTACATCTACATCAGTACACTCGGACATCTTGTAACTTCGGACGGTAAACAAAATCTCAAAAACACCCAGAGCAAGGGGTCTGAGAATATAAACACCATCGCATCACAATGAAAGTCGTTGATTGAATTAAACTGTATTTTCTTACTAACTAGACTTTATTAACTAATTTAGTTACCATATTCCCTCCAGACATAAAATATGTTCAGAGTTTAGTTTTCACAGTTTTCACAGTAGTAGCCAGTAGCTAGCTAAAGCTATATATACTTTCCTTTCCTCAAATTAAAAACAGAAAATTGTCATTTTTTGCCGAGTCATGTGACAACGCGCCCGAGAGGATGCCTGACTGCTAAATATATAATTTTATCTAGGACAGCACTTGTAAATAGCTCTCTAGTCTAGCTGTATATATAGCTAGCTATATAGCTGCCAGAAGAATTTTCCAAACTTATATTAGCTAATTATGCTTCAAAGAAGCTAGACTTACAAATTAATGATTAAAGTAATGTATAGATATCTCACCTAAAGTCTTTTTCACCTTACTTCCAAAACACACAAAGTTTTAAGATGTTGTCATTTTTTCCGCCAAAATACCGCCATTATTAGGACTGTCCAAAGTCATTCTGTAATCTGATTGGCTGAAAAATGCCCGTCCGTTCTGGTCTGGTAATTATACTTTTACTGATTTTCCCTATGTTTGTTTTGATTTATTACCCTAGCCAACACATCATGTCTTTATTGATCTTTCGCATACTTATTTGCCACTAAACACACACAAATATTGTAATATTTGGAAAGAGCAGTAATTAGTTTATCAGTTTATGTAAAGTCTGCGGTGTTTATGCGCGTGTCCAGCAGAGAATGTAAACTTTTTGGTCCAAGGGTGACAAAAAAGTTTAATACTTTTGCATTTATTTCCTTGTCTAAGAGACAATAGCCCGCAGACTTTTTAGAAAATGATAACCCATCTTATTACCCGTTTTACTTTCACTCGAATGACTCTAAACACTTTAATATAAGCGTGCGATTTTCCAAAAAACCCCTTAAAAGTATAAGCACTTTAAGGGAGCATATCTGACGCTTATAAAAGCCTTGAGTGTAAGCCAGGCCTTAAAATGATCGTGGAAGAACTGTAAATCAGATATTACATCTTCTTATGGCTCCATGTACACTTCCGATTATCTACAAGAGCCAAAAAGTCCAACCTTTAAAAAAGCGGAAAAAGCGTCTATTTTGCAGATCCCCACCTTAACTACATCGAGTAGAGCCAAAGTACTTACTAAATGAAACAGAAAAAGAAAGGGATTTAATGGAAATAAAAGAAAACAGGATGCTAATGGAGATGGTGAGATCAGTGGTGTAAATAATAGTGAAAGTAGTGGTGGAAATAGTGGTGGAACTGACTGCAGTAGCCCTATTGTATATATTCAAAATTATGTGAACAATGAATTTGCTGATAGTATAAATCCAGACACATCTATGTTATCTATGAATACTTCAACTGCATCTGAGAGAAAAGTAGAAACCATAGAAGTTTCCACACCAAACTGCCCTAATTCTTTCACAGGAAACAGAATTATTGACATGAAGATTCTCAGTTCTATAATGAAAATGTTGGCGTGGCCATCATGCACAACCGTTGGTTTGAAATTTACCGAACATTATGCGAAGAAAAAAGGACTTGCTTCCTTTTTAATGCTCCAATGCAATAAATGTAGTTATTTTATTGAAACATACACATCTTGCTCACTTGATAACTCCTTTGATATCAATTCAAGGGCTGTATATAGCATAAGAGCTTGCGGTCAGGGATACGCTGGGTTAGATAAATTTTTATCGTTGATGAACCTTCCCAAACCAATGACAGCGAACAATTATGACAAAATTGTGAAAAGATGGTAAGAGTTATGAAGCAGGAGCATTTTAGTATATTATATACATTATTATTCAGAGATTTCACACTTATTATGTTGTTTAGACCTAGTTTTCACCTATTCTTTTGAGTTTGAATTTAATTTTCAACTTTAATCGCGTTTTTTCAAGAATGGACATTTTACTGCTCCCGGCCGTATTATCTCAAGAATCGCTTTGTCAAATTTTATGAAATTTTCAGGAGTTTTTCAGAGGAATGGGATGTATTTTTTAAATGAAACAGATTTTTTTTTAAATTTTCAAAATTGAGTTATGACGCATTGAAAACTGGAGAAAACGGTTATTTTAATATGACGGCTTTGACCGTGCACTGTCAGCAATTTATAGTATTTATGAAAAATGTGTTTCATTTAAAAAATAGGTCAGCCTTGTATGTTCAAACGTTTGACGGTTATCCTGATAACACGGCCGGGGCGAAAGACCTAAAAAAAATATTTTCCCTAGCAACCGGTAACCATAGCAGCTGACCCCAAAAAAATTTACCTAAATTTTGCAGTTTGGTTGTATACTATCATACCATGACAAAATAACTTTCAAAAAGTAAGTTGTTCTTGAGATAATTTTTTTGGGGGGTTAGCCCCTTAAGTCGTGTATACATCGTGAAAAACGAACATCTAAAATTCCTCGTAAAAGGGTTTTTCGCAACCTGCCCTTTACAACAATAGCCTAAGTTAAGCGAACTACCGACAACTAATTAAATATTTATAAGTTGGTAGGGAATATCAAACTCAACAATATCCAACTCAACATATTTTAAAAAAGATTTGGTGTAAAAAAATTATATATATACCATAACAGTATCCTAAGCAACCAATCAGCAAGAAATTTTAATAAAAAGATAAAATGGATTTTCTCAGTAAGCGATTGTCCTAAATTTTCACTGGATAAGTTCCGCAATATATTTTGTTCCTACAGGTAGCTCTTCGGAAGTCCTGTAGCGGTATATTTAAATACATATTTAAAATTAACTATTCCATTTCTAAAATTACATGCATACACCTTGCACTTTTTTTAAGTCGCGTAATTTTCAATATTGCTGGTGTAGCACTTAACACATGTTTATTAACAAATGCGCTACCTATGAGAATGTGTTTTATAGTCTCTAAACGTTTCAAATCTGATTTTGTCTTAAAATGTTTTCTCCCTGTTTGTAATCAATTATTTTCTAGCTTTTTTTAAAGCGTCTTGCTTACTTTTAAAGTAAAATTATTGTTTTTCTTTCTTTTTTTGCTATTTTGTAAATTTAATTAAGAACCCTTAAAATACGTATGAACATTCAAAACTAACGAATTGAGAAAAGATTGCAACCTAATAAAAATGGAGTAACATGATGAAAACATAACCAAATGACCTAATAATAGATTTACACGATATTTCGAATTATAAGAGTTGGCTCGTAAGGGTATACTCGTAAATTTTAACGGGAACGAAGAGTCTGTTTAATTAAAATTATGAATTATAGGAGTCCGCATAACACGAGTTCAACTGTAGTTCAAAGCAATCTTAAAAATTTCTGTCACATGTCTGAATACTGTTTGATTAACTTTCACAGAAAGTCAGTCAATACCTTTTTATCACTAATTACAGCATTAAGCAGGCTGATAAGTTTAGCTAAACTAAAGTTGTCCCGTTTGCCAATGTACCTCAAACTAGTTAAAGCTAATGAATGGTTTTCCATAACTAGTGAAGAAATAGCTATCGCATTAAGCATTTTTGTCCATTTTTTAACCGCATATTTTGCGCTGTTAAAGATCAGCCAGTATCAGGGCTATTATTTCCATCCCGGGTTTAAAATGGAGACAAAAGATTTTTGGGAAACAGGTTGCTATAAATCATTTAGATCATCGTATTTTTATACTTTTTAATCAATATGATAATAACATTTTAGAAAGCCAATTAAAACATAAGAACGGGAACGTTTTTTGTACTCCAAATCAAAATTTAAAGTTAAAGAAATTTTAACTTACCATCCTCCTTGCGATGACGACGCCACCATCGCCTCTATCTTCACTTTTTAAGGAAGTAATTCTTCTGTACATCTAAATAAGTAAAGGGAAAATGTTGAAAAATTGTAACAAAAATCAACTCGTGGGGCGGAATTGCCTCTAACAGAATAGGATTTAGGAATATCTCATTACCATATTGAGAGCGACAGTTTAAAAAATGGAATTCGTTTTAGCAATTTAGGCAGCGAACAGACATGATTTCCCTTGAGAAACAATAAAGGGCCTGATAACTTATTAACTAACACAATAACACCGTTTGAGGGCAGTACTAATAAAAATCCCACCTAAATGCCGGTTACCCTAGTTAGTGCTAATTAATGGAATCAAATGCATGTATTCGTTGTGTCGCATAAAAAAAGGTGGCAATTAGTTACTGCTTTTGTAAGCATGTTTTTCTGTGACGACAGATTAAATTAATTCTGAACTACCATTAATTTACTTCTGTATCATATGATTGAACTTTTTCGCGGGCTTTGATTGGCTTATTTTCATAAAATATATGCTATCTTTTTATTTTCTACGGAGAAACGAGGGCAATTTTTTCTTTTCTTTAAATCTACAGTGCAATATACAGTGCTTATATTTTCTTGATTGATTGCGTAAAGTTTTTGTTTTCCTAAAAAACGAGAACCTGCCGAAAAGTTTATTCCCATAAAGCATATTCACACGATTCAAATTACATTGTCCGCGTCGTTAAATTCTCATGAGGAAGCTATTGCTCTCCACCGTCGAGAATGTTCAGTTCCCCTGTGACTCCATAGAGATTTATAACGCATTGAAAAGTCGTTTAATTCGATTATTCAAAATAGGGAAATTAATTATGATTTAAATTGAACAATAACATGTATTAGTTTTTCTTGTGGCAACTTTATTTGCAGTTAAACGAAGAATGTTTTAACTAGATTGAACAATAATATATCGAGTATAAAAAATAAAATGATTTATGCAATAAACTAGTTATCGCACTTAAAAGCTTTTTTCCAGGTGCTATGCGATAACTACTACAAAGCAAATTATGAGATTTTGGAAATGTCTGTGAGAAATGAAGCTGTCTGATTTGAGACAAATGCTACAAATTAACCGAAATTCATTTATATTCTTTTTAACTTTGATTCCGAACTTCTTGTCCGTCTCTTGTAAAAATATTTTTGCAATGTATGTCTCATCTTAAATTCCACACTCCTAGATATTGCTATTATTCGAAATTACGACTTAACTCTATTCATGCGGTGTGTGGGAATGCAAAAACTGCCCTACTTGCCATACTTTTGTTATTGCATTAGAACAGTTAACCCAATAACCGTACAAACTTTATGTAGGTGAGTCATTTTAGAAAAAAATAAAGCAAGTGGTATGCCACGCCCATTTTTATAAGTTTTGTTTGATATTTTTCAGTTTCTTGATATTTAATTATAAATTTTCTTCATTAAAGTTCTCTATTTACACATTTAACGTCACGTTAAAATGTTTTTTTGACGTTACGCCCATTTACGTCCGACGGATTTTTCCTTGTATGAATTTTTATCGGATTGGCGGCTTAAAAAATTATCTATGTTGATTTACAAAGCGTCTAATTATTTTGTAACTTTGCCTTTTTAGTGTCTACAAGCTGTTTAGCTTGTTTTCAGTTTAAAACAAACGCCATATATTGCCTGGAAGTCCGATTTTGGGAGTAATCACGTGTCCAAACTTTACAGAATGATTCCCTTTAATAAATTTAATTGGTGTTGGAGTTTCAAGTCCTAAGGATAATCATAAGGAAAGTGATTACTTATATGTTCTTCATTATAAGGATTTCATAGAAATTTATGGGGTAATTTTGACTAATAATGACCAAAATGTAAGGCTCTGAGAGGTATGGGAACTAAAATTTTGCATAAAGGTGACTAATAGATGAAATATAAAACCTAAGTAAGTATCATTAACTTACAGCATCACAAAGGAGAGTTTTAAGAAAATCAGGGAGGGTGAGATCCGCCCCATTTCCATTTACCCTGAACTGGTTAGTGTTAAGGTCGATTCTGCTAATTCAAAAAAAAGTTAGTGTTTTCTTTAGCTGATGCGACAAAATAAGGGGTCAGCCATTTAGATTTGCACTCGCTACCTAAATAAATAGTAACTTATATTTCTTGCAAGAAGTAATTTAAAATTCAGACATTATTTTTAATAGTTTAAAACATTTTTCATTCATATCTTAACTTTAGAACAAAAATCTTGTGAATTCGGCCTAAAGTCGCAAAATTAATTGTCGCAAATGATCTGGGTGGTAAAATACTGATTTGGAACAGGATTATCTCCCCTGTAAGTGGAACGAATTATTAATTTGCTGTCTATGCGAAATTTATTTTCTAATTAGTAGAAGAGAAATCAAAACGAAAGAAGGAAATGGCAATAATTTTTGCAGCAAAGTCCATGTTTTTAAACCGCCCAAAAATTTACAAAGAATTTTCTCTTGTATTATTAAATAAGAACGTAGCTGAGTTTAACCTTGATACATGTAATAATTATTGTATAGAAGGTAGTACTTACATTTTTACGGCCCATTTCTACTAGATTAGTTCAATAAAAAATAACTGCAAACACAGCAACACGCAGTACCAACAGCAAAGACTGTAAGCACAACAGCAAAATGCGACCCTAAAAATCCAACAAAGCGATAAAAAAATTCGTCGCTCTCAAGAGAATAAAACACAAAAGGCACTAACACATTAATAGGGTCTCCTTCGTTGACTCTCCATCCACGGCCTTTATTAATATAATGTGTATTAAACGGACCAAAAGGGCCTGAGATATTAGAAAAGGGACGGGGTTTAAAAGTACTTTGACAGGCAGCGTGTACTGCGTAAATGCGGTAGTGAGCGATGTGAGTTGATAGCAAACAAATTCAGTTCGATATTTAACCGAGCGAAAGCATATCCTGCGTAGAGAAGAAATGAAATTGAATTGAAACCTCCTTTTCAGGGTCTGTTTATTATTTTTATTATGGGATTACTGTGGAATTTTAGCAGAACGGCAAGTCTTCGATTAGCTGAAATAAGAACTAGGCCCTGAATAAAATGGTTGTCGAACTAAGACGAACTCTTTCTCTTTTCTGCGATTCTTTTGCACTATGCGATGTAACTAAGTCATGCGCTAAAAGTACAAATGGGATTTCCAAAGTAGTACTTGAGGATTTTGGGTAGTTTTAGCAAAATATTTACGAAAACATTTAAAAACTTCGGTGATCTAAGCGAAAGCATGACAACTCTTGAAAGTATATGGCAGAAAATTTATATTCGGGCTTTAATTACATTTGATTACGGTATGCGAAGTCCGTAAATACGTGATAGCAAAGAACGACAACCACATTGCAAAAGTTCAGGATTATTTTTTATGTTTTTTATTATTCCACAAAAAGTTTATTCAAGTTTATGATTTTATTTCTGCCCCTGCTTGCAGGTCAAAACATAAAGCTTTTAAAAAAAAAATTTATCTCCTTTAATTTTAATAGAAAGTAAAAACAAAGGCACAAGGCCGTTGTATTCATTGAACTTGAGAAACAAATGTTGACACAAATATAATATACAAAAAGACTATCTTATTACTTGTGGTGACGAGCTTTAAATATAGCTGTGCTGTCTCAATAAATTTTGATCAAAATTGTAGGTATAGGTATTGTTGGTATTGTAGGTAAGTATGTATAAATGTGCATATAAACTGACAATCGTATTCCTGTATAAATATGCAGAAAATAAAAAAATAAAATATATGTTTGTTTTCTTGACTATAAACAAAATACGGGAATAAAGACTCCAATTTGCAGAGACCTGTAGAAGCGTATAAAAGAGAGATATAACACGCACACATTATTTAACTTATTTCAAAACATCTTTACTTAATAAGTATTATTGCTTGTGATTGTTCAAAAATGGAAGTTTAGCATTTCTAGTTACTTTGGATAGCAAAAGCAAAAACAAAACATTTTTGCGGGAAATTTTTATCATTGCACATTTGTTCTTTTCAACAGAAAATGTTTCGCCTCGATCGGACCTTCGATCTTGACGATCATAATCCGTGTATATCACATTGAAGGAAAGCTACTTTGTACTTCACTAACATAATTGTCGCAGGTAGTATAGTGGGTTCGTTTGCGGCTCCCTGTTATGGGGTCCGCGGATCGAATCCCGCTCACTGCCAGGCTGTTAGCGATGCGCCAAGTATCTTCTTTTCAATTCAAAACTATTTATGTTTATGTTTATCTTTTTATATTTTTAAAATATCGCAATGTAGCTACTTGTGATGACATTGCAGGCAGCAAATGCAATTTCCTGTTGCGTTTTGTAACCGCACAAAAGACGAAAAAATTTCCGCATATTGTCATCAAAATTGGTTCCTGCAAAAACTCAAAGAAGTAAAAATATTTTTTAAAAGTTAAACGAGAACGCTATGGCACAGTGGTTAGAATAATTAATTTAAAACGTGGCGCTTAAATGTGGCTTAGGTACGATCCTACTAGTACTGCGCAGAAGAAAAAAGTTGTGACACAGTACCACGAAATGCGCTATAAATAGGACGGTCTAAAATGTGACTATATTATATTGCTAACTTTATCTCCGTGTCGTATAAAAATATCCGAAAGATTTTCTGCACAATCAAACAAAATCGTTGCAAGGTTGTCAAACCTGGTTTTTACACCCCGTAGTACGTGCGTACATCCTCTACATCTTGCAAGAGCCTCGCGAAATATCTTTAACTTTACATAGTAGAGTAATAAAAATCTGAAAAAGATGTATACAAAAGGTTTGGTAAGACCGTCAAAATTTATTTTAGTCATGATATTTCTTTAACACTTCGTGGAAAGCACGTGATTATATGCCTTATTCTGATCATCGCTTTAACCTGAACACAATGGAAAGAACAGTTACAAGCTTTTGACAAAAATGGAAACAGACAATTGACATCATCATCACCACCGTAACTATTTGCCTTCCTAATAAAGTAGATTTATTCGCGGGATGTCAAGTTTATATTTTGCGTGAACGTCTATGGAAGAGTACGGTATGCAATAGACAGAGATACCGTTTTTAGTTGTCTTGCAATTTGTGTGTTGCAAATTGTGAGGTTTGAAATTTTTGGATAAGAGATAGAAATAATTGAAGTTTGCGATTCAACATTTTGTGATCAACGTTTGTTAGGAAGGACAATATGCAATGTTATTAAAAAAAATATATTTTTTGTACGATTAGGTTAGATATTTTGTATACACGTTTCTGGGAGAGATTGAGATGAGACCAAAATGATTGATTTTTCTATATTTAAATTGATTTTGTGACATTTTACATTTTGTCCATCATTTTATGTTTAGAAACAAAATAATAGATTTTCGTTAATTTTGGCCTTGAGTTCGAGGCAAACTCTTCTTTCTTAATTATTTCGTATTGAAATATTGCGGTAAAAAGCAGCACGCAATATACCGAAGTAATTATGCTCTTATATTTCTTTTACATGTTACTGTATGCAATATGCAATGTATATTCATGAAAAAATTTGAGAAATTCTGCAAGGACCGGATTAACAAAATACGTTTTGGTTTTTGATTGCCTTTAGTATACTTTTTTTCTCAGATGTACTTTTGAGAAAGCGAATATATAGTTTTGCAATTTAGCTTTTTACCATGTACATGCTTAGGTTATGCTTATTAAATAAAACAGATTGTAAAATTCGCTTGTGTTTACTTTCAGATGTATGTGTGTCCGTTACATGGATTAAATGAGAAATAAAGAGGATTCATCCACGGGCATACTGCTAGTAAATCGTTATCTTCAAAACGTATTTTTGTAAAATTTATTTAAATTCACCTTTTACTACTTTTATTTAAAACTTTGACTTTTTCTTTAATTAAAGAATCGATGTATTTACGAAGATAAATTCCCGCTACATTTGGATTAGATGAATCATGAAAATAAATTCCCGCGTAATCTGTACAACTTCGCAAATGTTGCGATTTACGAAAATCGTGATAATATGTCACATTAACATGATTGTCTTAATGCAGTATTATGACACTTTTTTCGCTCGCATGGCGTGATTGTATGTAACTATAGAAACTTTATAGTTAAAAAAAAAATGCGATAACGTTTTTATAATGTTTTCCCGCCTATCCGCCTCTCCACCTAAACGCCCCTAAGATTTCCTATAAAAACATGCACCGAAAATGCACGATTAAGTAATAATTTAAGAGGAGTTAAATCAAAAGCAGCGGTCATAATAAAAATCTCAATTTTTTCGCTATTTAATTTTTTTTTTTAGAAAACTGTAATGATAGTAAAATAAAAAAACAGTCTCTTTAATAATAGCCGTATTCCGTCTGCCTGTGTGTCCGCAAAAGCCGCGTCCTGTTACGGAAACACGAAATGCGATATATAAAGGACGGGCGACCCCGTGGACTTTTCCACGTGTTAACGACTTGTCTCTTTAATAATAGCCGTACTCCGTCTGTCTCTGCGAAAAATGGCACGCAAGAAGCGAGATACACAAAATGCGGTAAATAAAGGACGGCCGATCCCGTGGATTTATCCACGGGCCACTGACTAGTATATATAACAAGTATAAATAAATGAGTTTAAATGTTTATGTTTAAATTTCATCTACATAAATGAAATAATAGCGAAATGCTCAAACGAAAAGATAGACAAAAAAAATTGACAATTATCTTAAAAATAATCAAATACGCGCCCCCTTTGAGTGTAGGAATATATTTAAGTAATTAACCCTAGACGCTTCTTCAAGCATTTAAGAAAAATACAAAAAACGATAAATAAGCGACTTATTTGATTTTAATTGCGTTTTTTGGTGATTGTTTTCTGCAGGATTACGCGAAATGTACGAAAATGCTCAATGTATGAAACCTTAGATGTTAAAAAAAGTGGAATACTTGTTTATAACAACATGTCTTAAGAAGACAGAAGTAAGTGATAATAATAATGAACAATAAAATAATGAATATTATAATGGTTATACAATAAGTGGAGCTTTCCCCGGTCCCTTGGATTCGCCTTATCAAACTCATTTAAGTTCTTCAGGTAATTGGAAGCCCTGATAAGTGGAACATTCACTAAGTTGAACCACGTCTACGTTTCTTGTTATAGCCATTATTCATTACTTTAATGTCTCTTTAAGGGATAGATAGCAGCATTGCAGTTAGGAATTTGAAGAAACTTGTCAGACTCAAGTAAAAATAAAGAAACATTTGCAGCTTACATTATCAAAAGTTTTAGAAACCTTACTTACAGTTAGAAGGGAGTGACATTATGGCTCCCCTGCTGCTTTTTAGAATGACTTTTCACATCATCGAAACGTTCCGATTTTTGGTCACATAGTTTTCTGGAAGTAGCTATTTGTTTTAGTATTAGAGAAAAGTCTGTTTATAATTTGCAGATTTGATTTTGTGGAGTATATGGACACTGATCATTATTTAATTTTCCTCATATACGCATATACGCTCATATACGCTCATATACGCATTTTTGTTTCTGTTTTTTCACATCAAGGAGACATAATTTTCATATGCATTAGAATACTAGAATAATACTGCCGATATATTAATTCCGTGTCTCTGGGATCAAGGCTCATTTTGAGCTACGCAGACTCAATTAGGGTACTCGCCCTACCAGACAACTTCCTGCAACGGCCTACGCATTGTGCGATCTTCCCAACCTCCTACGCATGTTCGGAGTTACCCCGGGTCTATGGTAACATTCTCTCGCCGCCAAGAAGAATCAAACGCTGTCTACCGCACAAAGTTATATTCACTAAACTACGGCGCCATATTGGAACTACTACTAGAATTACTAAAATTTAAACTAGCGAAATATTTTATCCTGGCTTTTCCTGATCGAATTCCTTTCTATTGGGGCGACACACGACCTAAAAAAGACCTAAAGAGTTCTTCATTAAAATGAAACCTGAGAAAAGACATTTTTCATCATTAAATAGGATAGTAGTTTATATAAGTGAATAAATAGAAAAACATTTTATTTATATTTTATCTAGGATACAAGTAAAACTTTAAGATGATTATTTTGGATATTCTAGACTTTGTCTATTTTTATCTTGTGAATATTGTTTTGTATTATCAAAAAAGTAATAAAGACATAAAGACGGCCCACCGACTAGTTTTTTTAATTCTGCAAATAGTTTGCGAGTTAGCAATTACAAGTGGTACATTTTCTTAGCATGTTTTGTAAAATCGTTTTCAATATTGTAATACACAAATATTTCTTAACATGTAATAAGTCAAAAAGTATAGAATAAAAAACTCCGGCATTGTCAAGTTCTGATATACTTCTTATACAATTTTAAAACAAAAAGAGATTCGGATCAGCCAAAAAAATAGAACAACCTCGAACTCAAATCCTTCAAATCAAAACTAAGAACATTCCGAATTTAAATTATTACACAAAATAGGGACAATCCCGGTAATGAGTTTTCTTTCAATCATTTTTCAAGGTACGAATAGTTTTTGCTCTTGGTCGTTTCTTTTCTCAACTACAATTACTCAAAGATGCTATTCATGCTACACGCAATTTTCTTTCGCAAAAAGCAATAAAACACGCAATTTTCTTTCGCATAAAACAATAAAGAACGCAATTTTGTTAAGTAAACACATAATTCCAGATAACATTTTTTAAAAAATATCCACAAATAATTGGTTTGAAGAAACAATTTGAAGAAACAGTTTGAAGAAACAATTTGAAAAAGTAATTTTTTTACCTCGATAAAATTTGCATTCGTCTGTTTCACACACAAAAATAAATTACGCGCCGTTTTACGTACATGAAACTAATCAATTTCAATTTTGTTTTATTATCTAATGAAAGTTGTCAATTTCTTTAAATTTTTCACGCATTTCTATTAATCGCCTTTGTTAAAAAAGGCACATCTTTATAAAAAAACACAAAAGAAGCTATCCATGACTTATTTTGTAATGAAACTGAATTATATTGTTTAAAAGCGACGAACCGTTAAGTTTATAAATATAAATAAGTATCGCGTAATATTCTATTTCCCTCGTGAAACAAATGTACTCAGGCGCAACGTATTTTCGTGTTTTTACATTGTTCTAAAGTGAGCACAGAACATGCAAAAGAAGAATAAGTCATTACATGGCACTAGTATGGGCGTCCGACTTACTTGATAACAATTTAAACGTTTTAAAAGTTTTCTCTTTTTCTGTTAATACTGGGCATGAGGTTGTTACACGAATAATATCTCCTTGGTTTATTTTTGTTCCAAACCGTGCTACATTTCGCAAGTGGCAAGCAAAATTAAAACCAGACAACATTTTTGTCTTTACTGCTTATTGTTTTTCTTCGATATATTATTGTTACGTGCCAACATCCTGCGGGAATACATCAAAAATGCATAGGCGTAGAGGAGCCCTGAGGACGAGATTGTGAATTAAACGCTCTACAGAAAAATTCGTTATGCAAAAACACTGATTTTTCGCGAATTTGGCTGCAAAAATATTTTATGTGTGCTGAATATTTCTTTCAGAAGGGGCGAGAAAATTTGGTTTGCGCAAAACTAACAAAAACCAACAATGAGAGTTAAAATCTTAGAAACTAAAGAGTGCCGAAAATAATCACAATAAAATGTCCATGTTAGTCGCCAAGGTTTTGAGAGCCAATTAGCAATGCAAAATTATCTGTTTATTAAGTTAAGAAGCTTTAAGTCGTACAACCCAAGAAAGTGTGCGTAAATCTCGTCGTAAGGTTCACTTTTTCAACCGAAAAAACAACAACAGAACTTAGATAACAATAGAGACTTTTGCGTTGCTTCATGGCATCTCGCTCCGTGAACTCTGCTGCAATGAGTTTCGATAATTCACAGGAAACAATTAAAACAAAAACAAAAACCTACGGAGTTCAATGTTTTTTAAGATATCAAAACAGCTTCAAATTTGGACATAAAGTAATTACAATGATGTGGGAGCTTTCACTTTCTTCCTTTTTCTGCACGTATCAAAATATTACACCACTTACTCTCTTCGTACGCAATCTAAAAAGTAAAATAAAAATAAGTTTCTAAGGATTTGGAAATAATAAAGATTTCGTAGAAATTTAAAAGGTAGTTTGAGTAATAGCCAATATTTAAGCGAACATTTTGCAGGATGACACACATTTTTATACAAACAGACTAAAGGATTGAGATTTGATTACTTCCCTGTCAGTTTTATATTTTACGTCCAGAAAATTAGAAAAAACAATCAACCACAGGAATATAGCCGCGGGAAAATCTAACCGTTTTTCAAGAGGGGCGGTAAATTGAAAAAAAAAAAAGAGCGCTTATAAAAATCTAATTCATGTTATGTGAAATCTTTCTTTTTATATATGGTCGTAAGATAAGATATGTAACAGATGTTCTTAATAGCGAGCTTTTTGAGCGGAAATATAGAAACATTTGGACATTAAATTTCATGACTTGAATAAAAGGTCGTTTTTAATAATTTCCACAATATTTGAAAATTTCAGAATTTATTGCAGGTTGGAAATTTTGCAACCTCTTACAGGTTTTTCAAAAATGCATATTCTGCAAAACATCATGACATAACCGAAAATAGATTAATAAATAAATATTTATACAAATACTTACCACTTTCGATTGCATTCGCTTGGTTCGTGATGCGGAAGAAGTTTGTTCGTTAGGAGCAGCTTCATGAGAAAAAATAATAGGCACAGAGTTTTCCAGCTAGCGTAAAAGCAGCTTTTCTCAAAGTAGAAAGAACACCGAAATACTTAGGTGGCGGCTTTGTTCTGTTTATCGTAGCAATTCAGGTTCTGGTAATTTATTCTGGTAACAAAATGCCTAATTTCGAGTTTAAGTGCTCTCCGATACATTTTGATGTATAAATTTTCATCGTTAGGCAAAAAACAAAACATGTAAAATCCGGTTAAATTTCGTTTACCAGGGGTATTAATTGAATTAAAAAATATAAACGCAAAAGGAAAAAAATCACAAGAGTTATTCGCGCTGCTTTGATTTATATTTATATTATTATAATAAGTTTCTTCTTTACAGCTATAGTCATAGTAGTAACCCCTGTTTTAAAATCCCTAGGGACATAAATGCATGAGCCAAAGTATACCAAGATTCCTCTAAAAATTAAAAGCACGGACTGGTGGCTATTAAGTGTCTGGTCCAAATAAGCGCCTAGAGTAATGGTTTAGAATTTTAATAAGCGCCCAGATCACTTAAACGGCAAACTGGAACTCGGTTATTTGTCTCTTTTTATACTCAAGAGAGACTTTTAAAAACAGAAAAAATTTGGACAGAGTTGCTTAAAAAATAATTTACAGTATTTTTTCTTCTGCAGGGAAGTACAGTCAAGTCTCCAGAGCGGACAAAATCGCAATTTTGGAAAACAATGATTTATATTGTCTCAAAAAATTATGTCTGGGTAAAACAAAATGAAACGCGCTTTTTTAAGTGGGCAACCTCGTTTCTTGGAACATTTTGCCTTTTTCTGGAACGAGGATGTCGAAAGGCTTGATTGGGAGAAAAAAGAGTCTAAACACAATATATTGCAAATGTGCTAAGATTTTTTTTAAAAAAGAAAAAAAAGAAAAAGAACTGTCTTGGTGAAAAAAATTGCTGCTTTTTGCCTGCTTTTTTTGTTGAAAATAGTACTAACTCAGTTTTCACGCCCAAAAAGCATAATGCTGCCCACATCTTTGACTATCAGATTCTTGTCTCTGCCTTTTATTTGGCATACCATCTGGGAGACCCGGCGCCGAAACGCCGGTTTAAGCCACAAGTAACTGTTGTTGAACGCCCTGAGAAGTAAGACGCAAGTCAAGGTGCGACCCGGCGTTGAACACTCTGTGGAGCCCTTAATAAGGGACTAACATTGTGCTAAACAGTCAGGTGGAGCGCTTTAGTACGGGTAAACAGTATGACATAAAACTGTGCGGCCTAGCGTTGAACGTGAAGTGGTGCGCCTAATAAAAACCACAATCAATCAAGGTGGAGCGCTATGGTACAGGTATGCAGTCTGTCGTGAATCCAGTAAAGCACACACAACATTATAGTGTTTCGGTTGTAATGTTTTTCAAAAAATATAACTTTACTGCAACTTTAGCCAAAATAAAAGCTCAGTTTACAACCCATTGTTACCCCGTCATAGCGGAAACAATTAGTCAATGTTATTTTATTTTGCGGAATAAGTTAGGGTTAGAGGAAAGTTTTACTTGTAAAACGTCCTCGTATCCTTATACCCCAAACTAATTTTTTTTTTGTGAAATGCAGTCGGGGTGTTTTATCGCAACTACGCACACTTTTTTATCGGAGTAGTACCAGTTCATGAATGTTTTGTTTTCTACGAGATATTTTCAACATTTGTATTATTACACTTTAATTCTGATTTTAATTTTAATTTCTGATTTCATGTGTTAGTTTTCAACCGTTACAGTTGTTGGTCAGATTTCTGCATCATTTATTTCATTCCGGGATATACGGCGAATTTATTATTCAGATAAAAAAAGCATCACCAAATGTCTCAATATAGGAACTGGATGAAGATGTTTACACTGTCATAATACGCTACTATATTGACTAACCCACATACTAAAATCTGCTTGAAAAGACTGGGCACAAGCGTAACAAAAATAAGTTATTTGATCAATTTTAAGGCACCAGTAATTACGGTTGCCTTGGTCAGAATTTTGCATTAATTATTTCATTGTACTACATGTTGTCATTGTTGGATAATTTTATGCGGCTGGTGTTGGATAATCTGTTTGAAAATACCCCGAGAACTAATCCATCATTAAGCACCATTAATTTTAAGCCGCAGAATGCTTCGTATTAGTTACACGAAATGTATTCAGCTTGTTGACGGCGTTGGGTTAAGTAGTAAAAGTTAGGGAATATACTTTTATATTTAAGATGTAGCATATATAATTAGTAATGGATTTTAAAAAAAATTAAAACTGGAAACCATCTCCATTGCATTTCGCTTAAAATACCTGTTTGTTTGTACTAAGACTTCTAAAGTACCCGCGAATACAAATACAGAGTTACTTTTCTTAAAGTAACTGGCTTAGATTTAGAAAGAGTCTATCCATAAATTTTACCTACAAAGACCCATACCAAATAAGCTTAAAATGAGAGATTTGAGCGAAGTTTAAAATTTCTGGATTGACGGTATTGACGTGTATTCAGTTTTGGTCATTCTATATTCCGCTTAAAAGATGTGAAAATAATGCTTTGACAGCACACTACTTGTGTTAATTTAAATTGTGGCATAAATTTGAACTTTGAAAGGCAATTTGCTCAGGCTTGTATATTCCTAAAGGTAGGTTTATATACCGCTGCCTTTTCCGCTCGAGCGTATAAACCCTGTGAGATTTTTCAAGCGGAAAATGCAGTCGTATAGAAACGTACCTTAAGCGTGAATCTCTTGAAATACTAATTTTTCAATTCTACAAAGAAGTAAACAAATAATGGCGAACCTACTACTTAAAACGCAAAAAATTAAAAATTTAACCGGCAAAAACTCTGGGTATGATGAAAACACGAGTTAAGAGATATGAAAAGAAAATATACATACCAATGACGTCCACATTTTCATCATCATCGTCATCACTTTCAAAACTTACTAAAAAATAATTAATTTATAGACTAATTGTTTGAACAGTTCGAATTTGATACATGAAATTTAAAGAAATGTGGAATCTAGCACTTGCCAAGTGAAGTTTCCAGGATGACCGAAACTATAAGAAAAAGAAAAGTATTAAATTAGTAGGTATTATTTGTTAAACATTTGTTAAACATTTTCGGAAGACGTGCAAAAAATTGGGTAAATTAATTCTAATTTTGTTGTTTTTAATAATATTTTAACTATTTATCTTTAACTGTCAGATATGTAAAGACGCCGATTAGAGAAAAAAATCACGATGATATTTGCCTTTATGTAATATAAACAAAAAACGACAAGTTTTAGTTGAAGTGTTATTCTCACAATATTTAGTTGTTAAATAAAAAACATTATTTTTCGAAAAATCATCCATTGCTCACATTATTTCTCCATATTATTTTCACACTACTTGTGTTAATTTAAATTGTGGCATAAATTTGAACTTTGAAAGGCAATTTGCTCAGAGTTGTATATTCCTAAAGGTAGGTTTATATACCGCTGCCTTTTCCGCTCGAGCGTATAAATCCTGTGAGATTTTTCAAGCGGAAAATGCAGTCGTATAGAAACGTACCTTAAGCGTGAATCTCTTGAAATACTAATTTTTCAATTCTACAAAGAAGTAGACAAATAAATGCGAACCTACTACTTAAAACACACAAAAATTAAAAATTCAACTGGCAAAAACTCTGGGTATGATGAAGACACGAGTTAAAAGATATGAAAAGAAAATATACATACCAATGACGTCCACGTTTTCATCATCACTTTCAAAACTTACTAAAAAATAATTAATTTATGGACTAATTGTTTGAACAGTTCGAATTTGATACATGAAATTTAAAGGAATGTGGAATCTAGCACTTGCCAAGTGAAGTTTCCAGGATGACCGAAACTATAACAAAAAGAAAAGTATTAAATAAATAGGTATCATTTGTTAAACATTTTCGGAAGACGTGCAAAAAATTGGGTAAATTAATTCTAATTTTGTTGTTTTTAATAATATTTTAACTATTCATCTTTAACTGTCAGATATGTAAAGACGCCAATTAGAGAAAAAAATCACGATGTTAAGGTAATTTCATAGTGATTCACGGATTATTTAGCGCATGTGTGATCAAATGTCTTATTATATAGCATAAAAAGAATGGTTTCTTTAAGAATGGTTTCTTTAAGTGCGCGAAACTCACAAAAGCTATTTAAAAACAAAAAGTAACCTGGGGCATAAAAGGAGTTGGTAGTAAAGGGTGTTAGCCAATTGTAAAACGTAAGAACGTGAAATTTAAAAACTTGCAGCGGAATATGCGATAATGTAGGGCACGAAACTGACAAAAGCTATTTAATAACAAAAAGCAACCTGGGGCATAAAAGGAGTTGGTGGTAAAGGGTTTAGCCAATTGTAAAACGTAAGAACGTGAAATGTAAAAACTTGCAGCGGAATATGCGATAATGTATGACTTACAATCAATTTGTAAACCTTGTGAATTAGGAACAAGCACTAGTAAAGGATTTTGAAAACTTTAATTGTACATGAAATAAATTATTTCAACTTACGTTCACTTGACTTTCTTTTTCTTAAAAAACAAAAATCAGGATTACAAATAAGCAAGACATACATATTACGATTTTAGCACAGAAAGGTTTAAGGTAGATTAAAGTGTCCATTTACGATATTCTTTAGCTTAATGAAAAAACGTTGTGTTGTAAATTTAAGGTTCTGCAGAAGAGATGATGCTAAAAAGAAAATTGATTTCTTTTAGATTATGTCGAGCCACGCGTAATAATAAGTACAACAATAAAAATAATATGATAACATATGGGTTATCAGTTATTGCTATCAGTTGAGAATATGCGCCTCTTCTCTAAGAATATTCCCCATTAGAATGTCCTAGATGAAATTCGACAATCGTAAGAATATGCTTATCTTGAATTTTTTAATTGAAGTGTCATTCTTAAATTATTTAGTTGTTAAATAAAAAACATTATTTTTAAAAAAATCATCCATTGCTCACATTATTTCTCCATATTATTTTCACACTACTTGTGTTAATTAAAATTGTGGCATAAATTTGAACTTTGACAGGCAATTTGCTCAGAGTTGTATATTCCTAAAGGTAGGTTTATATACCGCTGCCTTTTCCGCTCGAGCGTATAAACCCTGTGAGATTTTTCAAGCGGAAATTCAAGTTAAAAAATGCAATATTCCTTTTACGTATGTATATTTAACATTTTATCCATTGACTTACCTAATGTCAGAGGAGATGATGCTAAAAAGAAAATTGATTTCTTTTAGATTATGTCGAGTCACGCGTAATAGTAAGTACAACAATAAAAATAATGTGATAACATATGGGTTATCAGTTATTGCTATCAGTTGAGAATATGCGCCTCTTCTCTAAGAATATTCCCTATTAGAATATCCTAGATGAAATTCGACAATCGTAAGAATATGCTTATCTTGAAATTTTGCCTTTATTGTTAAATAAAAAACATTATTTTTAAAAAAATCATCCATTGCTCACATTACTTCTCCATATTATTTTCACACTACTTGTGTCAATTTAAATTGTGGCATCAATTTGAACTTTGAAAGGCAATTTGCTCAGAGTTGTATATTCCTAAAGGTGGGTTTATATACCGCTGCCTTTTCCGCTCGAGCGTATAAACCCTTTGAGATTTTTCAAGCGGAAAATGCAGTCGTATAGAAACGTACCTTAAGCGTGAATCTCTTGAAATACTAATTTTTCAATTCTACAAAGAAGTAAACAAATAAATGCGAACCTACTACTTAAAACGCAAAAAATTAAAAATTTAACCGGCAAAAACTCTGGGTATGATGAAAACACGAGTTAAAAGATATGAAAAGAAAATATACATACAAATGACGTCCACATTTTCATCATCATCGTCATCACTTTCAAAACTTACTAAAAAATAATTAATTTATAGACTAATTGTTTGAACAGTTCGAATTTGATACATGAAATTTAAAGAAATGTGGAATCTAGCACTTGCCAAGTGAATTTTCCAGGCTGACCGAAACTATAAGAAAGAGAAAAGTATTAAATTAGTAGGTATTATTTGTTAAACATTTGTTAAACATTTTCGGAAGACGTGCAAAAAATTGGGTAAATTAATTCTAATTTTGTTGTTTTTAATAATATTATAACTATTTATCTTTAACTGTCAGATATGTAAAGATATGTAATCAATTTTCTTTTTAGCATCATCTCCTCTGACATTAGGTAAGCCGATTAGAGAAAAAAATCACGATGATTATTGAATTTATGCAATATAATCAAAAAACGACAAGATTTAGTTGAAGTGTTATTCTCACAATATTTAGTTGTTAAATAAAAAACATTATTTTAAAAAAAATCATCCATTGCTCACATTAGAGAAAAAAATCACGATGATTATTGCCTTTATGCAATATAATCAAAAACGACAAGATTTAGTTGAATTGTTATTCTCACAATATTTAGTTGTTAAATAAAAAACATTATTTTAAAAAAAATCATCCATTGCTCACATTTTTTCTCCATATTATTTTCAAACTACTTGTGTTAATTTAAATTGTGGCATAAACTTGAACTTTGAAAGGCAATTTGCTCAGAGTTGTATATTCCTAAAGGTAGGTTTATATACCGCTGCCTTTTCCGCTCGAGCGTATAAATCCTGTGAGATTTTTCAAGCGGAAAATGCAGTCGTATAGAAACGTACCTTAAGCGTGAATCTCTTGAAATACTAATTTTTCAATTCTACAAAGAAGTAGACAAATAAATGCGAACCTACTACTTAAAAAACACAAAAATTAAAAATTCAACTGGCAAAAACTCTGGGTATGATGAAGACACGAGTTAAAAGATATGAAAAGAAAATATACATACCAATGACGTCCACGCTTTCATCATCACTTTCAAAACTTACTAAAAAATAATTAATTTATAGACTAATTGTTTGAACAGTTCGAATTTGATACATGAAATTTAAAGGAATGTGGAATCTAGCACTTGCCAAGTGAAGTTTCCAGGATGACCGAAACTATAACAAAAAGAAAAGTATTAAATAAGTAGGTATCATTTGTTAAACATTTGTTAAACATTCTCGGAAGACGTGCAAAAAATTGGGTAAATTAATTCTAATTTTGTTGTTTTTAATAATATTTTAACTATTTATCTTTAACTGTCAGATATGTAAAGACGCCGATTAGAGAAAAAAATCACGATGTTAAGGTAATTTCATGGTGATTCACGGATTATTTAGCGCATGTGTGATCAAATGTCTTATTATATAGCATAAAAAGAATGGTTTCTTTAAGTGCGCGAAACTCACAAAAGCTATTTAATAACAAAAAGCAACCTGGGGCATAAAAGGAGTTGGTGGTAAAGGGTTTAGCCAATTGTAAAACGTAAGAACGTGAAATGTAAAAACTTGCAGCGGAATATGCGATAATGTATGACTTACAATCAATTTGTAAACCTTGTGAATTAGGAACAAGCACTAGTAAAGGATTTTGAAAACTTTAATTGTACATGAAATAAATTATTTCAACTTACGTTCACTTGACTTTCTTTTTCTTAAAAAACAAAAATCAGGATTACAAATAAGCAAGAGTACGTGTCCATTTACGATATTGTTTAGCTTAATGAAAAACGTTATGTTGTAAATTTCAGGTTCTCCAGATATTTTTCAAATTAAAAAATGCAATATTCCTTTTACGTATGTATATTTAACATTTTATCCATTGACTTACCTAATGTCAGAGGAGATGATGCTAAAAAAAAATTGATTTCTTTTAGATTATGTCGAGTCACGCGTAATAATAAGTACAACAATAAAATAATATGATAACATATGGGTTATCAGTTATTGCTATCAGTTGAGAATATGCGCCTCTTCTCTAAGAATATTCCCTATTAGAATATCCTAGATGAAATTCGACAATCGTAAGAATATGCTTATCTTGAAATTTTGCCTTTATTGTTAAATAAAAAACATTATTTTTAAAAAAATCATCCATTGCTCACATTACTTCTCCATATTATTTTCACACTACTTGTGTCAATTTAAATTGTGGCATCAATTTGAACTTTGAAAGGCAATTTGCTCAGAGTTGTATATTCCTAAAGGTGGGTTTATATACCGCTGCCTTTTCCGCTCGAGCGTATAAACCCTGTGAGATTTTTCAAGCGGAAAATGCAGTCGTATAGAAACGTACCTTAAGCGTGAATCTCTTGAAATACTAATTTTTCAATTCTACAAAGAAGTAAACAAATAAATGCGAACCTACTACTTAAAACGCAAAAAATTAAAAATTTAACCGGCAAAAACTCTGGGTATGATGAAAACACGAGTTAAAAGATATGAAAAGAAAATATACATACAAATGACGTCCACATTTTCATCATCATCGTCATCACTTTCAAAACTTACTAAAAAATAATTAATTTATAGACTAATTGTTTGAACAGTTCGAATTTGATACATGAAATTTAAAGAAATGTGGAATCTAGCACTTGCCAAGTGAAGTTTCCAGGCTGACCGAAACTATAAGAAAGAGAAAAGTATTAAATTAGTAGGTATTATTTGTTAAACATTTGTTAAACATTTTCGGAAGACGTGCAAAAAATTGGGTAAATTAATTCTAATTTTGTTGTTTTTAATAATATTATAACTATTTATCTTTAACTGTCAGATATGTAAAGATATGTAATCAATTTTCTTTTTAGCATCATCTCCTCTGACATTAGGTAAGCCGATTAGAGAAAAAAATCACGATGATTATTGAATTTATGCAATATAATCAAAAAACGACAAGATTTAGTTGAAGTGTTATTCTCACAATATTTAGTTGTTAAATAAAAAACATTATTTTAAAAAAAAATCATCCATTGCTCACATTAGAGAAAAAAATCACGATGATTATTGCCTTTATGCAATATAATCAAAAAACGACAAGATTTAGTTGAAGTGTTATTCTCACAATATTTAGTTGTTAAATAAAAAACATTATTTTAAAAAAAATCATCCATTGCTCACATTTTTTCTCCATATTATTTTCAAACTACTTGTGTTAATTTAAATTGTGGCATAAACTTGAACTTTGAAAGGCAATTTGCTCAGAGTTGTATATTCCTAAAGGTAGGTTTATATACCGCTGCCTTTTCTGCTCGAGCGTATAAATCCTGTGAGATTTTTCAAGCGGAAAATGCAGTCGTATAGAAACGTACCTTAAGCGTGAATCTCTTGAAATACTAATTTTTCAATTCTACAAAGAAGTAGACAAATAAATGCGAACCTACTACTTAAAAAACACAAAAATTAAAAATTCAACTGGCAAAAACTCTGGGTATGATGAAGACACGAGTTAAAAGATATGAAAAGAAAATATACATACCAATGACGTCCACGCTTTCATCATCACTTTCAAAACTTACTAAAAAATAATTAATTTATAGACTAATTGTTTGAACAGTTCGAATTTGATACATGAAATTTAAAGAAATGTGGAATCTAGCACTTGCCAAGTGAAGTTTCCAGGATGACCGAAACTATAACAAAAAGAAAAGTATTAAATAAGTAGGTATCATTTGTTAAACATTTGTTAAACATTCTCGGAAGACGTGCAAAAAATTGGGTAAATTAATTCTAATTTTGTTGTTTTTAATAATATTTTAACTATTTATCTTTAACTGTCAGATATGTAAAGACGCCGATTAGAGAAAAAAATCACGATGTTAAGGTAATTTCATGGTGATTCACGGATTATTTAGCGCATGTGTGATCAAATGTCTTATTATATAGCATAAAAAGAATGGTTTCTTTAAGTGCGCGAAACTCACAAAAGCTATTTAATAACAAAAAGCAACCTGGGGCATAAAAGGAGTTGGTGGTAAAGGGTTTAGCCAATTGTAAAACGTAAGAACGTGAAATGTAAAAACTTGCAGCGGAATATGCGATAATGTATGACTTACAGTCAATTTGTAAACCTTGTGAATTAGGAACAAGCACTAGTAAAGGATTTTGAAAACTTTAATTGTACATGAAATAAATTATTTCAACTTACGTTCACTTGACTTTCTTTTTCTTAAAAAACAAAAATCAGGATTACAAATAAGCAAGAGTACGTGTCCATTTACGATATTGTTTAGCTTAATGAAAAAACGTTATGTTGTAAATTTCAGGTTCTCCAGATATTTTTCAAATTAAAAAATGCAATATTCCTTTTACGTATGTATATTTAACATTTTATCCATTAACTTACCTAATGTCAGAGGAGATGATGCTAAAAAAAAAATTGATTTCTTTTAGATTATGTCGAGTCACGCGTAATAATAAGTACAACAATAAAAATAATATGATAACATATGGGTTATCAGTTATTGCTATCAGTTGAGAATATGCGCCTCTTCTCTAAGAATATTCCCTATTAGAATATCCTAGATGAAATTCGACAATCGTAAGAATATGCTTATCTTGAAATTTTGCCTTTATGAGATATAAACAAAAAACGACAAGTTTTAGTTGAAGTGTTATTCTCACAATATTTAATTGTTAAATAAAAAACATTATTTTAAAAAAAATCATCCATTGCTCACATTTTTTTCCATATTATTTTCAAACTACTTGTGTTAATTTAAATTGTGGCATAAATTTGAACTTTGACAGGCAATTTGCTCAGAGTTGTATATTCCTAAAGGTAGGTTTATATACCGCTGCCTTTTCCGCTCGAGCGTATAAATCCTGTGAGATTTTTCAAGCGGAAAATGCAGTCGTATAGAAACGTACCTTAAGCGTGAATCTCTTGAAATACTAATTTTTCAATTCTACAAAGAAGTAACAAATAAATGCGAACCTACTACTTAAAAACCAAAAAATTAAAAATTTTACTGGCAAAAACTCTGAGCGTGATGAAAACACGAGTTAAAAGATGTGAAAGAAAATATACATACCAATGACGTCCACATTTTCATCATCATCGTCATCATTTCAAAACTTACTAAAAAATAATTAATTTATAGACTAATTGTTTGAACAGTTCGAATTGATACATGAAATTTAAAGGAATGTGGAATCTAGCACTAGCCAAGTAAAGTTTCCAGGATGACCGAAACTATAAGAAAAAGAAAAGTATTAAATTAGTAGGTATCATTGGTTAAACATTTCTTAAACATTTTCGGAAGACGTGCAAAAAATTGGGTAAATTAATTCTAATTTTGTTGTTTTTAATAATATTTTAACTATTTATCTTTAACTGTCAGATATGTAAAGACGCCGATTAGAGAAAAAAAATCACAATATTTAAGTTGTTAAATAAAAAACATTATTTTTAAAAAATCATTCCATTGCTCACATTATTTCTCCATATTATTTTCACACTTACTTCGGTTAATTTAAATTGTGGCATAAATATGAACTTTGAAAGGCAATTTGCTCAGAGTTGTATATTCCTAAAGGTAGGTTTATATACCGCTGCCTTTTCCGCTCGAGCGTATAAACCCTGTGAGATTTTTCAAGCGGAAATGCAGTCGTATAGAAACGTACCTTAAGCGTGAATCTCTTGAAATACTAATTTTCAATTCTACAAGAAGTAAACATATAAATGCGAACCTACTACTTAAAACACACAAAAATTAAAAAATTATCCGGCAAAAAACTCTGGTATGATGAAAACACGAGTTAAAAGATATGAAAAGAAATATACATACCAATGACGTCCACATTTTCATCATCACTTTCAAAACTTACTAAAAAATAATTAATTTATAGACTAATTGTTTGAACAGTTCGAATTTGATACATGAAATTTAAAGGAATGTGGAATCTAGCACTTGCCAAGTGAAGTTTCCAGGATGACCGAAACTATAAGAAAAAGAAAAGTATTAAATTAGTAGGTATGATTTGTTAAACATTTGTTAAACATTTTCGGAAGACGTGCAAAAAATTGGGTAAATTAATTCTAAATTTTGTTTGTTTTTAATAATATTTTTGACTATTTATCTTTAACTGTCAGATATGTAAAGACGCCGATTAGAGAAAAAAATCACGATGTTAAGGGTAATTTCATAGTGATTCACGGATTATTTAGCGCATGTGTGATCAAATGTCTTATTATATAGCATAAAAAGAATGGTTTCTTTAAGTGCGCGAAACTCACAAAAGCTTATTTAAAAACAAAAAGCAACCTGGGGCATAAAAGGAGTTGGTAGTAAAGGGTGTTAGCGAATTGTAAAACGTAAAGAACGTGAAATTTAAAAATTTTCAGCGGAATATGCGATAATGTAGGGCGCGAAAACTCACAAAAGCTATTTAAAAACAAAAAGCAACTTGGGGCATAAAAGGAGTAGTAAAGGGTGATAGCCAGTTGTAAACGTAAGAACGTGAAATGTAAAAACTTGCCAGCGGGAATATGCGATAATGTAGGACTTACAATCAACTTGCAAACCTTGTGAATTAGAACCATCACTAGTAAAGGATTTTGAAAAACTTTAATTGTACATGAAATAAATTATTTCAACTTACGTTCACTTGACTTTCTTTTTCCTAAAAAACAAAAATCAGGATTACAAATAAACAAGAGTACGTGTCCATTTACGATATTATTTAGCTTAATGAAAAAACGTTATGTTGTAAATTTCAGGTTCTCCAGATATTTTTCAAATTAAAAAATGCAATATTCCTTTTACGTATGTATATTTAACATTTTATCCATTGTCTTACCTAATGTCAGAGAAGATGATGCTAAAAGGAAAATTGATTTCTTTTAGATTATGTCGAGTCACGCGTAATAATAAGTATAACAATAAAAAATAATGCGTTATCAGTTATTGCTATCAGTTGAGAATATGCGCCTCTTCTCTAAGAATATTCCCTATTAGAATATCCTAGATGAAATTCGACAATCGTAAGAATATGCTTATCTTGAAATTTTGCCTTTATTGTTAAATAAAAAACATTATTTTTAAAAAAATCATCCATTGCTCACATTACTTCTCCATATTATTTTCACACTACTTGTGTCAATTTAAATTGTGGCATCAATTTGAACTTTGAAAGGCAATTTGCTCAGAGTTGTATATTCCTAAAGGTGGGTTTATATACCGCTGCCTTTTCCGCTCGAGCGTATAAACCCTGTGAGATTTTTCAAGCGGAAAATGCAGTCGTATAGAAACGTACCTTAGCGTGAATCTCTTGAAATACTAATTTTTCAATTCTACAAAGAAGTAAACAAATAAATGCGAACCTACTACTTAAAACGCAAAAAATTAAAAATTTAACCGGCAAAAACTCTGGGTATGATGAAAACACGAGTTAAAAGATATGAAAAGAAAATATACATACAAATGACGTCCACATTTTCATCATCATCGTCATCACTTTCAAAACTTACTAAAAAATAATTAATTTATAGACTAATTGTTTGAACAGTTCGAATTTGATACATGAAATTTAAAGAAATGTGGAATCTAGCACTTGCCAAGTGAAGTTTCCAGGCTGACCGAAACTATAAGAAAGAGAAAAGTATTAAATTAGTAGGTATTATTTGTTAAACATTTGTTAAACATTTTCGGAAGACGTGCAAAAAATTGGGTAAATTAATTCTAATTTTGTTGTTTTAATAATATTATAACTATTTATCTTTAACTGTCAGATATGTAAAGATATGTAATCAATTTTCTTTTTAGCATCATCTCCTCTGACATTAGGTAAGCCGATTAGAGAAAAAAATCACGATGATTATTGAATTTATGCAATATAATCAAAAAACGACAAGATTTAGTTGAAGTGTTATTCTCACAATATTTAGTTGTTAAATAAAAAACATTATTTTAAAAAAATCATCCATTGCTCACATTAGAGAAAAAAATCACGATGATTATTGCCTTTATGCAATATAATCAAAAAACGACAAGATTTAGTTGAAGTGTTATTCTCACAATATTTAGTTGTTAAATAAAAAACATTATTTTAAAAAAAATCATCCATTGCTCACATTTTTTCTCCATATTATTTTCAAACTACTTGTGTTAATTTAAATTGTGGCATAAACTTGAACTTTGAAAGGCAATTTGCTCAGAGTTGTATATTCCTAAAGGTAGGTTTATATACCGCTGCCTTTTCCGCTCGAGCGTATAAATCCTGTGAGATTTTTCAAGCGGAAAATGCAGTCGTATAGAAACGTACCTTAAGCGTGAATCTCTTGAAATACTAATTTTTCAATTCTACAAAGAAGTAGACAAATAAATGCGAACCTACTACTTAAAAAACACAAAAATTAAAAATTCAACTGGCAAAAACTCTGGGTATGATGAAGACACGAGTTAAAAGATATGAAAAGAAAATATACATACCAATGACGTCCACGCTTTCATCATCACTTTCAAAACTTACTAAAAAATAATTAATTTATAGACTAATTGTTTGAACAGTTCGAATTTGATACATGAAATTTAAAGGAATGTGGAATCTAGCACTTGCCAAGTGAAGTTTCCAGGATGACCGAAATTATAACAAAAAGAAAAGTATTAAATAAGTAGGTATCATTTGTTAAACATTTGTTAAACATTCTCGGAAGACGTGCAAAAAATTGGGTAAATTAATTCTAATTTTGTTGTTTTTAATAATATTTTAACTATTTATCTTTAACTGTCAGATATGTAAAGACGCCGATTAGAGAAAAAAATCACGATGTTAAGGTAATTTCATGGTGATTCACGGATTATTTAGCGCATGTGTGATCAAATGTCTTATTATATAGCATAAAAAGAATGGTTTCTTTAAGTGCGCGAAACTCACAAAAGCTATTTAATAACAAAAAGCAACCTGGGGCATAAAAGGAGTTGGTGGTAAAGGGTTTAGCCAATTGTAAAACGTAAGAACGTGAAATGTAAAAACTTGCAGCGGAATATGCGATAATGTATGACTTACAATCAATTTGTAAACCTTGTGAATTAGGAACAAGCACTAGTAAAGGATTTTGAAAACTTTAATTGTACATGAAATAAATTATTTCAACTTACGTTCACTTGACTTTCTTTTTCTTAAAAAACAAAAATCAGGATTACAAATAAGCAAGAGTACGTGTCCATTTACGATATTGTTTAGCTTAATGAAAAAACGTTATGTTGTAAATTTCAGGTTCTCCAGATATTTTTCAAATTAAAAAATGCAATATTCCTTTTACGTATGTATATTTAACATTTTATCCATTGACTTACCTAATGTCAGAGGAGATGATGCTAAAAAAAAAATTGATTTCTTTTAGATTATGTCGAGTCACGCGTAATAATAAGTACAACAATAAAAATAATATGATAACATATGGGTTATCAGTTATTGCTATCAGTTGAGAATATGCGCCTCTTCTCTAAGAATATTCCCTATTAGAATATCCTAGATGAAATTCGACAATCGTAAGAATATGCTTATCTTGAAGTTTTGCCTTTATGAGATATAAACAAAAAACGACAAGTTTTAGTTGAAGTGTTATTCTCACAATATTTAGTTGTTAAATAAAAAACATTATTTTTAAAAAAATCATCCATTGCTCACATTATTTTTCCATATTATTTTCACACTACTTGTGTTAATTTAAATTGTGGCATAAATTTGAACTTTGACAGGCAATTTGCTCAGAGTTGTATATTCCTAAAGGTAGGTTTATATACCGCTGCCTTTTCCGCTCGAGCGTATAAACCCTGTGAGATTTTTCAAGCGGAAAATGCAGTCGTATAGAAACGTACCTTAAGCGTGAATCTCTTGAAATACTAATTTTTCAATTCTACAAAGAAGTAAACAAATAAATGCGAACCTACTACTTAAAACACAAAAAAATTGAAAATTTAACTGGCAAAAACTCTGAGCGGGATGAAAATACGAGTTAAAAGATATGAAGAGAAAATATACATACCAATGACGTCCACATTTTCATCATCATCGTCATCACTTTCAAAACTTACTAAAAAATAATTAATTTATAGACTAATTGTTTGAACAGTTCGAATTTGATACATGAAATTTAAAGAAATGTGGAATCTAGCACTTGCCAAGTGAAGTTTCCAGGCTGACCGAAACTATAAGAAAGAGAAAAGTATTAAATTAGTAGGTATTATTTGTTAAACATTTGTTAAACATTTTCGGAAGACGTGCAAAAAATTGGGTAAATTAATTCTAATTTTGTTGTTTTTAATAATATTATAACTATTTATCTTTAACTGTCAGATATGTAAAGATATGTAATCAATTTTCTTTTTAGCATCATCTCCTCTGACATTAGGTAAGCCGATTAGAGAAAAAAATCACGATGATTATTGAATTTATGCAATATAATCAAAAAACGACAAGATTTAGTTGAAGTGTTATTCTCACAATATTTAATTGTTAAATAAAAAACATTATTTTAAAAAAAATCATCCATTGCTCACATTAGAGAAAAAAATCACGATGATTATTGCCTTTATGCAATATAATCAAAAAACGACAAGATTTAGTTGAAGTGTTATTCTCACAATATTTAGTTGTTAAATAAAAAACATTATTTTAAAAAAAATCATCCATTGCTCACATTTTTTCTCCATATTATTTTCAAACTACTTGTGTTAATTTAAATTGTGGCATAAACTTGAACTTTGAAAGGCAATTTGCTCAGAGTTGTATATTCCTAAAGGTAGGTTTATATACCGCTGCCTTTTCCGCTCGAGCGTATAAATCCTGTGAGATTTTTCAAGCGGAAAATGCAGTCGTATAGAAACGTACCTTAAGCGTGAATCTCTTGAAATACTAATTTTTCAATTCTACAAAGAAGTAGACAAATAAATGCGAACCTACTACTTAAAAAACACAAAAATTAAAAATTCAACTGGCAAAAACTCTGGGTATGATGAAGACACGAGTTAAAAGACATGAAAAGAAAATATACATACCAATGACGTCCACGCTTTCATCATCACTTTCAAAACTTACTAAAAAATAATTAATTTATAGACTAATTGTTTGAACAGTTCGAATTTGATACATGAAATTTAAAGGAATGTGGAATCTAGCACTTGCCAAGTGAAGTTTCCAGGATGACCGAAATTATAACAAAAAGAAAAGTATTAAATAAGTAGGTATCATTTGTTAAACATTTGTTAAACATTCTCGGAAGACGTGCAAAAAATTGGGTAAATTAATTCTAATTTTGTTGTTTTTAATAATATTTTAACTATTTATCTTTAACTGTCAGATATGTAAAGACGCCGATTAGAGAAAAAATCACGATGTTAAGGTAATTTCATGGTGATTCACGGATTATTTAGCGCATGTGTGATCAAATGTCTTATTATATAGCATAAAAAGAATGGTTTCTTTAAGTGCGCGAAACTCACAAAAGCTATTTAATAACAAAAAGCAACCTGGGGCATAAAAGGAGTTGGTGGTAAAGGGTTTAGCCAATTGTAAAACGTAAGAACGTGAAATGTAAAAACTTGCAGCGGAATATGCGATAATGTATGACTTACAATCAATTTGTAAACCTTGTGAATTAGGAACAAGCACTAGTAAAGGATTTTGAAAACTTTAATTGTACATGAAATAAATTATTTCAACTTACGTTCACTTGACTTTCTTTTTCTTAAAAAACAAAAATCAGGATTACAAATAAGCAAGAGTACGTGTCCATTTACGATATTGTTTAGCTTAATGAAAAAACGTTATGTTGTAAATTTCAGGTTCTCCAGATATTTTTCAAATTAAAAAATGCAATATTCCTTTTACGTATGTATATTTAACATTTTATCCATTGACTTACCTAATGTCAGAGGAGATGATGCTAAAAAGAAAATTGATTTCTTTTAGATTATGTCGAGTCACGCGTAATAATAAGTACAACAATAAATATAATATGATAACAAATGCGTTATCAGTTATTGCTATCAGTTGAGAATATGCGCCTCTTCTCTAAGAATATTCCCTATTAGAATATCCTAGATGAAATTCGACAATCGTAAGAATATGCTTATCTTGAAATTTTGCCTTTATGAGATATAAACAAAAAACGACAAGTTTTAGTTGAAGTGTTATTCTCACAATATTTAGTTGTTAAATAAAAAACAATATTTTTAAAAAAATCATCCATTGCTCACATTATTTTTCCATATTATTTTCACACTACTTGTGTTAATTTAAATTGTGGCATAAATTTGAACTTTGACAGGCAATTTGCTCAGAGTTGTATATTCCTAAAGGTAGGTTTATATACCGCTGCCTTTTCCGCTCGAGCGTATAAACCCTGTGAGATTTTTCAAGCGGAAAATGCAGTCGTATAGAAACGTACCTTAAGCGTGAATCTCTTGAAATACTAATTTTTCAATTCTACAAAGAAGTAAACAAATAAATGCGAACCTACTACTTAAAACACAAAAAAATTGAAAATTTAACTGGCAAAAACTCTGAGCGGGATGAAAATACGAGTTAAAAGATATGAAGAGAAAATATACATACCAATGACGTCCACATTTTCATCATCATCGTCATCACTTTCAAAACTTACTAAAAAATAATTAATTTATAGACTAATTGTTTGAACAGTTCGAATTTGATACATGAAATTTAAAGAAATGTGGAATCTAGCACTTGCCAAGTGAAGTTTCCAGGCTGACCGAAACTATAAGAAAGAGAAAAGTATTAAATTAGTAGGTATTATTTGTTAAACATTTGTTAAACATTTTCGGAAGACGTGCAAAAAATTGGGTAAATTAATTCTAATTTTGTTGTTTTTAATAATATTATAACTATTTATCTTTAACTGTCAGATATGTAAAGATATGTAATCAATTTTCTTTTTAGCATCATCTCCTCTGACATTAGGTAAGCCGATTAGAGAAAAAAATCACGATGATTATTGAATTTATGCAATATAATCAAAAAACGACAAGATTTAGTTGAAGTGTTATTCTCACAATATTTAATTGTTAAATAAAAAACATTATTTTAAAAAAAATCATCCATTGCTCACATTAGAGAAAAAAATCACGATGATTATTGCCTTTATGCAATATAATCAAAAAACGACAAGATTTAGTTGAAGTGTTATTCTCACAATATTTAGTTGTTAAATAAAAAACATTATTTTAAAAAAAATCATCCATTGCTCACATTTTTTCTCCATATTATTTTCAAACTACTTGTGTTAATTTAAATTGTGGCATAAACTTGAACTTTGAAAGGCAATTTGCTCAGAGTTGTATATTCCTAAAGGTAGGTTTATATACCGCTGCCTTTTCCGCTCGAGCGTATAAATCCTGTGAGATTTTTCAAGCGGAAAATGCAGTCGTATAGAAACGTACCTTAAGCGTGAATCTCTTGAAATACTAATTTTTCAATTCTACAAAGAAGTAGACAAATAAATGCGAACCTACTACTTAAAAAACACAAAAATTAAATATTCAACTGGCAAAAACTCTGGGTATGATGAAGACACGAGTTAAAAGATATGAAAAGAAAATATACATACCAATGACGTCCACGCTTTCATCATCACTTTCAAAACTTACTAAAAAATAATTAATTTATAGACTAATTGTTTGAACAGTTCGAATTTGATACATGAAATTTAAAGGAATGTGGAATCTAGCACTTGCCAAGTGAAGTTTCCAGGATGACCGAAACTATAACAAAAAGAAAAGTATTAAATAAGTAGGTATCATTTGTTAAACATTTGTTAAACATTCTCGGAAGATGTGCAAAAAATTGGGTATATTAATTCTAATTTTGTTGTTTTTAATAATATTTTAACTATTTATCTTTAACTGTCAGATATGTAAAGACGCCGATTAGAGAAAACAATCACGATGTTAAGGTAATTTCATGGTGATTCACGGATTATTTAGCGCATGTGTGATCAAATGTCTTATTATATAGCATAAAAAGAATGGTTTCTTTAAGTGCGCGAAACTCACAAAAGCTATTTAATAACAAAAAGCAACCTGGGGCATAAAAGGAGTTGGTGGTAAAGGGTTTAGCCAATTGTAAAACGTAAGAACGTGAAATGTAAAAACTTGCAGCGGAATATGCGATAATGTATGACTTACAATCAATTTGTAAACCTTGTGAATTAGGAACAAGCACTAGTAAAGGATTTTGAAAACTTTAATTGTACATGAAATAAATTATTTCAACTTACGTTCACTTGACTTTCTTTTTCTTAAAAAACAAAAATCAGGATTACAAATAAGCAAGAGTACGTGTCCATTTACGATATTGTTTAGCTTAATGAAAAAACGTTATGTTGTAAATTTCAGGTTCTCCAGATATTTTTCAAATTAAAAAATGCAATATTCCTTTTACGTATGTATATTTAACATTTTATCCATTGACTTACCTAATGTCAGAGGATATGATGCTAAAAAGAAAATTGATTTCTTTTAGATTATGTCGAGTCACGCGTAATAATAAGTACAACAATAAAAATAATATGATAACAAATGCGTTATCAGTTATTGCTATCAGTTGAGAATATGCGCCTCTTCTCTAAGAATATTCCCTATTAGAATATCCTAGATGAAATTCGACAATCGTAAGAATATGCTTATCTTGAAATTTTGCCTTTATGAGATATAAACAAAAAACGACAAGTTTTAGTTGAAGTGTTATTCTCACAATATTTAGTTGTTAAATAAAAAACAATATTTTTAAAAAAATCATCCATTGCTCACATTATTTTTCCATATTATTTTCACACTACTTGTGTTAATTTAAATTGTGGCATAAATTTGAACTTTGACAGGCAATTTGCTCAGAGTTGTATATTCCTAAAGGTATGTTTATATACCGCTGCCTTTTCCGCTCGAGCGTATAAACCCTGTGAGATTTTTCAAGCGGAAAATGCAGTCGTATAGAAACGTACCTTAAGCGTGAATCTCTTGAAATACTAATTTTTCAATTCTACAAAGAAGTAAACAAATAAATGCGAACCTACTACTTAAAACCCAAAAAAATTGAAAATTTTACTGGCAAAAACTCTGAGCGGGATGAAAACACGAGTTAAAAGATATGAAGAGAAAATATACATACCAATGACGTCCACATTTTCATCATCATCGTCATCACTTTCAAAACTTACTAAAAAATAATTAATTTATAGACTAATTGTTTGAACAGTTCGAATTTGATACATGAAATTTAAAGGAATGTGGAATCTAGCACTAGCCAAGTAAAGTTTCCAGGATGACCGAAACTATAAGAAAAAGAAAAGTATTAAATTAGTAGGTATCATTTGTTAAACATTTGTTAAACATTTTCGGAAGACGTGCAAAAAATTGGGTAAATTAATTCTAATTTTGTTGTTTTTAATAATATTTTAACTATTTATCTTTAACTGTCAGATATGTAAAGACGCCGATTAGAGAAAAAAATCACAATATTTAGTTGTTAAATAAAAAACATTATTTTTAAAAAATCATCCATTGCTCACATTATTTCTCCATATTATTTTCACACTACTTCGGTTAATTTAAATTGTGGCATAAATATGAACTTTGAAAGGCAATTTGCTCAGAGTTGTATATTCCTAAAGGTAGGTTTATATACCGCTGCCTTTTCCGCTCGAGCGTATAAACCCTGTGAGATTTTTCAAGCGGAAAATGCAGTCGTATAGAAACGTACCTTAAGCGTGAATCTCTTGAAATACTAATTTTTCAATTCTACAAAGAAGTAAACATATAAATGCGAACCTACTACTTAAAACACACAAAAATTAAAAAATTATCCGGCAAAAACTCTGGGTATGATGAAAACACGAGTTAAAAGATATGAAAAGAAAATATACATACCAATGACGTCCACATTTTCATCATCACTTTCAAAACTTACTAAAAAATAATTAATTTATAGACTAATTGTTTGAACAGTTCGAATTTGATACATGAAATTTAAAGGAATGTGGAATCTAGCACTTGCCAAGTGAAGTTTCCAGGATGACCGAAACTATAAGAAAAAGAAAAGTATTAAATTAGTAGGTATGATTTGTTAAACATTTGTTAAACATTTTCGGAAGACGTGCAAAAAATTGGGTAAATTAATTCTAATTTTGTTGTTTTTAATAATATTTTGACTATTTATCTTTAACTGTCAGATATGTAAAGACGCCGATTAGAGAAAAAAATCACGATGTTAAGGTAATTTCATAGTGATTCACGGATTATTTAGCGCATGTGTGATCAAATGTCTTATTATATAGCATAAAAAGAATGGTTTCTTTAAGTGCGCGAAACTCACAAAAGCTATTTAAAAACAAAAAGCAACCTGGGGCATAAAAGGAGTTGGTAGTAAAGGGTGTTAGCGAATTGTAAAACGTAAGAACGTGAAATTTAAAAATTTGCAGCGGAATATGCGATAATGTAGGGCGCGAAACTCACAAAAGCTATTTAAAAACAAAAAGCAACTTGGGGCATAAAAGGAGTAGTAAAGGGTGATAGCCAGTTGTAAAACGTAAGAACGTGAAATGTAAAAACTTGCAGCGGAATATGCGATAATGTAGGACTTACAATCAATTTGCAAACCTTGTGAATTAGGAACCATCACTAGTAAAGGATTTTGAAAACTTTAATTGTACATGAAATAAATTATTTCAACTTACGTTCACTTGACTTTCTTTTTCCTAAAAAACAAAAATCAGGATTACAAATAAACAAGAGTACGTGTCCATTTACGATATTATTTAGCTTAATGAAAAAACGTTATGTTGTAAATTTCAGGTTCTCCAGATATTTTTCAAATTAAAAAATGCAATATTCCTTTTACGTATGTATATTTAACATTTTATCCATTGTCTTACCTAATGTCAGAGAAGATGATGCTAAAAGGAAAATTGATTTCTTTTAGATTATGTCGAGTCACGCGTAATAATAAGTATAACAATAAAAATAATGCGTTATCAGTTATTGCTATCAGTTGAGAATATGCGCCTCTTCTCTAAGAATATTCCCTATTAGAATATCCTAGATGAAATTCGACAATCGTAAGAATATGCTTATCTTGAAATTTTGCCTTTATTGTTAAATAAAAAACATTATTTTTAAAAAAATCATCCATTGCTCACATTACTTCTCCATATTATTTTCACACTACTTGTGTCAATTTAAATTGTGGCATCAATTTGAACTTTGAAAGGCAATTTGCTCAGAGTTGTATATTCCTAAAGGTGGGTTTATATACCGCTGCCTTTTCCGCTCGAGCGTATAAACCCTGTGAGATTTTTCAAGCGGAAAATGCAGTCGTATAGAAACGTACCTTAGCGTGAATCTCTTGAAATACTAATTTTTCAATTCTACAAAGAAGTAAACAAATAAATGCGAACCTACTACTTAAAACGCAAAAAATTAAAAATTTAACCGGCAAAAACTCTGGGTATGATGAAAACACGAGTTAAAAGATATGAAAAGAAAATATACATACAAATGACGTCCACATTTTCATCATCATCGTCATCACTTTCAAAACTTACTAAAAAATAATTAATTTATAGACTAATTGTTTGAACAGTTCGAATTTGATACATGAAATTTAAAGAAATGTGGAATCTAGCACTTGCCAAGTGAAGTTTCCAGGCTGACCGAAACTATAAGAAAGAGAAAAGTATTAAATTAGTAGGTATTATTTGTTAAACATTTGTTAAACATTTTCGGAAGACGTGCAAAAAATTGGGTAAATTAATTCTAATTTTGTTGTTTTTAATAATATTATAACTATTTATCTTTAACTGTCAGATATGTAAAGATATGTAATCAATTTTCTTTTTAGCATCATCTCCTCTGACATTAGGTAAGCCGATTAGAGAAAAAAATCACGATGATTATTGAATTTATGCAATATAATCAAAAAACGACAAGATTTAGTTGAAGTGTTATTCTCACAATATTTAGTTGTTAAATAAAAAACATTATTTTAAAAAAAATCATCCATTGCTCACATTAGAGAAAAAAATCACGATGATTATTGCCTTTATGCAATATAATCAAAAAACGACAAGATTTAGTTGAAGTGTTATTCTCACAATATTTAGTTGTTAAATAAAAAACATTATTTTAAAAAAAATCATCCATTGCTCACATTTTTTCTCCATATTATTTTCAAACTACTTGTGTTAATTTAAATTGTGGCATAAACTTGAACTTTGAAAGGCAATTTGCTCAGAGTTGTATATTCCTAAAGGTAGGTTTATATACCGCTGCCTTTTCCGCTCGAGCGTATAAATCCTGTGAGATTTTTCAAGCGGAAAATGCAGTCGTATAGAAACGTACCTTAAGCGTGAATCTCTTGAAATACTAATTTTTCAATTCTACAAAGAAGTAGACAAATAAATGCGAACCTACTACTTAAAAAACACAAAAATTAAAAATTCAACTGGCAAAAACTCTGGGTATGATGAAGACACGAGTTAAAAGATATGAAAAGAAAATATACATACCAATGACGTCCACGCTTTCATCATCACTTTCAAAACTTACTAAAAAATAATTAATTTATAGACTAATTGTTTGAACAGTTCGAATTTGATACATGAAATTTAAAGGAATGTGGAATCTAGCACTTGCCAAGTGAAGTTTCCAGGATGACCGAAATTATAACAAAAAGAAAAGTATTAAATAAGTAGGTATCATTTGTTAAACATTTGTTAAACATTCTCGGAAGACGTGCAAAAAATTGGGTAAATTAATTCTAATTTTGTTGTTTTTAATAATATTTTAACTATTTATCTTTAACTGTCAGATATGTAAAGACGCCGATTAGAGAAAAAAATCACGATGTTAAGGTAATTTCATGGTGATTCACGGATTATTTAGCGCATGTGTGATCAAATGTCTTATTATATAGCATAAAAAGAATGGTTTCTTTAAGTGCGCGAAACTCACAAAAGCTATTTAATAACAAAAAGCAACCTGGGGCATAAAAGGAGTTGGTGGTAAAGGGTTTAGCCAATTGTAAAACGTAAGAACGTGAAATGTAAAAACTTGCAGCGGAATATGCGATAATGTATGACTTACAATCAATTTGTAAACCTTGTGAATTAGGAACAAGCACTAGTAAAGGATTTTGAAAACTTTAATTGTACATGAAATAAATTATTTCAACTTACGTTCACTTGACTTTCTTTTTCTTAAAAAACAAAAATCAGGATTACAAATAAGCAAGAGTACGTGTCCATTTACGATATTGTTTAGCTTAATGAAAAAACGTTATGTTGTAAATTTCAGGTTCTCCAGATATTTTTCAAATTAAAAAGTGCAATATTCCTTTTACGTATGTATATTTAACATTTTATCCATTGACTTACCTAATGTCAGAGGAGATGATGCTAAAAAAAAAATTGATTTCTTTTAGATTATGTCGAGTCACGCGTAATAATAAGTACAACAATAAAAATAATATGATAACATATGGGTTATCAGTTATTGCTATCAGTTGAGAATATGCGCCTCTTCTCTAAGAATATTCCCTATTAGAATATCCTAGATGAAATTCGACAATCGTAAGAATATGCTTATCTTGAAATTTTGCCTTTATGAGATATAAACAAAAAACGACAAGTTTTAGTTGAAGTGTTATTCTCACAATATTTAGTTGTTAAATAAAAAACATTATTTTTAAAAAAATCATCCATTGCTCACATTACTTTTCCATATTATTTTCACACTACTTGTGTTAATTTAAATTGTGGCATAAATTTGAACTTTGACAGGCAATTTGCTCAGAGTTGTATATTCCTAAAGGTAGGTTTATATACCGCTGCCTTATCCGCTCGAGCGTATAAACCCTGTGAGATTTTTCAAGCGGAAAATGCAGTCGTATAGAAACGTACCTTAAGCGTGAATCTCTTGAAATACTAATTTTTCAATTCTACAAAGAAGTAAACAAATAAATGCGAACCTACTACTTAAAACACAAAAAAATTGAAAATTTAACTGGCAAAAACTCTGAGCGGGATGAAAATACGAGTTAAAAGATATGAAGAGAAAATATACATACCAATGACGTCCACATTTTCATCATCATCGTCATCACTTTCAAAACTTACTAAAAAATAATTAATTTATAGACTAATTGTTTGAACAGTTCGAATTTGATACATGAAATTTAAAGAAATGTGGAATCTAGCACTTGCCAAGTGAAGTTTCCAGGCTGACCGAAACTATAAGAAAGAGAAAAGTATTAAATTAGTAGGTATTATTTGTTAAACATTTTCGGAAGACGTGCAAAAAATTGGGTAAATTAATTCTAATTTTGTTGTTTTTAATAATATTATAACTATTTATCTTTAACTGTCAGATATGTAAAGATATGTAATCAATTTTCTTTTTAACATCATCTCCTCTGACATTAGGTAAGCCGATTAGAGAAAAAAATCACGATGATTATTGAATTTATGCAATATAATCAAAAAACGACAAGATTTAGTTGAAGTGTTATTCTCACAATATTTAGTTGTTAAATAAAAAACATTATTTTAAAAAAAATCATCCATTGCTCACATTAGAGAAAAAAATCACGATGATTATTGCCTTTATGCAATATAATCAAAAAACGACAAGATTTAGTTGAAGTGTTATTCTCACAATATTTAGTTGTTAAATAAAAAACATTATTTTAAAAAAAATCATCCATTGCTCACATTTTTTCTCCATATTATTTTCAAACTACTTGTGTTAATTTAAATTGTGGCATAAACTTGAACTTTGAAAGGCAATTTGCTCAGAGTTGTATATTCCTAAAGGTAGGTTTATATACCGCTGCCTTTTCCGCTCGAGCGTATAAATCCTGTGAGATTTTTCAAGCGGAAAATGCAGTCGTATAGAAACGTACCTTAAGCGTGAATCTCTTGAAATACTAATTTTTCAATTCTACAAAGAAGTAGACAAATAAATGCGAACCTACTACTTAAAAAACACAAAAATTAAAAATTCAACTGGCAAAAACTCTGGGTATGATGAAGACACGAGTTAAAAGATATGAAAAGAAAATATACATACCAATGACGTCCACGCTTTCATCATCACTTTCAAAACTTACTAAAAAATAATTAATTTATAGACTAATTGTTTGAACAGTTCGAATTTGATACATGAAATTTAAAGGAATGTGGAATCTAGCACTTGCCAAGTGAAGTTTCCAGGATGACCGAAACTATAACAAAAAGAAAAGTATTAAATAAGTAGGTATCATTTGTTAAACATTTGTTAAACATTCTCGGAAGATGTGCAAAAAATTGGGTAAATTAATTCTAATTTTGTTGTTTTTAATAATATTTTAACTATTTATCTTTAACTGTCAGATATGTAAAGACGCCGATTAGAGAAAACAATCACGATGTTAAGGTAATTTCATGGTGATTCACGGATTATTTAGCGCATGTGTGATCAAATGTCTTATTATATAGCATAAAAAGAATGGTTTCTTTAAGTGCGCGAAACTCACAAAAGCTATTTAATAACAAAAAGCAACCTGGGGCATAAAAGGAGTTGGTGGTAAAGGGTTTAGCCAATTGTTAAACGTAAGAACGTGAAATGTAAAAACTTGCAGCGGAATATGCGATAATGTATGACTTACAATCAATTTGTAAACCTTGTGAATTAAGAACAAGCACTAGTAAAGGATTTTGAAAACTTTAATTGTACATGAAATAAATTATTTCAACTTACGTTCACTTGACTTTCTTTTTCTTAAAAAACAAAAATCAGGATTACAAATAAGCAAGAGTACGTGTCCATTTACGATATTGTTTAGCTTAATAAAAAAACGTTATGTTGTAAATTTCAGGTTCTCCAGATATTTTTCAAATTAAAAAATGCAATATTCCTTTTACGTATGTATATTTAACATTTTATCCATTGACTTACCTAATGTCAGAGGAGATGATGCTAAAAAGAAAATTGATTTCTTTTAGATTATGTCGAGTCACGCGTAATAATAAGTACAACAATAAAAATAATATGATAACATATGGGTTATCAGTTATTGCTATCAGTTGAGAATATGCGCCTCTTCTCTAAGAATATTCCCTATTAGAATATCCTAGATGAAATTCGACAATCGTAAGAATATGCTTATCTTGAAATTTTGCCTTTATGAGATATAAACAAAAAACGACAAGTTTTAGTTGAAGTGTTATTCTCACAATATTTAGTTGTTAAATAAAAAACAATATTTTTAAAAAAATCATCCATTGCTCACATTATTTTTCCATATTATTTTCACACTACTTGTGTTAATTTAAATTGTGGCATAAATTTGAACTTTGACAGGCAATTTGCTCAGAGTTGTATATTCCTAAAGGTATGTTTATATACCGCTGCCTTTTCCGCTCGAGCGTATAAACCCTGTGAGATTTTTCAAGCGGAAAATGCAGTCGTATAGAAACGTACCTTAAGCGTGAATCTCTTGAAATACTAATTTTTCAATTCTACAAAGAAGTAAACAAATAAATGCGAACCTACTACTTAAAACCCAAAAAAATTGAAAATTTTACTGGCAAAAACTCTGAGCGGGATGAAAACACGAGTTAAAAGATATGAAGAGAAAATATACATACCAATGACGTCCACATTTTCATCATCATCGTCATCACTTTCAAAACTTACTAAAAAATAATTAATTTATAGACTAATTGTTTGAACAGTTCGAATTTGATACATGAAATTTAAAGGAATGTGGAATCTAGCACTAGCCAAGTAAAGTTTCCAGGATGACCGAAACTATAAGAAAAAGAAAAGTATTAAATTAGTAGGTATCATTTGTTAAACATTTGTTAAACATTTTCGGAAGACGTGCAAAAAATTGGGTAAATTAATTCTAATTTTGTTGTTTTTAATAATATTTTAACTATTTATCTTTAACTGTCAGATATGTAAAGACGCCGATTAGAGAAAAAAATCACAATATTTAGTTGTTAAATAAAAAACATTATTTTTAAAAAATCATCCATTGCTCACATTATTTCTCCATATTATTTTCACACTACTTCGGTTAATTTAAATTGTGGCATAAATATGAACTTTGAAAGGCAATTTGCTCAGAGTTGTATATTCCTAAAGGTAGGTTTATATACCGCTGCCTTTTCCGCTCGAGCGTATAAACCCTGTGAGATTTTTCAAGCGGAAAATGCAGTCGTATAGAAACGTACCTTAAGCGTGAATCTCTTCAAATACTAATTTTTCAATTCTACAAAGAAGTAAACATATAAATGCGAACCTACTACTTAAAACACACAAAAATTAAAAAATTATCCGGCAAAAACTCTGGGTATGATGAAAACACGAGTTAAAAGATATGAAAAGAAAATATACATACCAATGACGTCCACATTTTCATCATCACTTTCAAAACTTACTAAAAAATAATTAATTTATAGACTAATTGTTTGAACAGTTCGAATTTGATACATGAAATTTAAAGGAATGTGGAATCTAGCACTTGCCAAGTGAAGTTTCCAGGATGACCGAAACTATAAGAAAAAGAAAAGTATTAAATTAGTAGGTATGATTTGTTAAACATTTGTTAAACATTTTCGGAAGACGTGCAAAAAATTGGGTAAATTAATTCTAATTTTGTTGTTTTTAATAATATTTTGACTATTTATCTTTAACTGTCAGATATGTAAAGACGCCGATTAGAGAAAAAATCACGATGTTAAGGTAATTTCATAGTGATTCACGGATTATTTAGCGCATGTGTGATCAAATGTCTTATTATATAGCATAAAAAGAATGGTTTCTTTAAGTGCGCGAAACTCACAAAAGCTATTTAAAAACAAAAAGCAACCTGGGGCATAAAAGGAGTTGGTAGTAAAGGGTGTTAGCGAATTGTAAAACGTAAGAACGTGAAATTTAAAAATTTGCAGCGGAATATGCGATAATGTAGGGCGCGAAACTCACAAAAGCTATTTAAAAACAAAAAGCAACTTGGGGCATAAAAGGAGTAGTAAAGGGTGATAGCCAGTTGTAAAACGTAAGAACGTGAAATGTAAAAACTTGCAGCGGAATATGCGATAATGTAGGACTTACAATCAATTTGCAAACCTTGTGAATTAGGAACCATCACTAGTAAAGGATTTTTGAAAACTTTAATTGTACATGAAATAAATTATTTCAACTTACGTTCACTTGACTTTCTTTTTCCTAAAAAACAAAAATCAGGATTACAAATAAACAAGAGTACGTGTCCATTTACGATATTATTTAGCTTAATGAAAAAACGTTATGTTGTAAATTTCAGGTTCTCCAGATATTTTTCAAATTAAAAAATGCAATATTCCTTTTACGTATGTATATTTAACATTTTATCCATTGTCTTACCTAATGTCAGAGAAGATGATGCTAAAAGGAAAATTGATTTCTTTTAGATTATGTCGAGTCACGCGTAATAATAAGTATAACAATAAAAATAATGCGTTATCAGTTATTGCTATCAGTTGAGAATATGCGCCTCTTCTCTAAGAATATTCCCTATTAGAATATCCTAGATGAAATTCGACAATCGTAAGAATATACTTATCTTGAAATTTTGTCTTTATGGGATATAAACAAAAAACGACAAGTTTTAGTTGAAGTCTTATTCTCACAATATTTAGTTGTTAAATAAAAAACATTATTTTTAAAAAAATCGTCCATTTGTCACATTATTTCTCCATGTTATTTTCACACTACTTGTGTCAATTTAAATTGTGGCATAAATTTGAACTTTGACAGGCAATTTGCTCAGAAAGGTAGCTTTATATGCCTTTTCCGCTCGAGCGTATAAACCCTGTGAGATTTTTCAAGCGGAAAATGCGGTCGTATAGAAACGTACCTTAAGCGTGAATCTCTTGAAATACTAATTTTTCAATTCTACAAAGAAGTAAACAAATAAATGCGAACCTACTACTTAAAACCCCAAAAAATTAAAAATTTAACCGGCAAAAACTCTGGGTATGATGAAAACACGAGTTAAAAGATATGAAAAGAAAATATACATACCAAAGACGTCCCATTTTCAACTTCGTCGTCATCACTTTCAAAACTTACTAAAAAATAATTAATTTATAGACTAATTGTTTGAACACTTCGAATTTGATACATGAAATTTAAAGGAATGTAGAATCTAGCACTTGCCCAGAGAAGTTTTCAGGATGACCGAAACTATAACAAAAAGAAAAGTATTAAATTAGTAGGTATATACAAATATGCATTTCTTGCAACGAGCAATGTCAGAATAAATATGTAAAGTAGAGTAGTGAGAACGCCTTTGATCCCACGTCTTTAGGCTCGAGTGCTTCTTTCGTACCATAGTGCTGTGTGGGTGAACTGCCATACCTATGTCCGGATGTAGAAGTTGTTGCACAGTGTCGATAATTTTTTTTTTCTAGATACTGTAGATCTAAATTATTATATATGAACAGAAGTTACAAATTGTTATTAACAGTAACATTGCGTCGTTAATTCTTAATGGGACGTTTATATTGTACTTTTATCTATATAAAAATATAAATTGTCTGTTACAGGCATAGCGGATCTGTTCATTTTCCTTTGACTTCGCCGAAATTTTCTTGTCAGGTTTGTTAGAAATAGCTTTCACATGATTTAAATGACGCAACTTGATTTGCCGAAATTATTTTAACGGCTGACTTTAGAACAGGGTTACCTTCCACACACGAAAACAAAACAAATAAACGGTTCCTTCGCCTCAAAGAAAAGTGCAAAAAGTGAAAAGGTAAAGTGGTTCCAAAAACTGTATTTAAGAAAGAAGGGAAAGACCAATTGAAGAAGTAGAAGTGAAGTGGGAAACCACGAGATCACTTCAGAATTGAAGAGTGGAGCTAGAAGTAGTAAAGTAAAGTTAGAAGTAGAAAATGAATGCTAGAGTTTTAAGTAGATTGGAATTTGGAAAATGTAAGAACTTTGACTTTTATACGTTCAGTCTTTATGTCGCCAGCCTATATTTTTTTTAAATTTCATGTTTCAGCGCGCTTTATTTAAAAAAATCTGGCATATTCGTTTACATTTTTTTGCATCTCCTGGCGCGTAAACAATGTATATATCCTAAATTTCAAAATGCTACACTAAGTTGTGAGCTGGATATAAAAAAAATTGCTAGAGAAACGAAAGATTTTGATTTGTTGAACTATTTCAAACGATTGACTTTTTTATTTTGTGTATATTTTTCTGGGAGAGGATAGTATGAAACCGAATAAATGACTTTTTCTAAATTTAAATTTGTTGTTTTCCGAACCATGGCTATATGATATATTTGTATAAGCTTTTACTGGTATAGAATTATACTGAAGGATGAACTGATAAATAATAGTGGACTGTAATTTAGTGCAGCCTTTATGAGAAGAATGTGATTGATAAACGTTAAGAGTGACAGGGTGTGTCATGATTGTCAGTGTTTTTTATGTTGCATCCTTCAATCAACGAGAGATGTTATACCTGAAATTATTCCATCTAAAATCTTATGCCAAATATAAATCAGCAGCTTTCGAGGTATAACATTTTAGATGGAATAATTTCATTTAACATTTTGTGTAAAATCTTAAGAACTTTTTTGTTGAATGAGGAGTAACTCCTTCTAACCGTCTTTTTGCATTTTCAGTTTAATCGTTTTTGGTAAAGGGCAGTATTCAATATACTGATATATTTGCTTACGTCATCAAAATTCTTATGAGATCTTTCTTGTTCTTTTATTTACCGGTATTTTTAACTTGGGACAACCTAAGACCAAATTGAGTACGTTTCCCGTTTCGGAATAGAGGGGTTGGTGACGTCATGAAGAAACCTTTTAAACATTCCAGGTTCTATACAATGCTGCTAAAAGTAAATTTGTTTTAATTTTTGTTAATCATTGCTGACGTCATTAAAATTTAAATGAAGGATCTTCTTTTATTGTCCATTTGCCTAAACGAATTTTTTCGCGGGTTTAAACGATCAGTCTTACAACTTTCGTGACTTTTGACGTATAGGATGGTTTAATACAATTTGGTAGATGTTTTAAATTAAAAACTAGTCGTAAGATTAAAAATCAAACATATCATTAAAATGTAACTACTTTCCCACATCGAATTTCCCTTCAGCAGGACTAAAAACGAAATAATTTTGTTGTACTACCTAAAACTTTCGTATGTATTTGTCAGAAACTTGCAAGTAAAAACTTGTTGCGTGAATTTCGAAAGAGTAAGTGTGAAAACTTGGAATGTGACAAAATGTTCGCGAAAAAAAAACTGTTGCTGTTAAGTCAATGAATTATGGAGAAAAGTTACTCTCAATGTCTTCTTCTTCTTCTTCTTCTTCTACTTCTTCCCTCTTTTTACTTTCTTCTAAAATAATGTATAAAAATATAAAAGCAAAAAAAAAAATTTAAAAAAAATGTGTTTGTCAAATTTAGCAATAGTAGCATCAAGGAATCATTAGACTTTATTAAACTGTTTTTTTCTACCTCAAACATCTATGAATAGCATAGGCATAAGTTTCAGAGTCAAAGAGATGGTTTAAGTAAAGAACTTTAACATTACCATCTTCTATCCAATATTCTGTAAAATTTATGCGGAAAATTTGTAGTGTAAGAAAAATTAAAACAAGTATATTTCAACTGTTACAAAAACGACCAAAAATTACAAAAAAAATTACGTAGATTAAAACAAGTACTTTAATGGGATAAATTTTCCCGGGGATTAAATTTCGCGCATTTCGCGGATTTGGGTACTATCCGTGAAAATATGTCCCTTCAAAAATTTGGAAACAGGCCATCCTCGAAAATTTGTCCCCGCGAAAATTTTGAAAAATTGCTCGATCCGCGAAATTTTAAATTTTTGTTTTTCTTTGTTATCAAAGTCCCTGAGGCTTCCTTTTTTGTAGGCCTAATTTTTCAACCGAATACTGAAGATGAAAAGATAAGAGAAAACTGGAAAGGTTTCGAATCAGTTGACCCTTTCAAGGATATCGATCCTTTGCTCTCAGCTTCTAATGCAGATGATCAACCGAATTTGAGTTCTCTTTTCAGCCTTACGGATGAACAATTGAAAGTTCCTTACATCCCCCACGAAGTGAAATAGTAGTAGTGGATGTAACGGATGAAGAATCAGCTTTTTTGAATTCAATCGTTTCGTTTTTTATCTAGTTGTGTTTATTCTACCCTTAGATGATATGTTCTACCTGACGTTATAGTTGTGGTGAAAGAGCTTTGAACTAAAATGCAAAACTACATTTCGTCTCGGTCGGTGTAGAAATGACAGGTGTAACGAGGGTCGATGAGACAGTGCCATTCGGCCCCGAACCCTTTTGACAACTTATTTTTTCAAAAATTGCTATGATGACCTCATCCGCGAAATTAAGTTCCCGCGAAAAATTAAAACATCCCTCATCCGCGAAAATAAGTCCCCGCGAAATGCTAAAATTTCGCGGAAGAGCTTAACCGCGAAATTTAATCCCCGCGAAAATTTATCCCAGTAAAGTATATTTCAACTGTTACAAAAACGAACAAAAATTACAAAAAAAATTACGTAGAAATTGATTGTTTCAAGTTTTATCACATATGCGACATTAAACATTATTTTTTACCTGTAAAATATTTGTATTAATATAATCTTATACAGGCTGTTGCGTGAATTTTTAAATTCTGTATTTTTACGACAAGGACGGACACTTCCAAATCCTTTTTTCCAAATTTTACTATACCAGTCAATGTAAGTCACTTTGGAAATTATTCAAACCCCATTTAATTTTTTTAAATCCGTGAGTTTAGTAGGTTCTGTTGCTTTAGTAGCAACAGAAATGAATAATGTCGAATATTGAATAACAAAACTGAAAATAGACTTACGCATCATCTTGTTCTTTTTGCTAAAAAAAAAAAAAGATTATACACTTAATGTAAAAATACAGTAACTAGCATAACCGTTTCACACTAAATATTTCAAATGATTTATGGGGGGGGGGGGGGGGGATGGTTTAATAATTTTACCATTACAGCCTTAGGTTATAAACTTATTCACCGCGCCACATTTTACGCTAAAAAATGTGGTAAAATAATGGCAAGAAATTAGGTCCAAGTTGAATAATGTTTCCGAAAAGGTAGATTAACTTATTCTTCTTACGCTGTACCGGGTCTGGAGCACACTATATACCTCCCATACAATAAGAGATGTGGGCATAATATTTTGCACGTATTATAAGATGATCAACTTTTGCCAAATAAATCAACGACCCATTAATTTTTAACTTTTTATAAGCCGCGATTGCTTACGTGTCACTTTTCTCAACAGTTTGCAGTTCGAATTTTAACTACAATGACAATTCTTGAAGTTGCCAATGTTTGCAAAATACACAGGTTTCACAGGTTAGTTTTTTGTGTTGTTTCTATGCCACTACCATTTAAAAGTCGGAAATATTTTTGACTTAAATTGTTTAGGATTATATATCGCTCCTGTATAAAGTTAAATTTTTTTTGAAACATCAAGTAAACTGAAAGACAATTACAGCATGATTCATCTATTCTATCATTTTAAATTTTTTGTCATGGTAAGTGCTTAAGTTTTCCCACTTCTTCTTTTCTTTCTCTCTTTTTTCACATCTTCGGCATCGGCCGAGTAACTCTTTTCCGTATTCTCTAAAATAACAAGGAAAAAGATGTTTCTTTAATGTCTTCTTCAATCCACCTCATCTCTCATATTCGGAGCAAAACTAGTGTGAGCATTTTGACTGCGTAGTATAAGCCTTAAATGTACTGAACAATTGAGTTATTAACAAATTGGCTGGTGCGGTGAAATCTTGGCTGACAGAATTGTCGCGGGGTTTGTTGCCGGCAGCAGCACTTATTGTTTTTGTTCTTTTCTAGAAGGAAGCACCTTTTGTTACTAAACTTGGAAAAATAGTTGTTAAATAAAAAGATAACGGTGCAGCTATTAAAATAAAATGCTGTACAACATACATACTTATTCTCAGAATTTTCAAGGTGTTAATAAAAATTGCAAAAACAAACTAACATGGCGTAAGGTTTTTTGGGCTTGTTGGCCCATCTAGATCCGTGTAATGCTCTTCAACTACAAACATAAAAATTTATATAACCTTGTAAGCAGAAGAAATCATAAACATAAATCAGTTGCGAGATAATTACCCGTATGGTGATAAAGGTAATCTGAGGAAGGTGCTGACATGTTATCTATCACTTGTTTGATGCTATAAAAATCCCTCTGCGTCGTCTAAAAAGATTTTATATAACGTACGCAGCCTCGTAAATATTTCACCTAATATCTTCCTCGAACGCCAATGAATTTAATAAAAAAATTTAAAATATATATAATGGTATCAAATTAAGTACTTACATCTAATAAATGGTGTCTTTCATCTAACGAAATAAAAGCAGTACAAAACATACTTATTCTCAGAATTTTCGAGGTAATGATAAAAATTGCAAAAAACAAACTTGGTTTATCTAAGAATCTCTTATTCTTATATTGATGTTATATGCGTAAATATTAAAATTTATGTAAATTTTTGCCTTGTCAAAACTGTTAAATACAACACCCATACAGAGCTATTTCATATCGCGTACAATCTAAAGTCACAGGTTGTACGTAACCTTAATGTCTTTTCGCACATGGATTTTCGTTCCAACCAAAATAAATACTGATTTGGTCAAAAGTTTTTTAAAACAGCTATTTCCGTTTTCCAGTGCTATTTCGTTTTTTTCTTGCCAAATGCGCACTCAAGTCATCTTTGTTTCGGCAAAATTTCTTGAATAACTTTCTTATTGAGCGATTTTGCTTTAATAAACTTCCTTCAAGTCATTTTTAATATCAAATAACAAGAGTAAATCAGTGAAAAAAATTTTTTCTAAAGTTCCGAACTACAAAATTGTCAGAGCAATGTAAAACTGAAGCATTAATCAAGTTATGTTATTCGCATCTGATAGCGTGATTCTTGTCAATATGCTTGTAAAATCACATAACTATCAGTAAACATGGCGGAACGCGGTAAACAATAGTTTGAAGTTTATTGCACATGCTGGGGATGAGTAATAATGTGGATTCCGAATTTATAAAACACCTTGCAAGTTGAACAAGATTAATCCGAAAAATTGTCCAAAAACAAAACAATTTGATTTGAAATTCTAATTTTGTTTGTCTTCCCATGCTGTGTTTAAAAAGATGAAGAAATACGCCTCATATAAAAACCTTAAGAAAATAAAATTTTAAGGAGGATGTGTTGATTATTTACAGTTTATAAAAAAGGGCGGGAAAGTAACAGACAGTACAAATGAAAGAAAATAGCATGATTCTCTTCAAAACCAATTGTAACCGATGATTGGAGTCTTTTTTTTCTTATGGTTTCCAATCTTTTTTACACTAAATTAAAGATATGTTTTTATACAGGATTAATAAGATGGTTTAAAACTAGGTTTGCAAATCAACAGATCAATCCAGAATTTTTTCATCCTTTCTAAGCCCACCTGCTATTTTTTAGCGATTGTCAATTGTTTAATGTAATTTGTGTTATCAAATATTCTGAGCAATTTTAATTTAGAAATAAGATAAAAAATGAACAGAATTTTCAGTTTATAACTACCAGCAGATGATATATAAAGTTGACATAATATCGATTTATATTTCCCTTCGATTTTTTTTTATATAGCAATACTTTCGAATATTGAGATACTCTGATACTGTTTTTTAAACATTTACTTTAAACTGACAGAAAATAGTCGTCATGTTTTAACTCATGAAGGCAGGATTTAAACAATATCTTACTCAGGTTTAATGTTGCGGGACTTTTTTGTTTCTATAATACTAGTATAGAAAGTGTTGCGGAGAGGTTGCCAAGGCAAAGGCATTAAGCACGGCAAGGAAAGGGCAAAGGCAGGCAAGGAAACAGGAAGAGGAATCAGCAAGGCAGGGGTAGGCAAGGAAGGGGTAGGCAAGGCATGGAAGGCACAGGCAAGGGCATAGTAGGCAGGCACCAGAAAAGGAATAGGAAGGGTTGTAAGAGGAATCAGCAAGGCAGGGGTAGGCAAGGCATGGGACGCACAGGCAAAGGCAAATGCAGGCACCAGAAAAGGCATGGGAAGGGTAGGCAAAGGCAACAGGAAGAGCAATCGGTAGGCAGGGGTAGGCAAGGCGCTCATATACTCGCAATCCCTGCCCGTTGCGACCCAGCGCTGCTTAAGAAAAAGTTTAGCTGGGTGAACTGCTGATTTTACCTAACCTTTCCGATCCAACGCATTTATAAGTAATTTCTCGTGCTTGGTATTTTTAGCTTGCAGCCGTTAGCGCACTTTTTGAAATATTATTATTGTTCATGTTTCTTGCATATTGCAGTGAAAAAGGCATGAAATATATATCTTGTTCGCTTGGTTTATTTGATAAATTAGTGAAATTTCTAGTAGCTAGCTGATAAACATGTTTTTTTTCAGAAAGTAACGAAAAGCTAATATATATTTTAGTTGTCGTTCATTAGGTACAAGCCTTTTTATGTTTTGTCAGGAATGCATTATTTCCCCTTAGAAGGGCTTCTGTGCAAAATAAATTTTGCATTTTTCTTTTTTAGATTGATTTTGTTTACTTTTACTTTACTAAAAACATGTACTTCGGCATACTTTTCGTCAAGCACGTGGCGAGTTTTCAAAAAATTGACGTAATAGCCGATATCTCCCAGCTTGAATGCCAAGCGGCTTCTTGTTACAAGATCGTGAGCTTGTATTAAAATTGACAGAATAAAATTTCCAGAGGGTTTGAAAAAAAGTTGCGCCAAAAGAGTATATTTCGATCGCCTAAACCACGTGTTCCAGTTTGTCCAATCAAAGCAAAAAATGTTTGTGTTTGGAAAAATTCACGTGATCCATTCTGTCCAATCAAAGAAAAAATGTTTGTTTTTGGAAAATTTACCAGAGCGCTTCTGTATTAGCAAATTCCCAGTTTCGGACGCAATATTTCACGGGCCAATGACATTACTTTTTGCTTATAATCTGACGAATCAGAAACTGCTAAAATGTAAATAAACATGGTAGTGACAGCAACATTAAAAAGTCAAGAATTAGAAATAATCAGAGAAGTCCACGATAAAGGCAAAAAAGTTTAGTAAAAAACGCCTTTTTTGGTTTCTTGTGCCTAGCAGGTTTATGGTTTATCACCACAAAACTTTTTACCATAAAGTGATAGATCTATTACAAAAACAAAGCATTTTGGGCTCTATAAATGAAAGTGATAAATGTACGCAATTCCCCCCCCCCCCCCCCCTACGACTCAAAAGATTACCTATTATACTCAATATAGCTAATATCATATACTTATGAATACCTGCTTGTTGTAGATGCAAGATAATTATATTTTTCCTAGCCCTGTCCAGGATTTGAACCTGGATCTCTCATTTGCATGAGTGTCATAGCCATTAGACCAACAGGGCATGAATATATATATATGAAAAACTTTACATGTGCATCTTATATATGCTCACATAGCCTTTTTACTAACTAGACAGGGGTACCTGGCGTTGAAATGTCTGGTTTAGTCGCAAGTAACTGTAACACCCGTCGTTAAACGTCTGGTGTAGAGCGATTTATACGTTTTGTAAACTGTGCTACACATTCATGTGGAGCGCTTTAGTACAAGTATGCAGTATATCATAAATTATGTGAAGCACACACAACAGTAAGATGTTTCAGGTGTAATATATTTTTCAAATAATAACTTTTCTTCAAAAATACAGTTTATATGTTGTGCCCATCTTAGCGAATTTCTCAAAACTTAAAAAGTGAATTTCAATCCAGGGTGAGCGCTTAGTATAGGTAAACAATGTCGCACATCCATATAGGTTTAATACCACAGGCATACTGTTTCGGCATAATACCCATTTCCAAAAAACTATCCTAACTTTGGTTCAAACAAACAGACAGTTAACAAGCTGTTGTTATCCTACGCACCTAAAACAATTTTACTTTGTGGAAAATTTTGTAACATTTAAAAATAAAAATACAGTTTATAACCTGTTTTTACCCTCTTAAAGCAAAAAAAAAACTGCAATATTTTATGGGAAAAGTTTCTGTGAAAGATCAAAAATTAATCGTGACATCTGATAGGCGTAACACATTTTCCAAAAAAACTTTCTTGCAACTTCGGTTTAAAAAAACACAGCGGAAACAGCCTGTTGTTATCCTGTCCAGCTAAAAATCAAACAGCAGTATATGTTTATTTTGCAAACAAGTTTTCATGACGGTAGGATAAAAACCTCTTATTCCAAACTGAAAAAAAACATATACATATCGTGAAAAAGAAATAATGAATACATTTGTAGATTTTCAATACATGTCGACGATTGAACGAGAACCGCTATTCAGAATTTAAAAAGCCTCAGTAATAACAAATGTTGATGTTGTAAAAATTTCCCGATATATATATATATATTGAAATAATTTTCGCTTCTGCAACTTAAGCCGCACTGGTGTATGCTCAGCGGCAGGGTTAAAAAAGTTTATTTCCTGACGTGTGTACAATATATATAGCTAGCTACAATCGTCCACGAAAATATAGCTCTCTATTCCCCCTTAATGTTAAGAACTGCCCTTTTGTGGCTAAGCAACGTAAACATACCTGTATATAAACATTGATCACGAGTGAGAACAGAACGTACTATCTGCAAAATATCTAGCTGGCTATGTTTGGCCATTTTGTGGACGATTGTAGCTAGAACAAGCTGTATGATGGGACATTCCTACAGAGTAGAATTATCTCACTCACTGTGTAGTATATATGTATAATAGCTAGCTAGAGGATAGGTAGAAAATCTGTCTCAAAGAATTTTTCCATGCTAGCTATGTTGCTGATTTTATGCCAGCAAAAATAGCAATTTATTTCTAGCTACATGGGTAGTTCTATCCCAGCTAAGTAGTTAATTTTATGCAAGCTTTGTAGCTAGTTTCATGCTAGCTATATTGCATTGTTTGTTTGTTTTTATGCTAGCTAACTCTTACAGTAGCTATAGGTAGCTAAATGCTATCTAAGTTCTATTATTATTCTATCTAAATCTGCAGTTTTAAGCTAGCTAGCTTTAGGTGTGAGTGAGAATAAGAATGGGTTCATTACATGTAAAAAATACTGATATACTAGCGAGCTAAACATACCCTTTCTTCGTTTTCTTGAACAAGCCCTTCCTCCGTCAGCTGCGATATAGCTAGCTTAGATTAACGGAATTTGAGTTTGAGGCGCTATGTTATCCGAGAAAATGTCACGTGATATTAGTAAAAGTAAGCTATGTATCACGTGGTTAAAGCTAACTTGATATCAACTGGAAGTCCTCGTTAGGAGATCCTTAAAAAAACAAACGCACTCCATCGCCGTGTTGTCTTGCTGATTCAAAAATTTACGTAAAATTAACCAGATTAAACTACTGGGTAACCAAGTTTCTTAAATTGACGAAAATTGAAAATTTTGATGTATACGTGCGGAAATCCTATACACTCTCCTCCGTCCCTTAATTTGACTTATTTAATGAGGAAATGGGCTCCGCTACGCTCCGCAAAAATTGAAAAAAAAATCAGTTACATACTACGATAATAATTATAATTGAAATATTTATCAAAAGAAGTATGCGTAGCTACATTAAAATGTCAACAAAACAGCCACTGCTAGAAAAAATTCGCCGCAAATAACCAGCACAAGGTAGGAAAATAATTATGAATGTCAATCTCATTAGAATTTCTAGTTTTTCCTTAAAGACAAGAAAGGTGATCTTTAAATAATCTGAACACCAAACATATATATAACACTATTCTTAAAAATTTCGAAAGACCTCAAATATCTCTATAATAATACGCCAGTTCTGTCTGTCAGTGACTGTTACAAAGACGATATTTTTTACCACCCGAATGCGCGAGTTTGTCGAGTTTTTTTGTTTTGTTTACATTTGTCTCGCAACCGTTAGAAACCACGTGATAGTAAATAAGCAGTTTGATTCGTTCAATTACGTACTTTCGAACGGGACGGCATTCGAATAAAAAGTTCCGTTAGCGTAAAAACAAACAAACATAAAAATTTCTCGACAAAGTTCTCGACACAAAAGACGAACTGAAGAAGCTGTTAAAAAATGTCTTATTTTCGACGATCCCTTAGTCATAAAAAAGTGCAGATATTAAGAGCAAGGAAAGTCAAAGTGAAGAAGTGGAGTGGATTAAAAAAGCATATAATTTGGAACAGGGCTAACATCGACACACAAAACAACAACAAAAGAACGGTCCCTTCGTCTTCAAAGAAGTGCAAAAAGTAAAGTAGTTCAAAAAAGCATATATAAAAAAGAAAAAAGAGACCAAGTGAAGAAGTAGAAGTAGAAGTAGAAAAGTGAATTGGAAGCCACAATAAGTGAAGAGTGGAACTAGAAGTAGTAAAGTAAAGTTAGAAGTACAAAATGAATGCTAGAGTTTCAAGTGAATTGGAATTGAGAAAAAGTAAGAACTTTGATATTTTTAGACGTTCCGTTTTTATATGTAGCACACTTAATGTTTTACCGCGTTTTTTATAAAAAAGCTAGCATTTGTTTACTTTTTTTTGCATAATTAATGTATCCCCTGGTGCGTAACTAATGTATTTGTCCTAAATTCAAAATGCTGCATAAAGCTGTTAGCTGGCTACCAAACAAATGTGCCAGCGAAATAGAAAGTTTTGGTTTAACTAACTGCAAATGTCATAATTTTTACATTGCTATTGTTTTCCTTTATATGTGTTGTACTAAGCATAAATAGCTAGCTATAGACGTAGCTAAGTCTCCCCAGCTTAAGTATATTTAACTGGGTGTCTTAGGTACTGTTTTGTTAGCTAGCTAGCTAATGTTAGCTTCAAGGCTCCATCCCATAGCTAGCTCTAATCTATGAGTTTTGTTGTTATTCCTCTGTTTTTAGGTATTTATAGCTACCTTAGTAGTCAAACTTCTCTTCTTATTTGAACACGAATTATGATGTAACAAGCTAGCTACAAAATCTTTCTTGAATTTTAGGATACTGTGACACATTTTTATGCCCATAGAGAATAATTTTATTCACATTTCCAATAAATATATATTTAGTTATAGTTCGCCCGGCCCTTTGTTACGCACTTGGCCGTGAACAGACCCTACTCGCCGCGTAGTTCACCAATCAAAAATTTTTTTTAATCCAGCAAATACAGCCAGCTCTGCGGTGGACCCGCGTTTCGAGAGTCCGTATACACGGAAGGGAAGGGCGTATGAGTACCTTCACCATTTCCTTTATCCCTTTACAGTGAAGACTAACGCTGTGCACATTTAACGGCTTTTAGAACTGTACATACACGCTAGCTCGGCCGTCAGCCTAGTTTTCTATTCATCCAGATTACCCCCAGGCGCGCGTGTTCCACGTCTCTAGCACTGCCCCTCTACCTTGTTGTATATTCGCTACTCACAAACTGTACATTACGTCACTTACCCGAGGCGCAGTGGTGCTCTCAACCAATTAAAATCTCACCATTACAGGTGCCCTTCACCTACCAATTATATTTACCCATGAAATCACGTGACTCAGTCTTCTTTAGCAACGAGAAAGCACATTTTTCCCTTTCCTTTTTCACCTCGCTAATCATCGCACGTGGTTTGTTATCGATTACTTACAAAATCTGTTAATCATGGCCAACAAACAAATCGAGAAAGAAATATATAGAGGTAACCCTTCCGTTATAAACAGACCCTTCAAAATGACCGACCGCTTACGCCAGGTCGGGTTGTTTTGATTCTATCACGGATCAATTTCACTACCCGAGCAGAAAGCGGTATAAGAAACAAGGCCTGTGCGTCTGATGAAGCCCTTGTTTCTTAGGTCATCCCTTTACCCACACAACATCCTTTCTCTACATACGATACTTCGAATCCTCCACTGGAGATTAGGGACACCCAATCAAAAAACAATATATATAAAATGCTGGCGCCAGCAAATATTATTGCCGTCACTATCATGCAGGCATGACATTTGTTTATGACAAGCATCATTCATTTATCTTCCCACCGGCAATCCATTCCCGTTTTAGCCCGACTTGAATAGGGTTAATAGGGTTAAGAACGTGTGGTGATACTTGATTTGGTCAATTTATTACCGATTAGTAAAACTAAATTCTGTGAAAGTTATTTAATGAAACGAAGCAGTCTTTAAAGCAACATTTACAATAAAAATAGCAAAAACAGTAACAAATCTACCGAAAAGTAGAACGATTTGTTAAACATTTTCAGAAGACGTGCATAAAATTGGGTAAATTAATTCTAATTTTGTTATTTACAATAATATTTTATTTATTCATCTTTAGCTGTCAAATATGTTAAGACGACGATTAGAGAAAAAAATCACCGTGATAAAGTCATTTCATAGTGATTCACGGTTTATTTAGCGCATGTGTGAACAAATTTCTTACTATGTAACATAAAAAGAATGGTTTCTTTAAGTGCGCGAAACTCACAAAAGCTATTTAAAAACAAAAAGCAACCTAGAGCATAAAATGAGTTGGTAGTAAAGGGTGTTAGCCAATTGTGAAAAGACTTACAATCAATTTGTAAATCTTGTGAGCAAGAAACCAGCACTAGAAATGATTTCTGAAAACTATACATGTACATGCAATAAATTATTTCAACTTACACTGACTTGACTTTCTTTTTCCTAAAAAAAAATATCTGGATTATAAATAAAGAAGACATACATATTACGACTTTAGCACAGGAAAGTTTTAGGCAGGTTAAATCTAGTACGTATCCATTTACAATTTTGTTTCCCTTAATGAAATAACGTTGTATTGTAATTTTCAGGTTCTCAGGATATTTTTCAAATTAAAAAATTCAATATTCCTTTTAGGTATGAAAGTTTAACGTTTTATCCATTCACCTACCTGACATCACGGGAGATGACGCTAAAAAGAAAATTGATTTCTTTTACATTATGTTGACTAAATGAAAATATTATCATAACAAATGCGTTATCAGTTAATGCTATCAGTTGAGAATATGCGCTTCTTCTCTAAGAATATTCCCTGATAATATCCAAGATAAAGTTGGAATATCGTAAGAATATGCTCATCTTGAAATTTTGCCCTTATGGGATATAAACAGTTTCAGTTGAAGTATTTTTCTCACAATATTTAGTTATTAAATAAAGAAACATTATTTTGTAAAAAATCAATGCTCAAATTATTTCTCCATATTATTTTTACACTACTTCTGTTAATTTAAAATCTGAAAAGATCTGAAAATGTTTCCAGTCCTAAAGGTAGGTTTATATACCGCTGCATTTTCCGCTCGAGCGTAAAAAGACTGATATTTTTAAAGCGGAAAATGCAGTCGTATGGAAACGTACCTTAAGCGTGAATCTCTTGAAATACTAATTTTCAAAACTCCTTGCGTCTATAGATCTTTTTTATCCTTTTTTAAAAACGTTTTTTGATATTTATTTATATATTTAAAAAATATATTACAAATTATTTTTTCACTCAGAGATTGGTTTCATTTTATTTAATCATACTTTCAATTCTACTTTAATCATACTTTCAATTCTACAAAGAAGTAAATAAATAAATGCGAACCTAAGAAAATATGCATACCAAAGACGTCAACATTTTCATCATCATCGTCATCACTTTCAAAAGTTACTAAAAAATAATTAATTTATAAGCTAATTGTTTGAACAGTTCGAATTTGACACATGAAATTTATAGGAATGTGGAATCTAGCACTTACACAATGAATGTTCAGCGTTGGCCGAAACTATAACACAAAGAAAAGTATTAAATTAGTAGGTATATACGAATATGCATTTCTTACAACAAGCAATGTCAGAATAAATATGTGCAAATAGAGTAGTGAGAGCGCATTTGATCCCACGTCTTTAGGCTCGAGTGCTACTTTCGTACCGTAGTGCTGTGTGTTTTTGCATTTTCAGTTTAATTGTTTTTGGTAAAGGGCAGTATTCAATATACTGTAATATTTGCTGATGTCATCAAAATTCTTATGAGATCTTTCTTGTTCTTATATTTACCGGGACTTTTACTTGAGACAACCTAAGACCAAATTGAGTACGTTTCCCGCTTCGGAATAGAGGGGTTGGTGACGTCTTAATCTTTGCTGACGTCATTAAAATTCAAATGAAGGATCTTCTTTTATTGTCCATTTGCCTAAACGAATTTTTTCGCGGGTTTAAACGATCAGTGTTTCAACTTTCGTGATTTTGACGTATAGGGTGGTTTAATACAATTAGGTAGATGTTTTAAATAAAAAATCCGAAATAGAATTATCTTTTATCCTACTCTCGATGTCTTCTTCTTCTTTCTCTCCCTTCTCACTTTCTTCTAAAGTAATATCTAAAAATATAAAAAAAGAAAAAAAAAAGAAAAAAAATGTGTTTGTCAAATTTAGCAATAGTAGCGTCAGGGAAGGGGATCAAACTTTATTACTCCGAAATTTAAAATGTTCCTAATTAAACATTTTAAGATCTTACCGGTTGTGCAGCGGACTGATACATAATGGAGACATTGTGAAAGAGCATAATGCGCATTCTCGACGCTTGTACGCCGAGTAACGTGGGTTACTTGGTTTACAAGCAGAAAGTTGGATTTGCAATCGTAATAAAGACAAAATGTTAGAAGTAATACGCATTACTTGCGGCAGCACTTTTTTGTGACGTCAAGTTTGGAAATTGCCCAAAAAACTACTGTCTATATTAAATTCAATTATATTAGCTTCAGTGCGATTTTAAAAATCCAGGTATATAACAAAATAATTGAAAAAAAAGGATTCTTTCTGATAAAAAGTTACATTACAGGTCTCAAGCGCTAAGCTATTTTGTAGTATTTTGAGGGATAGTTTCAATTATTATAGTGCTCATTGACATGCATTCATAAGTGTTGTTGGGTCCTAGGAATAAAACACAACGAAATTTTAAGGCATCGATCCAGCGAAATGAAAGCATTTCCGACCCAAAAGACGTCGCGTCATATTCCAGACATTTACCATCTGCGTAATTTAAATTTATTGAAAATTTAATATGACACCATTTTTTATCACCATGACGCAATCTAGTTAATATTTTATCTTTACCCTGTTTGTGTTATGACATTTTACAATTACGTAAAGTGTTATCGCCTTAGCATAAGTAGCCAGTGTCAAAGCGATCAAATATCCTGGTCTTAAGTTAATACTTTAATCAAAAAACGCACTGATAAAAACGCCAATAAATATAAAAAATAACTGTATATTATCATATGTGTGAGAAATATTTCTAAAACCTTGTATCTCCTTAACCGTTCGTTTAATACATTATCTTAATCAATTTTCTTACGTCATCAAAATTGGAATGGCGGAAGCAAAAGTGTTACCATGACAACCATTTTTTCGAGTTGAGTGAATTTGCAGAATTACTTTTTGGAAGTAATTCTTTACAATGTTTTTTAGTATATATTATTTTTCACATTATTTTTTATTTGTCACCTTAAAGCTTGTTTGCCACTTTAAAACAAATTCATCTTATAATGTTAACACTCTGTTGAGAATTGGTAATTTAACATTTATTAAGTAAAATGGAGACTAAAGTGTTGCAACTATTTTTAATTTTGTGAATAATTATAGCCATCAAACGCTGAACTTGGCAACTCCAAAATAACTCAAATCGGGAAGTTGTCTAATTCAGTAAGTAAAAGTTTTCATGCGTGGTAAACTCTACTGAAAGTGTTTTGTCTTGGTCGAAAGTGTTATGGCTAAAATTCAATTGGGTAAAACCTGATGTAATGTAACATTTTTCAAACCAAAAATAATTTACAGTCTACTTTGTTCTTAATAGCAGAAAAAAATTCAATAAACAACTTTAAAATTCAGCCGAATTAATTTCTCTGAAATTTTTTGTTTAGTCATATAAAAAATGTGAATAAAATGTATTAGTGTAGGGTGGTGTGAGCTGTATAGAAACTTTTTTGTATACAAACTAATATATAAATTTTTTATATTTAACACACAACGAAAATGAACGGTAGGAATTTTAGGAAAGAGTTTCTAAAAGATGATGTATGCGTAACCTATAAGGAATATAAGACCTAACCTAATGTGCCGTAAAACTTTGTTGAATATTATTTCTGTCGCAACTCTCGCATTCTTCGCATTTAATTCATTCACAAACCGCTGACATTGGTAAATAAGAACAATTTTCGCATTAATTCTTCGCAGGAATACCGTAACGATTGACAAGGAAGGTTTGTTTACTAGCGAGTATTATTCAGAAATGAAGGAACGATTTCCCATTTTGTTAGGTTTACAGCTAGCTCGAAATAGTTTCAGTTGTGATTAACAATATTTATTCATAGAATTATAAAAAAAATTCTTAACAAATTATTTTTGTTTTTGAAAATTTAAGGCGCCAGATTTAAAATGATAAGCTGAATAAAACACCTGCTCGCGTTTCGCGAATACCACAATACCACAATTTCTAAAAACTTCACTGGCAAATACGTTTCTAGACATTTTTATGATTTATGATCGGAAGAAAAAAAAAGGATGTGATTTTGTTATCTACGCAAAGTTATCTCTAACATCAATCCCTCGATTGCCCAGTTGCAGAAAAGTAAATTTTCTCAGCTTTAGTTACATATTAATACATTGGTGGCATTTCTAACTACTACATACCGTTTTCTTTTCGTAGCTTTTGCTAACCGGCTTGATGCTGCCAGCAACACTGCCTCCGCATCTTTCCTGGAAGATATTACCGTTCAAAGTATTTAGGATATTTAGAAATTTCACTTACCAAAAACTTTCTTTTAACTTAATTTAAAAAAACAATGATAATAAAACAAACAAACTAATATTAGGTAAAAGGTAAACCCGTCAATATCTCAGGCGTAGAAGTATATCAAGAATAAATTGCTCAGTGGGCTTGCCATGGGATCGTTATAGCGATCAAGGGAACGCGCAATATCTTTGGCGCCGACCACGGTTACTTTAACGACAGTGTTTTAAAAAATTTACGATTTTGTGACAGATTAAGTGCATAGGATTCTGTCTAACCATCCAACTAATGTTTATTTCTTTGTTACATTTTGACAGAACTGGTTTATCACGAAAATTTTTAAAATGTTTTTTTACAAAAATAAAGTATCTCAGCTTCAAATCTGAATTCGATCAAAGATCTTGTTATATTGATGTGGAGGAAATACGGATATAACAAAAACACATTTGTGATAACGCAATAAGTATAGGGTATTAATGTTGTAGATATTGGTGTGCACATGTAATTAAGTGTAGAAGAAAAACATCAACACATCGGTATGTTTCTTGATTGCTGCCTGAATAATTCCACCATACAACAATTACAGAGCGTAATAACCCAGCCGGCACAAGACGTTTTAAAGAGGCCTTTCTTGAAGCTTTTTTCCGCATGAAATATGCGCGCACCCTAATTACGTCTTTTAGACGTCTTTCAGATGCATATCCCAGACGCGCATTTTGAGGACGTCTTTAATGTCTTTTTCGTTGTTGATAAAAGAAGACCTTTTTTCGTGCATGTCAAAGACGCGCATTTAAAAGACGCAAGAAAACCCCCCAAAAGACGGTTCTTATTCGTAATTTAATTGGATTACTATTTTTCCGGGGGCTATATATTTAAATTATTATTACAAAGTTTATTTAAATAAAAAACACATATTTGAAAATATCGTGTTTAAATTTTTTGTTGTTGTATTAACATGGCAGAATAAGTCTTATCGTGTTTAAATGTTTTGTTGTTGTATTAACATGGCAGAATAAGTCTGTATATCTTGTATTAAAAAGCTAGGAAGAACTTAATTGTCTTAATTATTCGCCCGTCTGTGCAATTTTGTCCTTCTGAAGCGGTGGTAACTTTAAAGTAGAAAGAAGTCGGGAAAGGAAACCAGTTGGTTGCGTAAGGTACGTTAGCTGAAGCTTGAATGCTTATGTCGCGTTTAAGTGTTTAAAATGTGTTTTTTCAGGAGCACCAAAAAGTAATTTTTTGGTGATTCCGCCCCCCCCCCCCCCCCCCTGACGGTTTTTTTTAATAACTCCTTATTGCTATGTTATATATTGAAACTCTATAAGTTTCATAGCGATATAACATAGCAATAAGGAGTTATTAAAAAAACCGTCAGGGGGGGGGGGGCGGAATCACCAAACGGCATGCCAAATTGTTATGTCCCATACCTTTCAGAGGCTTTGATATTGGCCATTACTCGAAACTACCCCTAAATATCTCTATGAAATCCTTATAATGGGGAAAATTTAATAACTCCTGTTAGGATAGGATTATCTATAGAACTTGAAATCTGCAACACAACTTTGTTTTATTAAGAAGAATCATTTTGCATAATTTGGACACGTGATTAACCCGATTTCTCGATTCTGTCGGATTATACCCGAAAATCGAAAAAAAAACGAATTTTCGTGCAATTTTTGGCAATTTTTTATACGATCCACGTCAAAACCGGAAAATATGTTAAATAAATTTTATTTAGCTTTCAGAAACTTTAAACAGAATGCAAAAATTCGCTCTGGAACAAAAGTAATTAAATTTTAAGCAGATACATTGTGGATACTATCAGCGTTTTCTATTACCTTTAAAGGGCGTGAAGAAGGTTGTGTGGATATTGATAGTGGAACCGACGAAATTTTACAACAGGAAGATGAACTCAATGAATTTTAGGAGGAAGAGGAGGAGGATAAGCAGTGTAGTTCCTCAACTACTGCCAATATTGAGAACTCGTTTTAGAACATTTTGTTTGTTTGTTTGTTTTTGTTTTTTTGTTATTTTTTTATATTAACCTTTATGAACATACGAATATCATATATTATTTCAGAAGAACAGCCATTTTGTACAATTATGGAGCTGAAATATAACCGTTATTATTATTATTAGGTATACAAGAGTGAAAGTTTAAAAAAGTTTTATACTTAGTAAAGGAGATCGAAACTTTAAATCAGCTCTTTGATATTTTCTTTTATTGAAACACACTAGTTTGAAAACAAATAGGGTAGCAAAAAGTCCTAAGTAAGTGTAGTTTTTTCCTACGTTTTTTTAATTTTTATTCATGAATTGGCTCTTTTAAATATGTTAGTACAAATTATTTTCCATTCTATTCTTTATTTTTATACTAATAGTGGCCTCAGGGAAGGTTTACTGTAAGTGTTGGTATAGAATATTGCTGTCCCGTTTGTCTTTTAGGATGAAATGACAAAACAACAAATCTGATTTCGCAATTTTCTCAGTATTTTTTTTTCATTTTAGACACCATTGCACGGAAGTACTCTGCAGCAACGGAGAAAGATGCTCGCAATCAGATTGCGATTAGGCTTAAAAATCATCGCCATTTAAATATTTTCTTCTAACTGGTTTAGTTAGAAGAAAATATTTAAGTGTTTTGTTATTCTATTTTTTTTGTTTGTTTGTTTGTTTATATACTTATATTATATTATATTGTTTATTTATTTGTTTGTGAGTTTTTCGAGTCCGTATTTATATTTACTTATTTATTTAAATCATAATTAAAAATATGACAATTGATCAGTTTCACTTGCATTATTTAGTTCTTAACCTGTGAAGAAATTGAGGCTGTTAATTTTTGAAAAAATCTCATCCTCAACGTTATTATAAATCACCTTTTTATGAAAAGAAAAACACGTGTAGTAGCTGCTAATATTAGCAAAATTGTTGTAAATAAAGAATGTAAATTTTTATTGATAATAAAATTATTTATGATATTGATAGTATTACAAAGAATTGAAATATAACCCCGCTAAGGAATGAAGACGCTCGAAAAAGGAGTCATAAATACGCATATGAAAAGACGTTAGAAAAGCGGACATTTAAGACCCCAAAAAGACGCATTGTAGACGCATTCGAAAAACGTCTTTAAAACGCATTACAAAGACGTCTTTAGGAGTGCAAAAAAAGACGTCTTTAAGACGCACGGGAAAGACGTCGTAAAGACGCACATAAAAAGTCGTCAAGATAGACGCAAAAAGACGCATGTAAATATGCCTTAAAGACGTTTTAAAGCAGCTTTACTCTTATTTTAATCATTTTTTGGTACACAGTTCTTAATAATAACACATAAATAACACGTAAAAGTTAAAACTCGGGGAATTAGGTATAATAGGTTAAATTAGGCGGGTGGCACTGAGTGCCTAATTGGTAATTTCCGATGTGTGAAGTAAAACGAAAAGATGTTTTTCATTTTCCTTTGGAAAACTGAAGTCATACATTCAACCGCGATCATATTGCGTCATCTCTTTTTGTCATTGGGACAGCGAGAATGAAAAAGACCCTGATACCGCCCGTGGTCTTGCCAAAATTTTGGTGCATAACATTTTGTGCGCTGCACAATGGAAACAAATACGGAAGTGTTTGAAAACTGGAGTTTCATTAAATTTATTCCATCTTTATACGCAAATCACGACCTTTAAATCTCTCAATGTTTAAAACGAACTTAGCACTTAAATATTTGGTTAGGTTTAAAGCTTCAATTCTTGCTGACGCTAACATAGCCTATTTTTTCAATTTCTTAGTCATTCGCCATCCGTCGCGTTAATGTTCAATCTTTCTTGCTTTTTTGCGAACTTTCAAAATACCTTATAAACTTCTTAAGGCAACCAATCTGCAAGAAATAATGGATTTTCTCACTTGTGCTTGTCCTACATTTTCGCAGAATAAATTTCTCAATATTTTTAGATACTAGAATTAGCTTTTAGGAAGCCCTGTGCTACATATCTAAATGAAAGGTATTAAAAATATTTGAAATATTTTGCTCAAGTCACGTAGTTATTTCCCTAGAAGGATTTTGATAAGTGACATCAGTTAAGCTAGCGGTATGAAACAACTGTTGGTGTAGCACTAGTGCTACCTAAAAGAATGTGTTTTATAGTCTCTAAAAGTCTGATTTTGTCCTAAATTTTTTCTCCCTGCTCATTGTAGCTTAAGCAAGAAATATTCCTTCCTCAGCTTTTAAGGATTGTAACTACCGTTGAACTCGTAATTCGAATCATCAAAGGTACAAGATATTTCTGTAAGAATCACTTATCTTAATTCAATTATTTTTTAGCTCTTTTAACGCGTCTTGCTTTACTTTTATAGTAACATTATTGTGCTTCCTTTTTTTTTGCTATTTCGTAAGTCTGCTGCGAAATTGCAACCTAATAATATTCGAGTAACATCATTAAACATACAACCAAAGGACCTCTACACGATATTTGAATTATGAGAGTTCGCATTAAAGGAGTTTTCTTGTAAGGGTGTACTAGTAAATTTTCACATAAGACATAGCTATCAAATTCCTATTCTTTATATAAAGATGTGAAGCATTTTTGTCCATTCCACGAGTTTTAAACGCATATTTTGCGCTCTTAAAGGTCGGCCGGTGCCACGGCTATAATTTCCACGTCATCCCGGGTATGAAATGGAGACAAAGAGTTTAGGGATATAGGTTGCTACAAATCATTTAAATCATTCTATTTTTGATACTAACTTTTTAATCAATCTGATAACATTTCAGAAAGCCAATTAAAATATATGAACAGGAACGTCTTTTGTAATCCAAGCGTTAAAGATGTTGTAACTTACCATCCTCCTGGCAATCACTACGCCCCCATTCCCACGGTCCTCACTTCTTAAGTACACGATTATTCTGTACATCTAAAAAGTAAAGGGAGAAAATTAAGTTATTTAAGAAAAAACCTGCCGAGAAGTTTATTCCCAAAAAGCATATTCATACGTTTCAAATTCTATTGCCGCGTCGTTAAATTCTCATGAGAAAGTTATTGCTCTCCACCGCCGGCAATTGAGTATAAAAAATAAAATGATTTATACAATAAACTAGTTTCACTTTTTCTCGAAAAATATTTCCTTAAAGGTTCGTGATATATTTAAAACGAACATAAAAGCTCATAAAATATTTTTGAGATTTTTCAAAGCGCTCGGCGATAACTACTACAAAGTAAGTTATGACATTTTGCAAATGTCTGTGAGAAATGAAGCTGTCTGATTTTAGAGAAATGATACAAATTAACCCAAATTCACATACATTCTTTTTAACTTTGATTCCGATATCCTTACATTCCTAGATATTACTATTATTCATTAGAACAGTTTACCAATGACCCGACTATGTTTTTAGAAAAAAATTAAGCAGGTGGTATGTTGGTTCGATATTTAAACGAGCGAAAACATATTCTGGTCAGAGAAAAAATGAATTAAACTTAAATTGAAATCTCGTTTTTAGGGTCTGTTGATTATTTTTTATTATGGGTTGCTATAAAATGATTGCATCACAAGCATACATTACTCTTTCTTAGCTGCGTTTCTTTTGCATTATGCGATGTAACTTACATACAATATTGCGAATGGGATTCGCCAAAGTAGTACTTGAGGATTTTGTGTAGTTTTAGCAAAATGTCAAATGTTTACATAAACATTTAAAAACTTCCAGTGATCTAAGCGAAAGCATGACAAGTCAGGAAAGTATACGGCAGAAAAGCTATATTCGGTCTTTTATAATATTTGAATTTGGTATCCGGAGTCCGTAAATACTTGATAGTAAAGGACGACAATCACATCGCATCAATTAGTTATTGCCCCTACTAAGGGTCCAAAAAGCGATAGGATTAATTTGTTCTTCGTTATGTCAGAAAAAGGTTACTCAGGTTTGTGTTTTTATCAGAATTTTTTTTTATCAGAACAATGTCGTGTTCTGTAATCTTGATTTTCTGTCCCTGTTCGCCAGTCAAAACATAAAACTATTTTTTTTTAAAAATAATTTTTCGAGGAAACAATTTCATTCAATGAACACAATAAGATGATAACACAGCTGTTATTGTTATGAAGGAAAAGAAGTATTTGACATGAAATTTCATGCTATGAATAACCTTAAAAATAATCGAATACTCGCAACTTTTGGGTGTAGAAATATATTCAAGTATTCGACCTTAGGCACTTGTTCCAGAAAGGCGTATTTAAAAAATTTCAAAAATATACTTTGCGTTTATTACGGTGATTGTTTTCTCCAGCATTAAGGAAAATGTACGAAAATTGTATGAGCTTTCCAACCTCGTTCCCAGGGCTCTTTTTTCACTTTTTTTATGGCTGACGGCGCTCAAGAAAGAAGCCCTGGCGGCAGCTGGTGAAAATAACCATCTCTCGTGGTTATTTTTGAAGAAGGCCGTTTGTCTTATCTATCCAAACATTTACTGCGCAACACTTGTAGATAATCGAGAAGTAGTGTTTTCTGGCGGCGAGTGACAAAAGTGTTCATTCTGACGGTGTTGGCAATGGATAGCATAACACATTTTTTTTCAAGTATTCAATTTTCTTTGAAAAAGAATAAAATAGAACGGTTTTTTTTTAAACCAAAACAAATTTTGTGCTTGGAAAATGTAATTAATGGGTTCGATGTTCTTGCTGTCTTGCCTACTGGATATGGGAAGTCTATGTTATACCAGTTGCTACCTTTCATAATCCCAGTACAGAAAAATAGGAATATTGTGATTGTAGTTAGCCCTCTTAATGCAATCATTGAAGACCAGAAAAATGTTTTACTGGAAAGAGGCATTAGAGTTGGTACATTGACATGCGAAAAGAAAGAGAAAGAAGGAAAATTATTTCAACATTTGGACAGTAGTAGTAATGTTGACCACGAGGATGATGCTGCTAAACAAATTTGTGCAGAAGTTAGACGTGGTGACATTGATTTTTTGTATGGTCATCCAGAAGCGCTGTTATCCAGTGCAGGAAGAGCTTTATTAAAATCTCAAATATATCAAGAGAATGTGATAGCCTGTGTAATTGACGAAGCACATTGCATTGAATTATGGTAAGTGAAACAGCAGCTTTATTTACTTAGCTAATATATATTTATAGTAAATTTCTAACAAATATAACTGAAAAGCAAAATACATAGCTAGCTATAATATATATCAACATATAGTTACAACCACTTTATGAATTTAGGTCCAGGATAACAAAAATGTAAATAACTGAATACATAATAGTGCTTACAATTTATTACAGGGGACCAGAATTTCGAAAATCATTTCAAGACTTGGTAGCTCTGAAAACAATATTTCCCAAGTGTCCTACGTTGGCATTAACAGCAAGTGCTCGTGATGAAATGATTTTGAACTTAAAAAAAGAACTGTGTCTTCAGAATTGCAGAATTATTAAAGCCTCACCAAATCGTGAAAATGTGTTTCTTGATGTCAGAGAAAGACTTCCCAACAATTATGGTATGAAAAGCTATGAAAAAATTCTTAGACCTATTGCCAAAAAATTGAATGAATTAGGAACTTCTTATCCACTAACAATTATATACTTAGGGCTGAAATATTGTGGTTACTCATATCAGCTATTCGAAACAATGGTGGAAAAACCATATCATGAAAATAAAATAATTCCAAGAGCTAAATTATATGCTCAATTTCATGCCTCAACAACAGAAACTATGAAAAGTGATATTTTAGAAGAAATAAAATCAACACAATCCCGTATAAGAGTTATTTTTGCAACTACTGCTCTGGCAATGGGCGTTGATGCCCCTGATATAAGAAAAATCGTACATATTGGACCACCATCAAGTTTAGAAATTTACATTCAAGAAATCGGCAGAGCAGGTCGCAATGGTACACCGGCTGAAGCAGTATTGTATTACAACAAGTTTGATATCAATAGAAATAATACGTTTATTAATCAAGCAGTCAAAGACTATTGTGAAGAGTTGGGCTGTCTCAGAAAGTTTTTGTTAACATACTTTGGTGTTAAATGTGAAAAGCAAAGGGCTTGCTGCAAAAATTGTGATCCTGTTCAACAAATGCCTATTCACACACCTTCTTTGGTTTACATGTCAGATGCTGATATTGAATCTGTACGGAAAGAACTATCCCTAATTCAGGTTGAAAAAGTTGAAGATTCTGACTTGCTACCATTTGTGTTTGTATTAAAGCAGGATGTTATTGATAACATTGCAAATGATGTTTACTCATCCAAAATCTTTGAAATTGTTAGAAAGTATTTAAATATTTAAATCAAGGTGTCTTCCAGAATTTAAAAAACTATGAAACCAGACTAAAAACCTTAAGTACCATTATCCTTTCGTGAAAAAGTCAGACATCCTGTATATAAATTAGTCAGACATCTTGTATATAAATATTTAAATACAAGTTTATATTACTTTTAATAGCTGTGTTGATTTATTTCTGTTAGAACTCTTTGTAGTATATATATTAACACAATAAAAAACAAATCAAAATGTAACTTTCACTGATACAAACTTATTTCGTGTTTGTGTCCATCAAGCCACTTGTGAAATTCATTGATATTCAAATATCGTAAAGGATTACTTTTTATATCTGGAAAACTTGCATGTAATCTACCAGGAATACAACTAAATGGCTTAATTTTACATAGCTCTTTTTGTGGACTAGCATTCTTTTGTGAAGATGGTGATAAATGCATTCTTTTTATACTAATATTTCGACGTAACTTGATTTGGGATTCCTGACAAGCTCTCCTGTAAGTCCACATTTTTTCAACAAAGTTTACACATGTGCGACAAATAACTTTAGGCCAAGGATATGAGTCGTTCACCTCAATTCCACATGTTGTGTTAACTTTTCTTGCTAAATTTTTCCCCTCTCCAGATTTATGAAAAATATGAGTAAGTCGACTCTTTGAAACTGAATTTGAGCACAGCCGACAAGAAGAATACAAGTCTGTTTTGTGGTAAATCTTTTTTGGTGTTGACAGCCTAAGTCAGAAAAATTATTAGTATAAACATACACATAATTTATAAGAAAAATATTTATAAGAAAATGAGCCTAAAAAAAAAAATTTAAGAAAATTTGTTAGTTATTTCTTAAAAATGTGCATGATAGAGCTACTACTTTGAGTGAACGTAAATAATGTTACCTTGATACACACTCTTCTGTGCTTCTTTTAAATTGTTGTTTACTTTCATGTTCCATTGGAAATATATAATACACATAGCTAGCTTTTTAGACTTTAAAATATTAACCAGCTTTTTATTCTTCTGATACCACTCTTCCACTGTTTTCAACATTCTTGTTTTTAAAAAATATAGCAGGGTAGTGATCAGGCAGCTGATGTTTTTTCTATAGTGGGATCATGATCATGTTAATCAATTTCAATAGAGTCATGATCAGGCAGCTGGTTATTTTCAAAATTTAAAAAAAAGCATTCTTACCTTTTGCCAAGGATGTTGATATACCTGATATATTTTATCACTCTTGAAATGTTTTCTTCACAAATATAATGTTCACTTCTTATCACATGATAAACCATTTACAATGTTTTTTTAAAAATTTAACAAAAAAGTTCTTCTCTTCCTCAAGCCATTTTAATTTTAAATCTGAACTTTTCTAATAGCGCGCTTTTGCTCCGCGGGTTAACTCGCTTCCTACTCGCCTAAGAAAGGGGCGGTCTATTGAATTTTCGGAGCCAATCATATTTGAAAATCAATCAGTTGCCGCCAGGGCTTCTTTCTTGAGCGCCGTCAGCCATAAAAAAAGTGAAAAAAGAGCCCTGAGAACGAGGTTGTGAGCTTTCATTAAGTACTACCATTTTCCCTGTTCCTTTGGATTCACGTTCCTTGGTAAAGCCATAATTCATTATTTCAATTTTCATTGAGAGATAGAAGCAATGCTTACTTTCTCAATTCTAATGGTTTGTGAGTTAGCAATTACAGTGCATATATATTTCTACACATTGTTTATTGCTTTCTGTACACAAGGGCAGTGCGCAGCATGCACGCATGCATAATAACTCGTATAAGCAATGCTTCACATACTATATTCCTCAGTCTTTCATTTTGTTGGAAAGGTAACTACGATTGTATATCATTAAATCTTAAAATGTTTAACACAATTTATTGTTCTTAGTTTCACGCAATTCAACAAATCGCCATGTGCTAACTGGGAAAAATTATACCGTATTGTCATCAAGAAAGAAACTAAAGTCGTATCAGCACGAAGTAACGAACCTCGAAACAATGAAAACGACTCCAATTAAACGGGCTATGTGAGCAATCTACGTTTTTGACGTGTGAAAATACTGTACCAGTCCTCCTATTTTGGATCAGAGCAGAGAATGGTTTTCATGCAGGGCACAAGACCAACCAGCTAGTTATTTTATATCAAAGAAATCTCGAGTAAATGCTAGCAATCCAAACCGAAAGATACCGTTCAACCACTCGCAGAATGGCTATATCATGGACGATCGCGAACGAGGTTTGACGTGCCTAGATCATTAGTTTCATTGGTATAAAATAGAAGAACACGCAATTTTCTTCCGTAAACACAAAATTTCTGATAACATTCAGATAGAAGTATTTAATGTATTCTGATAAACTTTGTACTCGTCTGTTTCACAAAAAAATAAAATTCGCGCCGTTTTACATCTTTTTTGAACCAGAATTGTATGCATTAATTAGTTGATATTACTTGGTACACATGCAATAACATGAATGGTTTATGCTGAAATACATTACTAATATGATGTACATTAGGGTGACATGCATTATATTATTCGTTTTGTTAAAGAGATATCCAGTTATAGGAAAACCTATAGCTAGGTCTTTCATCACAAATATTTTTTATTAAAAGAATAAGTTGTGCGTATGGCCCTCTCGGAGAACAAGGTTTAAAACAACCTGAAAACTGTTAAGCAACAATCCTTAAGTGGGATTAAACCGACAACCTCTTTATTAAACAGAGTTATATGATGCTAAGTATAGGCAACCCAGGCTAAGAGTGATTGATATGATACATATACATAGGTGAAATATTTATCGTAGCATTTTATCCCATCCATTCTTTTTGTGTGATATTCTCCAGGCTTATTATTAACATGACTAGCCGGGAAACCCGGCGTCGAAACGCCTTTGCTAGCTAGCTAGCTATAGATGGCTGAAAACTTTAAAATAAATATATATTTAAAATTTGTATGTAGATAAAAAAAGCGAAGGCAACACTGCAATCATATTTTCTCGAAGCAAAAACTCAAAACACTTTAGCTAACTTGTTTCTGATTAAAAATAAAACTGTATCCATGATTTCGATCCAAGATTGTTTTGCATAAATTATAGCAATACAGTGTTCTCGGCGGTCCGCATGCAATTCTTAACAAAATGACCAAATTTTGAATAAATTAAAAATCAGCACGAATCGTGCTGATTTTAACCAACCTGGCCCACGCGCCGTCTCGGATATCAAAAAAGCGAAAAATTGCCCTGGGAACAAGGTTGCCAAAATATATGATCTTAATGAAATGCTAGTTTCGTAAGACAACGCTTTTGGTGTACATGAAACTAAATCTCCTGCAAATGTTTGTTCGCACTTTGATCCAACCAGAATTCGACGGGAGTCAGTATATTTTGATTTGGTAATGCCATATACATACGTGAAATAGTTTCCACCTGAAAGTGGTGTGAAGTGATCTTTACTTCAACCAAATCTTCACAAAAGGTTGAATTTTCATCTATTTTCTTTACCGCCATCCTTTGAATATTTCAAATTTACCCAATGGAAACTAATCCAATTACACCGGAATGCACATCTTTCTCCAAGTCAATCACATCATTGTGTTCGAAACTTGTTGTTCTTAGTGGCAAACACTTGTTAATTTCAAAGTTTTGTTCCTATTTTGGAGCAATATTAATGTGGATAGTGTATTCATCGATATTATTCTGTTACAATTTTAACCCTATTTGGTATGGGGGGGGGAGGGGGGGCATAAAGTGCCCGCGGCATTTTCAAAGTCTAATAACTTTTTAAATACTGGATGAAATTACCTGAAATTGTGTGACTTTTCCTAACTTTTATTGGACTTTCGGAAAATAAAAAAAAATATTTCCAAAAATTGTCCTGTCAATGTCACTTTGTCCTTTTTGACAGGTGGTCATATCAACTTTTTTATTGTAGTGCTAAAAATAAATGCTTTCTAAACTAACCAGTTGTATGAATATGGGATTATGTATGTGATAGTGACAAAAAGTCATCATACAATATTCACATGCATACTATGTAATTTGCAGACCGGAATATTGGTAATTTACAGACCAGAATGTTTGTAATTTCCTATTTCTCTATTTCTATTGTCATATGATAACGTCATAGGTCATTTTGTCCCATGTCAATCCAAATTGTATTTATTGAGTAGCTACTGACGTAAGTGCTAATAGATATACCAATTTTATTCCATGACAGGTACTAACACTAAGGTTCTCAAATATAGGTTTTTCAAAAAAAATTCTTGAAGATTTGAATTCTGATCGATTTCCATTTTCTCCTTAGAGAAATCCTTTGTCTTTATACCACCTGTTAATGTTCCTAATAATATCTTACATTCTTATATTACTTTTTTAATGAGTAGTACTGTAAATAGTTTTAAAAAAGATAAAAAAAACGAGAATTTCCAAGAAAGACATATTTTCTTCAACCATTGTCTTATTATGACGTCATCACTTCCTGTGATGACATATCAACCTAAATAGTTGGTCACTATTTAAGTCACAACATATTGATGCTTCTTTGTGCCAAGTTTCGTCACTTAAAACCAGACTGAACAAAAGTTACAGCCCGCGGGCACTTTATGCCCCCCCCCCCATACTTACAAGGGTCAAAAAAGCCCATACCAAATAGGGTTAACCAGTTACTTATCTCTATTTTTGAGTCTTTTTTTAAAAGTGATATTTTTCTTTTTAGAAATAACAGTGTTTTATCTTTTCCTAGCATTTCCTCATTTTAAGCTTTATAAAGGCGCTAACGTTTCTTTTAGCTGCGTTGCTTTTTTGGCCTAATTCCGTTTTTCTGCACAGAAGAACTAAAATTATAGTAAACACTTATATATATACCAATGAAAAAGGTTTTGTTTTCTAGAAAAGATACGATCTTAGTTTTTATAAGAAACATGAAATTGGCGTTGAACTTGACTTTACTTAATTTTTTCTACCTTAAATGTTTTTTAATGCTTCTTAAAAATATTTCGTCCTAAATTCTATTGTAGAATCATAAGAAAATTCCTTGAAACAGATTTTCAAGCTAGTTAGCAGCTACACATACCGCACAGTGAGTGGAATGATTCTGCTCTAATTAGGAATGTCCATCACGCAGCTTTCATGGTAGTTACCTCCGTCAACAAAGTATAAATAATAATAATAATGATAATAATAATAATTATAGTTAATTGGTTAATTTCAGACCAACATTTTTATGTTTGTATTTTTTGTTTTTGTAGTAGTATCACAATAACATTGTTTGTATTTCTTTATATGTAAATAATCGTTGTTTTGAAACACTTTTATTGGTCTTCTTTTGTTTTCCGTTGGTTGTATAGAACTTTGGTCTCAAATATACCACCAAATAATACATGACGTTTTTCTTGTTACAACGCGTCGTACAGCGTTGGTCATATTATTTTTTGTGCATTCATTTGTGAATAAATAAACCCCAATTCACTTTTATTTAATGAACATATAAAGTTTTGGAAAAATTTGTTTGTCCAGAAAATAACGCTTTCTTCAGGACCGAAATTTGTAGATATGGCTTTACTTTTCGACTTTAACAATTATTGGCCTGGAATCGTCAATGGTATGTGACAGTAATGACATAAAACATGCATTCGTGTGATCAAAAATGGTTTTTAAAATACAAAATCTAGAACAGTTAGTCGGAATTGCGCCACCATTTAAAACACAATTACATCGGAAGTTGTCAATGAAACGAAAATCGTTATCGCCATTAAGAACAGTGTATATAGAAGTCAAAATTTATGTGCCCACTCGGGTTTACACAAAGTATCAACAGCGGCATAAAGTTTTTGTGACTGTTCGACCCTGTTGGTTTTTTCTTGTGAAAAAGAGTATCTGGTAGTTAAGATCTAATTATTTATTTAATTTCTGAGTAGTATATTGTTTACCAAGGTTTCCAATAGTTAACATCTAGCTGGGTACCTAGTTATGGCTAGCCAGAAGCTAGCTAGCTATCTCTAGTTAGCTTCTGGCTAGGGTGTAGGGGCAGGAGCTAAACAGTTCAAGGAGCAACTGCCATTTAGGCTATTATATGTAGTATATTTAAGCTATGATAGTCTATGTAGGTGATATATCATAATGCTACCAACATGGTTTTTTCTACCCATTGCTCTCATTGAATAATTGCAAATAGCTGCATATAGCTAGCTATAGCTATATAATATATATCTAGCTGTGATATTCAACAACTCAAGGAAATAATCGAATATTATTTGGGACCCAACGTCACCAGCTGAATGTAACCCTACATTAATTACATATATATATGTAATTGTCATATAGTCACGATTAACCTTTTCTTTATGGTGGCCTTCTTCTTACATTAACTTATTGATGAATAAACAGTGCCACTGCAGTGCCACTGTTTTTTATTAGAATAATAAAAGGTGGAATATTCCAGCACTGCACTGAAAATGTTTGTGGGGACTCTATAAAATATTTGGTCCAAAAGCTATAGGACATGTTTTTTAGACCCTGACTGACATTTTCAATTATGAGAATGGCTAATAATAGTTTTCGCACCTGTATCATTGTTAAATTGGGATGCTGTCAAAAATGGCTTATCGGCGTCCTGAGAAATGCATAAATTTTTAAACTCTGGAACTATGATAATAGGTCCAAAAAAATTTGGCTCCATTCATTGGACTGGTTTAAAACCACAGCCTACCAAGTTTTGAGATACTCTTTTGATATTTTAAGAAGTTACAGGACTTTTAATTTTAACGACAAATACGGTTTTTATACTGTTATACTACATCAAATTGCCATTGGGACTAATCGGTTTGAAATTATTTTGTAAAATTACTACCTTTAGTAATGTTTAAATTCCCAAATGATGTCATAGCAGTATAATAAGCTAATTAATAATTGCGGACATTTGCATTCACCGTGCATTTATCAACAATGTGCCAAAAGAAAGAATTGATATAGATAAGATGCAATTTGGTTTTGTTCCAGGACGTGGCACTACAGATGCAATATTTTTACTCAGACAGCTTCAGGAAAAGTATTTAGGAAAGAGAAAGAATCTCTATTTTGCCTTTGTAGATTTAGAGAAAGCTTTCGATAGAGTGCCACGTAAAGTTATTTGGTGGGCTATGAAAAAATTAGGTGTGGATGAGTGGCTAGTTACGATGGTATAGTCTATGTACAGCAATGCTAGAAGTCGTGTCAGGATTAACGATTCACTTAGTGATGAATTTAGTGTAAATGTTGGTGTACAACAGGGTTCTGTACTTAGTCCTTTGTTGTTTGTTCTAGTCTTAGAAGCGCTGTCGACGGAGTTCAGAACAGGTTGTCCATGAGAGTTATTGTATGCAGATGATTTGGTTCTCATAGCAGAGTCGATGGAAGAATTAGTTGAAAAGTTTGAGAAGTGGAAGAAAGGACTAGAAGAGAAAGGGCTAAGGGTGAACACAGCAAAGTCTAAAGTCCAGATTAGTAGCATTGCAGCCAAGTATGACCTTGTAGTTCGAAAGTGGCCTTGTGGAGTTTGCAGGAAAGGGGTTGGTAGTAACTCAATTTTTTGTCAGACTTGCAAGCATTGGGTACATAAGAAGTGTAGTAGTATTGGTGGAAGGTTAAGAGCTGACATTCAGTTTGTATGCAAGCGTTGCAAAGGTGAGATTATAGAGAATGAAGTATTTCCAGATTTAATGATGTACAACAGTGGCTCGTTAGAGATAGAGAAAACTTCTGTTACTTAGGTGATATGTTGGGCAGTGAAAGGGGTGTTGGAAGAAGTGTTACTTGCAGGATAGGTTCTGCTTGGAAAAAGTTCAGGGAGTTACTTCCTTTGTTGACTAGCAGAGTCTTGTCAATTGAGGTAAAAGGTAGGTTGTATGAGGCCTGTGTAAGAAGTGTTATGTTGTACGGTAGCGAGACATGGGCAGTGAAGCAGGAATATCTTGACCGTTAAGAAAGGAATGATATGAGAATGGTTAGGTGGATGTGTAACGCCAGTCTGAGAGACAGAAAGAGTTCAGATGAGCTAAGAAGCAGGCTAAGTATCCGTAGAATTAAAGATGTTATCCAGATAAGAAGATTGAATTGGCTGGGGCACTTGGAAAGAATGGAGGAGGATAATTGGGTAGGAAAGTGTAGAGACTTGATAGTTCGTGGGGCAAAGCCCAGAGGCAGACCGAGAAAGACTTGGCAGGAGGTTATAAGGACAAACTTGATACAGAGGAAGTTGAGTTTAGATCTAACACAGTCTAGATCAGATTGGAAGAGGGTCATTAATACACCCTGTCCAACCCATGCTAGCATGGAAAACGGACGTTAAGCCGAGAATGATGATGATGATGATGATGATGATGATGATGATGTAATTTATTAACTACGTTTCAGCTGTTCGACAGCCATTTTTAAGTACAAATCATTGACATAAACAAGTATTGCAATATTTATACAAATAATATTGTATGACCATATCCGATGATCATAAACTTGGCCTTAAATGGACTGTCCGGTGAAAAATGATTATAAAGCATTATTTGTAATTTTAAATTATCACATAGAAAATACCTTTCTTTTTTGATATTATTCACTTAATCACACATAAAACAAACTTTTTTATCGTATATAGTTGTTGTTATAGCATGGCTTCATCTTGTTGCTGCAAATGCCGGAAAAGGTACTGGCTTAAAAAATTTATATGCGTAATTATGCATGTGACGTAAGAACAGTGGTGAAAACATACTATATGCAGCGAAAGTGTGTAGCGTATTCGGTACAAAATATAACCCTCCCCCTAGAAGTTAACTGTTTAGAAACTTATTTAAAATTAAATTATGAAATTATGAAATGCGATTATTAATATGCCTTCATCGAACACAAAAAGCACGGTATTAGGTTTTCGTTATGAACCGGAAGATCAGATTCTGAAATAGCTTCACAGCATAGGCGGGTTTTTAATGATGCTTGTGATGATCAGGCAGACTGATTGGTGTCGTTGTGGCAAATGTGAGAGGATGCCAACAGAGAAAGAGTGTGTTTGCTGTGTTTAAAGGCTTTGTCAATACCAATAGCAAGATAAAATTAAGAAAAATTTAAGAAAAATTTCAAGATTAGTATTTTTATAAAAAAAGGGTTTGCTTCTGTCTTTAGATTGAGTTTGTTTGGCTTGCGATGTGGAGGATGTAGGTTCCTTAGGGGAAGTCTTATAACAAAGAATTGTCAGCACAGAATTTGGAATTAACCGTTGTTTGCAATGACGATCTTTATAAGCTTGGGTCAAAGCAGGTTTCTTCAAAATGGTCAGAGCATATACTTTAGCTGGCAGCTTTGTTCTGTTAATTGCGGCAATCCATGCTTTGAAGTTCACGATTCTTAGGCATTAGAAATAAGCTTTTATCTTTGTTTTTTTTATCTTTTACAACCATACGCTGAACAGTAGGCCATACTAACAGCAAGTTTTCCGACCTTCCCACGTTCAGAGTTGTTTCACAAAAAGAGACAAAAATGTTCAGTTTGCTTTCAGATGGAAATTGCATAATCTCGCGCTGAACCGACCGCTTATACATTTAGATCTTCAACTTTTATCTTCAGCGAAGTGCCTTAAGCAAATAATAACAGCACCTGTGAAATCTGATAAGCACATTTCCAAACATATGCTATACACGGGTATTAACTGATTTAAAAAATAAAAAATGAAAATGAAATAAGTCAATAATATATTTTGTTCTGGTGTATCCTTTAACGGGTTAGTGTGTTTTGTTTTGATTTTGTCACCATTTTTCTACGTCAGGAAAAACGTGTGTTTAGCCTCTCATTCATGTGGAATTATTTAGACACAATGGCGATCCAAAGGTGATGCTTCTTGAGGGAAATGAAAAAAATAAAACAACTTATGTGAGCATATCAATATATATATGTTTTGAAAAATGCAGATATTTGCTGATCCATAGGGATGCCCTGTCTCGCAGTAAAAAAGTGGGGTACATTTGTATTATTATCCCGTTCAACACGGATTTGACTGTAATCATCTTTTTTTATTACGTTTCTCGCAAAAAAACAATATTTATGACTCCTAAAACACATTGTTTCAGACTCCGTATGGAATTAAAATTGAAGTGTACCCTAAACGTCAATGCACAGCTATAAACCATCTCACTCTGTCAATTATTAACCCTGTTAATATATTTTTAGAAATTTATACTAACATTGCGTTATATTTTTTTAGACTGAAGCTTTGCAGTTTTGTGCAGTTCCCCGGTTTGAAAGAATTGGTAATATTTTAGTAAAAGTTGTTTGATTACAATTTACTGTACCATTTCAAGTTACCATAAAATATTGTAAAGAAGTAACTGTAGCTTAAAGTTCCTGCTGAGAATTTTACAGGCAATTGGTAACCTAATTGTAGGGGAAAGGGTGGGGCAGGGTACAAGAAAATAAGTTTTACCACTCATTTCAATTTATTAACACTCCTCATACTAATTTGCGTTCTTCAATAAAAACGTTGTGAAGAACAAAAATATATATATAAATAACAAAAGCTATCCAATCCTGTAGAGTAAACATTATCCACTGTTTACATTATGATACAAGCAGAATACTTCAGATACCTGTTGCACTCTATACATTACCCTCCTAGCCCCGCTTTCCCTGATTTTGGCCCTCTAACCCAACTATTGATTTGAAGGAAATTACCACCCTCACCCCCCCCCCCCGCTCCTTAATATGCCCCTCCCACTACAATTAGGGTTACCAAGTGTAATCTTATTTCTTTTATAATACAACGTTTTTTTCATAATACAAAGTCTGTAGTGCTGCTAATTAATCCATTGTTACTTTTGCTGCCAAAAATATTTTGTCGACTTTAAATCAGGGTAAAAAGATAATTCGTTACTTGGGATGTTTTTTGCTATTACTAGCTATTGGGGTGCTTTTATCACTAAAGTAATATATATAAGACATTTTTATTTTTTAGACAGCGTTACAAGTTTTATAAAAGAACACTTAGTGTTCCAGTTTCTTTATAAATTTAGTTTAAGTTAATCAAGTAAGTCTACTAAAATTCTTTTAAAAATTTTCAATACAAAACCGTGTAAATTCCAAAATTTCCTTACGTAAATTTAGCCTGCAAAATTATTCTTGCTAAAAAAGTCAAACATTGATTCGAATAAAAGCAGATTTTGTTTCTGGTGGCAGTATTCTATAATAAATAATAATATAAGTAACATTTAGGTGATTTGAAAGGCAAGCCCTTTAAATCGAAAAGTAATTTCTCAATGAAAGGCTTTTGATAATAGAACGTACAATTGAATTTATGGTAACTTGAATTTGTATTACTTTTGTTATTGTAGAAAATGTATGTGTTTGTGCGGTACCTTGTATTCAGTGGATACGCCTGTATTTTATGCATACACTCGTATTCAATGTAGACAATTGTATTTGTAGGGAATGTAGGCGCTCATTTATAATGCAAACACTCGTATTAGGTTTAATGCAAACACTCGTATATAGCTAATGCAGACACTCGTATATAGCTAATGCAGACACCCGTGTATAATGCAAACACTCGTGTATAATGCAAACACTGTCGTATATAGCTAATGCAGACACTCGTATATAGCTAATGCAGACACTCGTATATAGCTAATGCAGACACTCGTATATAGCTAATGCAGACACTCGTATATAGCTAATGCAGACACCCGTGTATAATGCAAACACTCGTGTATAATGCAAACACTGTCGTATATAGCTAATGCAGACACTCGTATATAGCTAATGCAGACACTCGTATATAGCTAATGCAGACACTCGTGTATAATGCAAACACTCATATATAATGCAGACACTCGTATTTGCTACAGACACTCGTATTTGTTGCAACCACTGGTATTTGTTGCAGCCACTCGTGTTCGTTACAGCCACTCGTATTCGTTGCAGCCACTCGTATGTAGTAACTCGTATTTCAGTGATTCGATTGTATTTAATGTATACACTTGTATTCAATGCAGGCAAATGTATGTGGAAAATTGCAATTAGTATAGACACTTATCTCTTATTTGTTGCAGTCACTTGTATGCCGTTATTGTATTTGATTGATGAATTTTATTTAATGTATATACTTGTATTCAATGTGTACTCTCGTTTTTATGCAGACATGTATTTTATGAAAACACCTGTATTTTATGCAGGTATTCGTATGTAGTAACTCGTATTCCGTAAATACACCAGTAATTAATGTACATACTTCAGTGCTTCGAATAAACGCCTGAGGCGGTTATTTAGGTTTTCGATTTTTAGAGGAGCGTTTATTTGAGAGATCTCTACATTTTCTATATCCATATCTATATCATCCATATCGTCAATTATATAATGATATAGTGAAGCGTTGACCATATCTTCTTATTTATTAAGTGAAACAAGCGTCCCTGTAAAGGAGAAGGCGTTTATTAAAAGGGGCAATTGATGAAAAAAATCATTAAAAGAAGGGGAAGGGCGCCTAAAAGAACGGGGCGTTTAACCGAAGCATTGCGGTACTCGTATTTAAGCAGACAATTTAATACAGAAACTCGTAAAAGTCTCGCAAAAGTTTGTGTTTTTAACCCCAAGCATACCGGATTATATATCCTCCATAACTTCTGATAAAGCTTCCTAAATGAAATGGAAACACAAAGTAACAGTAGGAACTGGGAAAAACGACTAAGTTGCGGTCACAAACGTGACCAGGGCCTGAAAGAGGGCGGTTAAAACTCGCTTTATACTTGGCTCTAACTCGCATCAACTTTCGTCAACTCGCGTCAATTTAAAAGCGTAAAAAAGCGCTTAATGTAAAGACAGTATGTGAAAAAAAAAATTCAAATAACACACCAATAGGCAACCAACCAAAAAGGCAACCAATAATTTCATATCCTTGCAGAAAAAAACACAATTCGGCTATATCCATGTCTTTTTTAGTAAAAGTGTAAAATCATAGTTTAAGAAGAAGATGTGTCTAATGTCGGCAGGCTCTCTAATTGAAAGTATTGAGGTTGGTAAAAGGATCAGGGGTGATAATACGTGCTTAAGTTGATATCCGGATCGGGGGTCACAATAAGTACCGAGGATGATAAATACGGGCCAACGATGATAAAAAGAACCACGGTTAATATAAAGATCGAAGGGATAGTCATTGCCGCGGTTGATATAAGGATTGGGGATGATAATGAGTACCGAGGATGATAAATAAGGGCCGACAATGCTAACCACGCTTAATTTGAAGATCGGGGTGATAAAAAGGGCCGAGGTTGATATAAAGAACGGGGTGATAATAAGTGCCGAGGTTGATATAAAGAACGGGGGGATAATAAGTGCCGAGGTTAGTACAAGGACCGAAGGTGATAATAAGTGCCGAGGTTGATGTAAGGATCGGGGTGATAATAAGTGCAGAGGTTGATATGAAGAAGGGGGTGATAATAAGTGCCGAGGTTGATATAAGGATTGAGGATCATAATAAGAACCACGTTAAATAAAGATCGGGGTGATAAAAACGGCCAAGGTTGATTCAAGGACCGAGGGTGATAATAAGCACCACGGTTGATATAAAGATCGGGGTGATAAAAACAACCGAGGTTGATACAAGGTCAAAGGATGATAATAAGTGACGAGGTTGATATGAGGAGCGAAGGTTATAATAAGCACCGAGGATAATAAATAAGGGCCGAATATGATAATAAGTACCCCGTTTTTTATAGGATCGTAGGTGAGAATAAATGTCGAGGTTCTGTAAATGCAAGTAGTTTGCTCAGATAGTTCCCTGTCGGTCAGGTGAAACAGGGAAGAAACAGTACCTGCTCCTGATGGTAAACTGATCATTCTCGTTGTTTAGACAACCTACACCTATCGTTTTTCTATCGTACTGGTTAATAAAATATTCTTTCTTTAATTGCGTAACGTTAAGGCGCGCTAGTTTTTATCAAATTTGCAAGCGTTGATAATTTGTTTTTTCAAACAAACGGGTTGCTGGAGGAAAAGAAACACAGTAACTCGTTTACCCACAGGCACTATTTCCGCAACTTTATACTACTAGTCGGTAGCCCGTAGATAAATCCATGGGTTATCCTGTCCTTTATTTACCGCATTTCGTGTGTTTCACTACTGCGGTGACCATTTTGCGTCACAGACACACAGACGTATACGGGTAGCATAACATAGATAAATAAGTAACAAAAAAAAACCCCGCGGTAATTCATTTTTGCAAATATTCAAAAAATTTCCGCAGATACAATATTTCGAGAAAGTGACAGAAACTCGCATTTTACGGAAATTACTTCTCGTTGCAATTAAACCTTTGTATTTCCACTATGATTAGCCGTATAAATGAAAATTGGATCATGGTTGAGAAAAACAAAAACACAAAGAACAGCCCGCAGTTACTATCGCGCAGGAAAAATCACCTGATATTTCCAGTTTACCGAAAAAAAAGATGAAAGTTCGGTTTAATTGCTAAGCACAGGTGGAGCATTTTAAAAAGGCGATACGCCTTATGAATTAAATTTATGCATCATTTCCTTCCACCGGTGTTATTACAACTGCTTACGTCAGTAGAACTGTATTTGTATTAATATGTATTTTTGTCTTTATTTTAGAATTTTCGACATGGAGGGCAGAAAGTCTCTCTGCAGAAATACAGTACGGCAATTAGTTTATTTAACAAGAGTATCAAAATAATAGTTGTTGTAGTTTTACATATCCAGATGTTAGTAATGTCTCTAAAACATAGCCTATTTACCTATTCCTATGTTAAAAAAGAGTTGTCGGAATTTTTTACAGTTATGGACTTGACTTGAAAACAACGGTTCTGTTTATTATTGGCCCACCATTCAGAAGTGCAGTTCTCACGAGTTTGATAACTTAAAAGATGCAGTGAGAAAGAAGTCACCGTGCAATGTGTTAGTTGGCGTTATTGAAAAAATAATGGCTTTGAAAAATGTTTTGATTATTAAAGTGGCTGATGGCACTTGTGAAGCATTTGTTCGTGTCCAGGAGTACTCCGACAAACTATCCAAATTTATCAGCTCTGGGGATATATTGTACCTAAAAAAAATAATTTCTGATGAGGACAAAATGGGAGAATTTGCAAACAAATCATTGATTTCGAAACATTCAAACATGGTGTTACCATATCCAGAGCATTGTAAGTAGCTCTTAGTAAGAACATTTTTTTAATTTTATTTATTTATCATTTATTCGACAGAATTCTGATAGGTCCAAGTGTTTCTTGTTTCTCAACCATTTATAACGATTTTCAAATTTCTTACGTTTCAAATTTTTAATTACTAGTCGGTAGCCCATGAAAAAATCCACGGGTTTGCCCGTCCTTTTTATACAGCATTGCGTCTCGCTACTTGCGCAGCTAATCTACCATTTTGCGTGACAGACAGACGTATACGGGTATTATAATATAGACTAGTCGTTAACCCGTGGAAAAATCCACAGGTTCGCCCGTCCTTTATATATCGCATTTCGTGTTTCCGTAACAAAAAGACAAACAGACGCACGAACCAGACAGACGGAATACGGCTATTATTAAAGAGATATACGGGGCATCGTGATCTTAAATTGAGTCGCATGGCAGTACACTTTTATAAGTCACTTTGTTGGTGTTGCTAATAATATGATCAATAAGAGTTTTTGATTTTCTGGTCGGAGAGAATATGTGTTGATGTAATCCAAACATTTGTAATATATCTTTGTATTTCATTGTTACTGGGTTATCGGTGTCGTAAAGATCTATGTTAAAGATCTATGTCATCAGTAAAAAAATGAAACCATTCCATTTTTTAAAAATTTCTGACAGTTGGTGCTTAAATTTATTTAGCCATTCAATTTTTTCACTATCCACAAAGTTCAATTGATAAAATGTCCCTAATTACATCAATTTAAGATAATCTTCCGATAGTACTAGGTTAACGGTACGGAGCATGTTTTTTATGTATCATTATGTCAAAGTTCATACTGTTCAATATAATATAAAATTCATCGAACATCGAAGAAAGTGACTGAGCGTCCAGATGAGCTTACGTTGTGTTTTGAGTTGTGTGATTAATTTTTCTTTGTGTGTCCAGTAAGTGTTTTGAAGCGATTAATGAAAACCAGGCCACGGATTTTTCTCTATGTCGCCTGTCAAAATTATGTTAAAAGTTGCTATTGAATTACTGTAATATAAAATGCGTCTTTTTGATCGCTTTAGTTTCGCTTTTTAAAGAAACCGTTCAGGTGTCGTTTCAACGCTCCTCATGATATCTGTCACTTCTTAAGAGGTGACATTTACAACTGCAATCAATGCCAAAAGTGTAAATAAAAGTTTAAACATTTTCGTGTGGTTTCTATATGATGCTTTAGAAGAGTTAAGTGGATTTGGAGGTGGAAAAAACATAAACATAAAACTTGTCTGTATAACCATAAAACCAGGATTAAATCCAAAAGTTATCACACCACCAAAACAGCATCCAATTATTACCATAAATATATCAAAACAGTCAATAATCCAATAAGCTAGTTAACACTTTAACAGGTATAACTCGTTTAACATATAATGTTTATGCATCCACTCCACATTTACACGTCCGATCATCTATCGCTCAAATTTTATAATGTTTTTAATGTTAACGTTTAAGCTTTTTAACGTATGGGAGACGTTTTTGAAAAATAACTCACAATAATTTTATTGTCTTTCAACGTTTAAGCTATCCCATGAATGTAATGTCTTCTTATTCGCATTATCATTAACAATAATATGACGATATTTTTTAGGGAAAAAATGTTTTATTTCGAACATTTGGAGGCACTTCATTCGTTTATCAACTGCAATTATAATATTGTTAAAAATACATCTGATAACGACGAAAGCGAATGGAGCATATTTTCCTTTAGCGAAAAAGGTTAGAAGATTTCATTAAGGTGTAGTATTTAGTTAGTCTGAAATAGAAATTTTTTATGTTTTATTTTTTTTAGATCCAGAGTTCATTATAACAATTGCAGTGAATTAAATTACTTTGTACTTTTAACGCTACTGAGCGAAGTCTCGGAAGGGTGGAGGGAGGGGACTTGGAATTCTTTCTGCACATAGCGCTTTGTGAGATAGATAAAATGAAGAAAACTTTGAAGAAGATTTTCATGACAAAATATTTCTGAGGGAGTCACCCAATTCCAACACTTTGATGCATACCGTAAATGCTCGATTAAGCGCCCCGGGCGTTTGTTTGAATCTTGACTTTTACGGTGGGCTCTAGATGGGCAGTAAGTCAAAAAAGCGCTTATAAAAAAATCTCATTTTTCTGTTATATTAAAGTCTGTTTTAAGGAAACTATATTGGTCGCAAAATAAAAAGAATAGAGGATATAGATGAAGCAGGTATAAAATAACATGCTTCTGAGCGTAAATGTTTATGGTTAAATTTTATGATGCAGTAAATTTTAAAAATACTTGATTAAGCGCCCCTTGTGGCTCTAGTGAAATATTTAAATAATAGCCCCTGGGCGCTTATTCAAGAGGGGCGCTTATTCATGAGTGGGAGCCTAATTGAACATTTATGGTATGCTTAGTAATAGTTATAATGGATAGTTGTAATGCGTTTGCTATAAACTTTGCAGTCCGATGAAGCGCCAGCGCACATGGAGGAAATGAATTCAATGCAGAAAGATAACCCGGTAAAAAGATTAACTTCTCAATAATATTTTACAGCGATTTGCATTTGTGTTCTTATTAATGATTTACTTGTTTTACCACTAGGTTCAAATTCAAGAAGAAGAAAGCACTTCGGAATACGAGCCCAGCTCATTGGATAGTGAATCAGGTACAATTAAGCCTGTTAGCCTGTTATTATTATGGGCTAAGATTTTAAATTAAACAAAGTCTGCTAACTTGTCGGCCGTCCAATGAGCTCTGACAGGTTTGCGGTATTTGTTCTAATTGCGACGAACTTCGAACCTCGACCAACGTTTGCAATATATTAAGTCCGAAATTGTATTTAATCTTTTAAACATTCTTTTTTCCTTGGTTATTTTTCCTTTGCCTTTTTGCATTTAAAAGAAGAAAGAGAAGATCAAGATCTTACAATGGTAAGACATTATATTACCCTCTTTTTTAATCTATTTTCCGTTAAGCTTTTAGCTGGATTTTGTGTTTTGAAGCCATACTATTTTCACAAAGGAAATTTACAAATTAGCCGGGCATATTATAATCAGATACAAAGTTAAGCAAAAAAAACTGATAGGGGACCATTTAGTCCATTGTTTTCTCCATAGCTTGAACTATTCCTGTCTACACTTTTGTTATATTGTCTACTAAAATGTGACTTACTTATTTAGTATCATAAAGCTAAGAACAGAAAATTACAAGCACAGTCTGATGTCAATAAAAACACTACAACTAAAGGGAAGGTACAAATGCAATTCTTTTCTTGTTATTGTATCTATTCACACAAACATGGTCACTAGTATTTCACATTTTAATCTTTTTAATTAGAATGGAAAAAGGAGAGTGGGAAGATGGAAACATCAGACTCCGAAGAGGACATCTTCTCTCAACGCAAGGTATAATAAAACTATAACGATGTAAATTATATTTTAAATATATATTTTATATATAATAAATTCAGCTGTTGTGCTCATTATCTGTTGTACCATTTTTCGGATATAGTGACTTACTTGTTTTTTAGAAAAAGAAACTAAGACGAGCAAGCTGCGGGGTACCAACGACAAGACATTATTTGTAAAAAGCGTGAATTTCAACACCGCTTAAAAAAAAGGAATGCCCCTCTTAGAAAAGTGACCGAATTGTAATTAAAGAAGCAGAGAAAGAAAGTTGAAGAACTCGTTTCCCAACATTTGGGTTCTGCTGATGCTATAACACAGCACTATCATGATTTACAAAAGAAGTACTATATCTACAAGTGTTCTGTCTGTGGGGTGTTTGTGAGCGGAAAATTAAGAAGAGACTTGCGAGAAAAACATAAATAATCATGGTCGGATGTCAGGCTACAGGAAACAAAGATGCGTGTATTTTTTCTGTGGTGCAACGCGAGAAAACATGAAACACATTTACCGTTGCCGTGTATGAAGTGCAGCGAATGGCATACGAGGTAGAGGTATTTTTTAGCTATCGGAGCTCTTCTGGGCATCGTCACCCTTGTCAGGTTTTTAGTAAAACTCTCTTTTCCTATATTGTATGACTACGATACTTTCTAGCCTTCATATTAATCTTTAATTTAGTTTAACTTAAACACGTTTAGTAGTAAAGTAGCAATGTGGTTTTGAACGTTTATTTTTTATTTTTTAATGCAAATATTTTATTTTTTACCAAAAACTTTCCGTTACTTACTTACTGTTACATCGTGTAGAGCGGCCTAGCCGCTGGATATAAATTGTTAACGCCCAATAAGGCGCATTATGCCACTTTAGGCGGAGAGGATGTAGTCGTAGCGCATTTGACATGTAATCATAAGGTTTCAGGTTTGATTCCCCACCCTGCGCAATTTACATATACTGTAGTCAGCCCATTTCAGCTTTTTACTGGGCGCTAATTGGCTTATGTGGCAGGCAAGCAAGTTAGAGCAATGCTATACTTATCTGTCGTATTTAGATTTCGGAAAGCGAAAACATCCATAGTAACTCATTGCTTATACTATATTTTAAGGCTAGATCATCATCTCAAACGTCATCCTTTTCATAAACAGATGTCTATGGAAGAAATAAAAGAAACAGTAGAGCAAGCTAGGGTTGAAAATTGGAGCAAAGGATTTGGCCAAAATGGCGGTGAAGTACCAAATGAGGACAAAGTAACAGAAAAGTTTAAATCTAACGTAAATGTTGAGGCGGATGGGGCCGATTCTGTGCCAAGATCACAGCCAGTGCCTTTGCAACATGATCATCCAAGTTTGGACTATATTCCGCCAGGATCTTGCCGTCTCACTTCATCCAAACGAAAGGAATGGGGTGTAAAACTTGATGACTTTTTTAGCATTTATTTTTCCACAGCTGATGACTTGCTAGACAATTTTCAAGAAGAACTGCTACAGTCTGGCCATACAAAAGACAACTCAACTCAACATAGAAACCAAGTTGAATTAATATGGACATCGATAAGCAAAGACATCGTCATGTTTCCCATAAATCCCCTTTCGAACATGCATTTGTTAAGGGATTATTACCATCGGCCTACATTTAAAACTATTGACAAAAAGGATGGAGTGCAGGCAAGCACCTTGCGTGCACGTTATGGATCTTTAGGAATGTTTCTACAGTACCTCCGATGTAACGAGATTTTTGCTGGAATGAGCAGATTGCAACTTTCCTCTCCTTCACAATCTGCTAATGATTTCAACAAGCAGTTAAACCCGTTGGTAAAGCAGAGAAAGGTCGAAATTAGAAAGAACAAGTGCAAACAGCTGCTTCGACCAACGCATTTTATCAAGTATGGTGAGAGCAAATTTGTGCAACATTTAATTTCACAAGTGCAGAAGGGAGTAACAAAGAGGTGTCCATTCACAAGATCGTTTGCTATTCAATTTCGTGACTATTTGATATCCAATTTAGTTATTGGAAACGGATTGCGTGCCTCTAACATGATCGAGCTGACAACAAAGGATGTGGATAATGCTACAATTGTGGAGGGCTATGAAGGACATAAAGTACTTTCCAACTACAAATATAAGACAAGTACAATTTATGGCGAAAAATTCATCGTTGTAAATGACATGCTCTATTTGCAATTCCAATTTTTTCTTCGCAATTTTAGATCAATAATTTCAAAAAACCCTTCATTAAAAGTTTTTCTTCCTGCCTCTGGAGCGCCGAAGATGAGCCAAACAAATGTGTCAGCAAGCTTAACGGCAAGTTTTAAACTTGCAAAAGTTTTATCTCAAAATGAATACCAACGCATTTCATGTACAAGAGTGCGATGTGGTCTGGCAACGTTTGCTTGTAACGATGGCGGCTTTGAATCGGGTTTTTTTGCGAAGCATTTCATGAAAAACAGAGAACAGACAACTGACATGCACTACAACTTACTGTCAAATCGCAGACATGCGTTGAATATAGCCATGAAGCTGTATGCTTCTTTTAACGGCGTCGATGGAGAGAAAATTACGATAGAACCAAAAGATGTCCATGAAATAGCTGATAAACTTAAAAAATCTTCCGGGAATCTGAACAAAGAACAGATACTTCGATGACTAAAAAGTAACGATCCACATGTCACCAAAAGCGAGTTGGCTGATTTCGAAGAAATGTTAGCTGAGTGTGATAAAAAATCAAGCAGAAATACTTCAAGATTCTATGGTGCGTGCTTCGCAGCAGGTAAAAAAAAATTATTTTAAACGTTATGGTACCTAAAGTCACAAATAAAAACATCAAAAAACAATTATTTTGGCTACCTTAATGCCATTAATTTTCGCGCGCCTTTTATTTTCGCGCACACTATTTTCGCGCCTTTAATTTTCCCGCACCCTTAAAAAACGCCGATTCGCGCAACCTTTAATTTTCGCGCACCTCCAAATTTACAATTTTTTTGGAAGTGAGAAAATTTTAAAAGTAATTGATAGACGGTTTTTCAGCTTTCAAAAGACTCTTTTCTTGTGGTTTTAAGTAAGCCCGTTGATACAAAATAATCATGATATACTAAACAATAAAACTATTTTGTAGAAAAAGGGTCTAAATTAATTTTCTTTTCAAGATTTTCGGTAACACCGGACTTTTTCCAGCCGTTGATGATTATTTCTGGGTGGTTCCGGGCGTAGTCGTAATATTTGGTAATCCATTTAGCATGTAATGGTTTGACGACTGAGAGTCGGACATCTACCTTAATTTGATCCGTACGCTTGCCTTCAGACATTTGCTTCGCGATTTCGTTCGAGTACCAGGTTTGCGCTTCGTCGCGCAAAAAATCCTTACTACTTTTGTTCACGGTGAGGTCGAGCGGTTGGAAGTAATTCGTCCAATTGTTTGGAACAGCAACCATCTTTCCATTTGATGCTTTCACAACTTTCTTGACTGCGTCTGTCCACTGCCCTTTGAAAACATCGCAAATCAATAGCCACGGTTTCTTCGGAGCCTTCAATTCTTTCCGTTTTTCTTTAATGTAGGGGATCAAAATCTTCTTCATCATTTCGATACTTGTATTCTCATTAGCCCAATAATTTGGAGTTTGGGTGACGTGGAATTCTGTAGGGAATTTGAAATTGGGTTGACTTCGATCGGTCTTCCCTTCATAAATTAACTGGATCGGTAAGAAATGACCTGACATGGTTATCCCAAACGTGCCAGTAATTTGACGGTAATCGGAGGTGCCTAAAACGGGAACACGAGAGGTGCCTTTCTTCTCGAGCGTGTATTTACTGATGAGCACAAAAGGTAGAGGGGTCTGGTCGATGTTGATGATCAATTCAGGTGGAATTTTATGGGCATAAACAATTTCATTGATTTCTTTGTAAAATGAAAGACCGACTTCCTTTATTAGACCTGGCGCTATTAAAGGCTTAGACGTGGTAGCCTTGCTTTTGACAAAATTGAGCCTATTTTTGATAGACTCACACCATTTCAATCTAAGTTTAATGTGCCCACCATTAGCGGCAAGCAAAGTTCTATCATTAGCTGTAATGATTCCAAGTGCTACGGCCTCAATTATACTGTAGTTGATCACAGCGCCTGATTCTCTCATTGATTTGTCCAATTCTTCAGGAAGGAGCGTATTGCGACCTCGTTTCTTTTTAGGCACCATTACAAGCTCAGTGTTGGGGTTTTCTTGTCTGGTTCTCTTGTAAGATTCCACAAATCCTCTCACCGTTGACTCTGGTATGCCAAATTTCTTAGCAGCTGGGCGTTTACCGTGATCAATCGCGTATTTTGCTACGGTGCACCGCAACTCGGGGCTGTACTTCCCGTATCCGGTGATTTTACTGAAAAAAAGTAATAAAATATACATGAAATGACCTGTCAAAGACGTCATATGACAAATGTAAGGACAGTTATTTCATGTATATCGTGAAGTGACTTTCTTCTCCAGTATCCTGGAAGTTTAGTCACCGCGGAGAAGGGTGATGAACTGGAAAAATACTATGAAAAGAAAGGAAAGGGATGCTATCTTTACTTTTTTAATTACCATGGAAAAAAATTATGGTAAGACTTTCATTGGGTTATCAAAAGTATGCTGATACACCTTTTTACACATTTTTTAAATATTTTTTTTAGTGTGGATGCTACAAAAAACAATCGGCTGGGCAAATTTGTCAATGACAGCCAGAAGTCTTACGCCAACAACGTAATGAAAGTAAAGACTTTTGGTGGGAAACCTTTTCTTTGCTTATACGCATTGAAAACTATTGAGAAGGGTTCAGAGATCAGGTAACTGTCTCTAACAAAGAAATGTAAACTATTAAATCCTATCATCAATTATTACATTTTTTACAATTTCTATTTCTAGATATAGTTATGGCGAAACTTCTGGTCTGACTTGGCGAAAAATGGTAGGAGAAATAAAGTTAAATTAATTGTTAGATAAGGCTATCCTTTTCATAAAAACCATGTTGTTGCTTTGGCCACCTAATACAATCACCAAAGAACTTTATGTTGCGGAATAAATTTACAAAATTAGCTAATTGAAAATATATAAATTGTCATATAAAAGTGTAAGTTCCAAAGTAGACAAAAAAGAACCTGCCGTAAATTTGACATCGCATATACCGGCCGAACATGCCAGAATATGTGCTTCGGCTATCTAAGCCTGCAATGCAACAAAAACGTATTGCGCGCACACCAAATTTGCATTGCGGCGCTTTGCTAACACATTTACCTAATATTTGATTCAGCCTCAGTCTTGAATACCTTTTTAGCACAAATATCAAGTGTAAAGGTACTACAGATACATTTGCGATCATTTTTAAAGACGATAGTTTTTCAGCATGATCAACAATAAAATGAAAAGTTACTTACTTTTCTCTGTACATGTTATCTTGATGAAATTTATCTGATTGTTTCTTCAAATTGTATCGTTTATAGGCAAACTACAAAAGGCAATTTTCCTTGACAACTCTGGTAAGTAACTCTCATTTCCAATTTTTTTTTTGGAGTAAGAAGCAACCGCCTGAAGTTTTTAAACACTTTGTTCTATTTCTTAATTAGGGTAAGATGTGTGAATCAGTAGACGCCAACTTAGAGGTAGTCAAGATTTATACCGCTATTATTGTGGCAACTTATGTGTGTTATTTAAATAACTTTCCATTTCCATTTTAGCTATCACCTGATCGAGAATTAGATTGGGAGGTCTATATATCTAAATGTTAGATTTCAGTCTATATGTTTAGATAGCTACAGGGTCAGCAGACGTTGATTTTTTCTTATCTCTTTAATTTTTAAATATGCTACGCTAAAAGTATTGAACGACATTATTTTTGACTGCCATTTTGTATATTGCCTGTATATATGATTATACTCATTACTACATATTGTATCTAACTATTTACTTTTAGTTGGTTTTTACAAACTAAGATTTGGATAGTTGCAGTACTATTTTAACCTATTTTAGTATTAATTCCTGATCTTTGGCGAACTATAGCGCTGCTCCTGCATTTCATGGAGTAAATGTATTTATTCAATCTGTAATCAGTGTTGATTTAAAGATAATTATAGTTACGAAATAATTAGCTTGTAATGGTTGAAATGGTTGTTTTGATTATCCCAGTAATACTCCTTTGTAAACAATTATGCAATTACTTTTAGCCAATTATTGCTTAGTTATTGTTACACGATAAATTAAAAGACACACAAAATGTAGCATATTTAGGTATTCTTGTCAGCGTAATGAAGGTAAAGACATTTGGTGGGAAACCTTTTCTTTGCTTATACGCTCAATCGCCATGATGTTATTATGGTTTCATTCAGGATATCTTGATTGACTCCTGTTGTTAATAATTTACAAAGTGGCGGCTGATCAATACAATGATGGAATTGATCTGGTAGATCTGTGGCCGTAAAAAACTAGAGGATTTTGAGAAAATTAAAATTCTTTCTCTTCAAGAAAATAATTTAGAAGGACACAACGCAACAAGTGAATAGTTGGATAAAACTTCAACAAAGAGTATGTAGACTTCGACAGAGGTCGCGGGTGGTTATCAGCAGAAACTATTTCCGTTTTTTTTAAAAAACTTAACCATTTTCCCTTCAACAATTTTTTTTTGCATTGATTGAGTCGGGTACTTTGATGGAGTCATCACTCTCCAAAGATAAGGCTGGGTGTAGTTAAACCCCCTTGCCGACTTAACTATTTGAAATAGATAGTTTACCGTAACTCTTTCAAAAAGAATAGGTACGATTTACGGATTGTTTAATACTTGTGGATTCATTTTAATTTTCTGGTCAAACTCTATGGTGGTATGGTGGTATGGTGGCAATCGCAATGCAAATCAACTGCAGACAGCACAGTGCGCGATACGGATTTGTGAAGTACTGCACCACTAATTGCGACAAAGTAAAAAAAAAATTATGAAATAAGAATAACAATAAAGTCTAATTTTTTAGAACTACCCCTTCATAGTCCTTTTAGAAAAAACGGATATGTTTCTATCAAAGAAGTTTGACCATAAAAATGTACTTTCCCTAAATAAACTAATTAATGTTTCGCCCAGATCGGGCCTCCAATCATAATACATTTAGAATCCTGATATATCATTGGAACGAATGCATAGGGCGGAGCGAGCAGCGGAAAGGGAGATGTTGAGCGAAAGTGATGAAGAGAGTCCAATGGTAAATCACGAAGACGCTATAAGTACTAGTGTGAACGTATGTAAAGTGAAGCTATCTTTAAAAGAAAAAGAAAAGCTAAAAAGCAGAAAAAAGCTTTTAACGAGCTCATGGTGGCAAAATTCGGTGACAAAGACGCTGTTTCAGAGGAGTACATAAATGGAGTGCGAAACTACGAGTACAAATGCGATGAATGTCACGAACATATTCGAAATAAGTTGGGGAGGCATTTAGTTCGAGTTCCCAAAATGGGAAAAAAGAAGGCAGCCTTGAAACAAAGTGAAAAAAGAGTGATGTTTCTATGGTGTCGATCAAAAAAACACAATTGTCGTTTACCAGCGCCTTGTTCTTCATGTAATGAGTGGTTTCTTCGGATTGATCACTATTTTAGGAACCACAAAAAGTATGACATTAAGGACGAAGAAAAACTGGCAAATATGGTGTCAGAGGTAACTAGTAGTGTATGGGATAATGGCCTGTCGACAAGGAAAGCTAGGTACCGGCTTAATTCCCAACCTATAACATCACAATTGACAACGAAACCAGTCGAGATGTCAAAGCCATCTGATACATCAACTGGCAATGAAGACGCAATCGAAAGTGACAATGAGTCATTTTCTTATCGATCTAAACCTGCACCATTGCCTGCTCCACCTGCAATCGATTTTTTACCCTCGGGTGATGAGGAATTTTTAAATATTCATTATGGTGATGCCTGGTCTCTTTTAACAGCCTTTTATGATAACCTCAAACAGACGTGCAGAAATAGCGATGAAACAAACAACGCTTTGCAACATCGTAATAAAGTGGAATTGATATGGTCAACTGTGGACAACAACATGACTATGTTTTCGAAGAATGCACTATTATATCTTCATCCGCCATCATTATCATATTCCCACTTTCAAGATGATTAGCAGAAAAGGAGGTGTTCAGGCGGGTACATTAAGCTCAAGATATTCGTCCCTGAACATTTTCATACAGTTTCTACGTAAACACCAGGTGTTTGCTGTAATGAGCAGAATGGAACTGCTTCATCTGGAAAAAGCTGTAAAGGATTTCAATAAGGAACTAAATCCTCACATCAAACAGCGGAAAATTTACGTGCGACGTAACAAAACTCGCCACCTTTTAACTCCACAGCACTTCATTAGGTACGGTCGAAGTAAACACGTGCACAACCTCTTAAGTATAATGGCGGAGGGCAAAAAGAGTAAAAAGTACAGAGCAAAGCGGATTAGCAAAAAGGTAGCAATCGAAATTCGAGACTACTTGATCAGTAGTCTTTGCATTGGAAATTGAATTCGAGCATCGAACGTCATGGAATTACGGATAAAAGATTTCGATGAAAGTAAAATTGATAAGAAGTATCCTGGGCATAGAATTATAACCAATAGCTCCTATAAAACCTCAATTATATATGGCGAGAAATTTGTGGTTTTAAGTACTGATCTCTATGACCAATGCGTGTTCTACCAAACATACCTGAGAAAATTAATTAACTCATCGTCTTCTCGAAAGTTTTTCCTTCCATAGTCTCCTGTATCAAAAAAGATGACTCAAACCAATATAAGCGCTTCACTGACTGCAAGTTTTAAAAGCGCAGGTATTTTTAAAGCTGTGGAATACCAACGAGTCAGTTGCACAAGAGTAAGGTGGGATTGCGAAAACAGCACGCGGTTGATCTTCCAAAGAAGGAAACAGCTTGGTGGTTAAAAGACCGTAATAAAGATATGTCCCCGAAAGAAATCGTGGAATTCAACACCATATTGGGGGAACTTGAAACTGTTAGTGGAAACTCTTTGTCTTTTTATGGAAACACCGTCAACGTAAGATATAAATATCCACTAAACTTTCCACTAATTTGTCCTTGTACAAAAAAATTCACACAAAATAGTTGCCTTAAAATAGTTGACATAATGATAACGTATTTCTTTTGCAGGAAGTTGGCTTAGATGTGAATAATGATGTTGATGACAATGGTAGCGATGAACACGTTGATGACGATGGTAACGATGGTGATGTTGATGACGATGGTGACGTTGATGACGATGGTGACGTTAATGACGATGGTGACGTTGATGATGATGGTAACAATGGTGACGTTGACGACGATGGTAACGATGGTGACGTTGATGATGATGTGGAGGTGGCCTGTAAACCCCACACACGTAAATAGGTTTAGTTTTTTTCAGTCACACTTTCACGCATAGTGATTCAACATTTTCGAAGTATTGGTGTTTCAAAAGGTGGCTATCCAAGTTTTCATTAACAAAAATCAGAACACCCCAACTTGTCTATTCCAATCATTCCTATAACAAACATAGCCATCAATTTTAACGTCATTGTCAGTGATGGTGTTATCAATTTTGGTTTCACATATTTTGGCTCTTGCAAATGAAAGACCAAGAAACATATTCTACAGATAATACTTTCTGTCACCCTCAAGATCAATGTTTATATATAAATATTTTTCCGTGCATGATTGTAGCTACCTAGCGAGACAGCTAGTTATAGACCATTTACCGTATGACGGAGTTGTTTTGACATCATTTTGAGAACAATGAGCATACGCGCAATTTTGTGTAGGTAGAGAAGCAGGACTCCCACAGGAAGAATGATTATTAATGAAAATGTTGGATTTTTTGGTTAGCATATGATCCAAGGGGAACTTAAAATAAATATAACTATATAATTATATTTCTTCTTAAACATATTTCCCTAATTTTAACAAATACTTCTTTTTTGGATGGATTTCGGTGATTACTGTGGTCTGTTGTTTATATTTTATACCCACAGTTTTGCTTACGCATGTGCAAAAATGTGCAAACTCTTTAACTTTTGTAAACATATGCAGGTCATCCATATTATCTTATTTTCAAGAAATTAAGATACATCAACACCAGGGGAGCAGACATTTATCTACAGGTAAGCATAACGGTGCTGAATGCCATGTTCCAAACAAGATGTAGATTTATCAACTATTGCGTTCGCAACAGAATGCTCTTTTGCTAATAGAACAATCCCAAGATCAAGTTCCTTCGAATTAAGCCATTTTCACTATCTTGCACCAATTCGGATCAATTATTTCTATACCGGGAAACGTTCTCTACATCAACATCTATATTTTATTTTTACGATGCTTTACAAAAACTGAGGAGCGCTTCCCGGGAAATTTTGAACACGTACTAAAATTCTTCAAACGTAAATAACGCATTCATTTTTGGGTTCAATAACCACAACTTTCAGAAAAACAAAACAATTCATAATATGAAAGTCCAATAAATTTAAACTTTTAAACGAAATGGACCACAACAATAACAACGTTGCTTGCCCGTGACTTTGCTCGTACAATAATTGATACCAAAGCACTTGTCACGGTAAATTTAAATTAGCACGTGCAATAAAATTCCCAACTAATGAAATCACTTTATTTTATCAAGTGATTTGTTTTAGCGAATTAAAATCATAAACAAAACGTTTATAAAATACAGAATATTTTTATAGGGGATGTATTATGGACGCTTTTAAAGAAAACTGTAAAAAATATATTCTACTTTGCCTGTTCCAGACAGACAGGCAGGCAGGCAGGCAGGCAGGCAGGCAGGCAGGCAGGCAGACAGACAGACAGACAGACAGACAGACAGACAGACAGACAGACAGACAGACAGACAGACAGACAGACAGACAGACAGACAGACAGACAGACAGACAGACAGACAGACAGACAGACAGACAGACAGACAGACAGACAGACAGACAGACAGACAGACAGACAGACAGACAGACAGACAGACAGACAGACAGACAGACAGACAGACAGACAGACAGACAGAACAGACAGACAGACAGACAGACAGACAGACAGACAGACAGACAGACAGACAGACAGACAGACAGACAGACAGACAGACAGACAGACAGACAGACAGACAGACAGACAGACAGACAGACAGACAGACAGACAGACAGACAGACAGACAGACAGACAGACAGACAGACAGACAGACAGACAGACAGACAGACAGACAGACAGACAGACAGACAGACAGACAGACAGACAGACAGACAGACAGACAAACAGACAGACAGACAGACAGACAGACAGACAGACAGACAGACAGACAGACAGACAGACAGACAGACAGACAGACAGACAGACAGACAGACAGACAGACAGACAGACAGACAGACAGACAGACAGACAGACAGACAGACAGACAGACAGACAGACAGACAGACAGACAGACAGACAGACAGACAGACAGACAGACAGACTCTTTGTATTAATATATAGATAAACTATAATTTGATCATATTGATTGTATTTTTCATATTAAACATACAAAACACAAGTTGAACTATTTGTTTTGCTGGAAATACAAAGACGGAAACCCCCTGACAAATATTCGAAGAAATAGACCGAACCTTTAGTACGCTCTGTTGAAAAAAAACCCATTGAATGTTTGTGTATGTTTCATTCGATGAGTGTGCAAAGTTGAAACACAAATGTTATTATTTTTATAAAAAAACTGCAGTAAATAATGATTAAGTCAAATCCGTGTTGTTGTAAATATGACAGCTTTAGTGCGTGAAAAAAAGGATAGTCATAGGATAGACAGTAGTATACTTCTAATTCCTAGTTTATGATCTTCACAACAACATCGCGTACGCTTCGTTATTTTATTGGACAGTTTTGTAAACACTTCTATGAACGTCTGTTTGAAATAAAACTTTGCAAACCAGCTGAGATAACTAAATTAATAAACAATCTTACTGAAATGTTGTGCAAACGTTGACAAGACGTCGGTGGAATTATTAAATATACATCTTATATGGTCGTTAAAACAACGTTTTGTATTCGACGTTGCATCAACGTTGATCACTTCAGGTGGACACAATGGAGAGAAAACAAGGTTAAAATATGTTGATGATGAGACCGTTGAATTCAAGTCCGGGAGCAACGTTGAAAAGTCGTTGGATTTACGATGGTCGCATCAACGTTGCAAAACCAAACGTTGAAAAGACGTAGGATTTTCGTCGGTTGCAACAACTTTGCGGACCAACGTTGAAAAAGCGTTGGATTTGTGTCAGTTGCATCGACGTTGCAAAGCAACGTTGAAAAGACGTTGAATTTACGTTGATATTCTTGTTGTACAAACAGTAAAAACAACATCATTATTTACACAGTTTGAATATTCTATTCCCCAAGTCAAAATATAAATTTCACGTTTTCCCGCCAAAATACAGTCATTATAGAAACTCTTTGCGTCTTCTAACATCTGATCGATTTGTCTATAAACATCTTCACGATAGGCATAAGGTTTACTCACTACAGGCCGATCGTTTTTTTGATCAATGGAGTGTTCGTATTGAATTCGCAATTAATTCAAGTGGTGATGTCTGAATTTGATTTGCGTATTTTGTTAAAACTATCAACCATGTTTCCTTCACAGTGTCGGTAAGACCGATTAACTGTAATCTGATATAGAACTTTGATTCTGTGTTCGACACTTTCACACCTTGCAACGCGAGCATGTTTTAAAACGATTCTCCGTTTTCGCGCCAAATATGTTGTTTTGACGTCTTTGGAAACTAAAATGCCCTCGTACTCTAAGGTATAACATGTTCTCATCTGACGTTAAGGTAAGCTACGCCAAAATGAAATAATGAACTATTAATGCTGGTTACGGATTTCTTAACGTCGTGTAACGGCAATTTCGGCGTCAGTTTGTCGAAGGATTCACGACTCATGATCGAAAATTGTGACCCTCTGTCATATAAAATTCGACGGGTTAGTCGGCGATTTTTAGTGATAACTTTGTTCGTTGGGCAGGTTTCATGTTCACTTCTGTATTTGAACCATCGATTGACCACGGAACTAGATGCTTAGTTTACACGTGTAATATTTGGAATTATGTCCCTTCTCATTACATGCGCGTCAAATTATTTTTTTTTGAAACAGCGATCTTCTGTACGTCCATTCTTATTGCAATAATTGCAAATCGGTTTCCTTTCTTCTTAACGATTTTGGACATCGAATCTCTCTGGAACACGTTCCATCATTTTTTCTAGCTTATCGATCTTACTTCACTGTTCGTTTTTCATAACCAAAAATGCCAGTGATGTTTCTAAAGATTTATGTCCTGTTAATTCGAAAGCTTTCGCCTTTTCAGTCAGTTCATTGGCAAACGCATTATAATGTATACCTTCGGTGGATTTCATGATTTTCTTCCTCTTCTCATTTGTAGAGTCCTACGGTAATTCTAGCTACTAAACCGAGTGTTATGCAACTTGAGCAAAGGTTGCGCTTGGGGTAGCTGTTGAAAAATGTGCGACTTCGGTAAACGCTGAATCTGTTCAGCAGCATAATAACATGGAATTTTTCTTATCTTCAGCAACACCAATGTTCGTTAAATTGCTGTAACTATAACTTAAAGTAATGTTCTATGTGCTAAAACATATATATTTCTTCATAATAACAACGTATATATTTCCACTTTTGTCAGATTTAAACGAAAAATATTTTTTCGAAACATGGACTTCTCCTCGAGAGTGCTGGATACCAAGGTCAAAAAGAAACACAACGAAAAAGAGAGCACAGCAAGAGCATCCGCACTAACGGAAAAGTCACACAAACACGTAATTTTTTAAGCACGCTATTGTTGCTCGGATTGAACCACTTCCCCAAGATTTGTTAGCCGTTTACTTTGCGAGTGTCTAATTTTAATATCAAAAAACCTAAAAGTTCTAGGGACGAGGCTGTCTCAATTGCTTCGTTTTTTGAAGAAATCTATTTGTTGTTGCTTATGAAGTGCTCGTCATTAAAATCACGCAAATATAACAACGTCTAAATTTTAGATGCGGCTGGATGTACTCTTTTTTAAAAAAAATTCAAGACGGTCGGTTTTCGGAAAATAGAACTGTTAAAAAAACAATTTATTTTTAGACCACAATATTTTGTTTTCAAGCTTTAATATAATTATTGATTTTTATCAAAATCTCAGCCTTTAACTTAGCGCTTAAGCGTGCACTGTGCAACATCACATGAAATTAACATTAAACGGCGTCTTGTCGATTTTATTCCCGCCTTCTATATGAAACTGATTACACAAATCGATCACTAATCTCTGAACGCATACAAAGTTAGAGAAGTGTATCAAATAATGACGGAATAAAAAATTTATACTTTTAAAAATTAATGAACCAAGAAAATTTGCTATACACAGTTTCGAAACAAACCACGTTGCGCTTCACATACAAAGGTCTGGATAATCAAGAGGAAAGTTTTTATCTGGTGCGTTAATTTTTTATGTTTTTTATTCTGAAGTACAGTTTTATATTAAAAGCTGTTTTTCATCCGTTAGATTTCTGAATACAGAAGTCTTAATAAGAAATATTTTGTTTATAGTGTAAAATGAAATTACAGGATTTTACGACAACCGAAGAGCAACAAAGTCAAAGTGATTCAAAAAAGTAAGTCATTTTTTAAAAGCGATTGATTCTTAATATTCAAAGCACGTAGAATTTTGTGTAAACATCGCTATATTTTATAGGCAGTAACTGAATATACAAAATGGCGCGAAATTGTAGAAAAGACTACGAAGTGTATGAAGTGGCTATGCAAAATGACAATGGTGAGTAAACATTTTTGTTAGTAAATACTATTTATTTATACACGCTCTACACATTTTTGAAAAATTCCCTTTAAAATTAAGGAACGTTTAGGCTTAACCCAAATTGTTGTTAGAAATATACGAAATGAAGGAAGCAAGGCAAATAAATTTTTGGGACACTTTAATATCTAAACATTGTGCATGTTTTTCTAAAGGAGTTACACTTATGCCACTACAAACGCAAATTTTCTATACCCAGGAAGACTTTAATGAATAATGTGAAATTAAAAGAATACTTGGGGTTGACTAACTAATTTGGTCTCAGTTATTCCAGCTAAATCTACTCTGCTATATACGACAGTAATCAGTTCTTTATTTTTGTATTTACTTATTTAGATGATTTTAACAAGATAATGATGACAACAAAAAGTTGCTATGAGAAAAAGTTGATTGAAGCAGATGGGTTGCTCAAAGGTGGTATGAAATGTTTTTATAATTTTGTGTATGTATTTTTATAAAGCGAAGCAGTAAGCAAATAGCAGCGTGCAGTGGATGTCTCATTTATAGTAGACATTGTGTATTTAGTTCTGTGTATTTTGTTCTGCTAAGATATGTAGCTAGGATTTCATCATTTTTCCTGCGCGATCTACTGAAAAATTAAGCAAGAGAACGAGCGTACTTTTTATGGTTGGACTAACTAACTTAAACTAGAATTCTCTCAAAAAAGTGCAAAACAGTCATAATTTATATATTATCTTCAAATCACCGTTAACAAAGGAGACTAAATATTTGTAAATTTTGTTTTGCATTTACTTTCAAAAACGTGATAACTGCGTGTGCAGAAATATTTGATTTAGTGATAGGTTCTTAACTTGGTGAAAGGTCTCCCTTCTCCTCCCCTTCCAATCGAATTAAATAATTTCCTGCTATAAATCCCTTATTAAAATATAGACTGTCACACTTTGCAATCATAAACCTATCGCAGTTTGTAATCATTTCATGTCGCAAACGTACCCCCTTGCTTGGGTTTTACTGAAACATAGGACGAATCAGACAGTTTTCACTCTGGAAGCAATGCAAAAATTTCTTTGTGCAATAATTCTCCGACATTTATAGCTACGCGCTGTGCTAGCGTTTTATAAGTAAGCAGTTTCATTGTGGTACCAATTCTGCGCTAAGGAAGTTAAACAAATTCAAAACGTACATTTCATTCACTTTCTACCGGTCCCAATCCGTTTTTGATTCAACGGTTCCATAATACATTCGTACTAGCAGGAATGTGCTTTCACTTTGGTGGAATGACCAGTGAAAGGATTTATATTTATTTACTTTGTTTAAAAATAAAGAAATAAATTTCTTCATTCTTCGGAATTTAGAAAACGATGTAGGTAGAAATATGTGTATTAAAAACTTACAATGCATTTTGTGGAAATTGTTTTTTGCGAAAAATTAGCTATCGCGAGTTCTATTTTCTAAAACTTTTAACAACAAATTACCTCATTCATGTAAGGTATATATCGACAACAATACAAGAATATAAATTACACTTTAAAAAAGTTATGTTTGATTTAAAAGAAACATAACTAACAGTGAGGTGATATTCTGCTGCATTATGGACTAACATTTTTTTATCGTACATTTTTTAATTTTATTTTTAAAAGGAATGACTTTAAGAATTAACCAAACAAGGTATTAATATGTTGTCATCGTGCTTTAGCGTCTAGAAGGTAGCAATACGCTATGTATAAAATTAACATCGCTGTAATAAACTGAACCAAATTAGAACGAAACATGGATCTAAAACTAAAATTGAATTAACTAACCTTTTATTCGTTATCCAAAATCTAAAAAATGGATACAGGAATATAAAATTTGAAAGACCGTTTTGGGAAAAAAGGTATAAGTAAACAGTATCTTTTTTCATCATACGTTTTTTCTTCCATAAATATACGGCCTTTCTATTAAATAAACTGAAAGTTTATAAATGAAAATAAGTAATTCCATATTTTAAGTCCGATACAATTTCGACGATGTGAAAACAATGCTTTCCTGCTGTTATGAAGTAGCTGTAAAACTTTAGCTTGCGATAAAATAAAAAGCTTGCTTCCGCTTTTTATACTGCTGAACACAATCTATTTGTGGCTGGCAGCAGCCGAGCTACTAAGCCCGCAAAATAAAAAACAATGTTAGTAAATTTCTTTCATTGCTATTTTTTTAAGGTTATAGCCCATCCAAATTCCAATCATAACGTTGGAGGTAGTCATTTAGATAAAAAAGATACCAAATAATCACTTCCATATTTTATCCTCGATACAATTTCGACGATGTTAAAGCAATGCTTTCCTATTGTTATAAAATGTCTCTAAGATTTTATTAATGTTATTAAAAATTCACATCAAATCAGAAAAATTATATATGAGAGCAGCGACAATAAGATGACAAAAGGTTATTTACACAGAATTCAGTGAGAACAAAGTAAATTTTTACAGCCCTAAAGTGTATTACAGTATATTGTACACAATACTTTAATAATCAGTTTCAGGGACTGTTATACAAGAATGATATAATAGTTTTCATGTTATTTTTGATAATTTGTAAATCGGTTCTCTGAATGACGAAAAAGTTGATTTTCGCTAATTGTCGCAAATGGTGTGTTTTCTATAATTTTCGCAAAAGTGATTTTTCGAATTAAAATTGTTCCAATCTTTGTTTTGCTTCCGCTTTCTTCTTGGTGGAGTGTGCCATAGCGTTCTCGTTTAACTTTTAAAACATATTTTTACTTCTTTGAGTTTTTGTAGGAACCAATTTTGATGACAATATGCGGAATTTTTTTCGTCTTTTGTGCGGTTACAAAACGCAACAGGAAATTCTATTTGCTGGCTGCAATGTCGCCTTTTGTACAAGTAGCTACATTGCAATATTTTAAAAATATAAAAAGATAAACATAAACATAAATATTTTTGTATTGAAAAGAAGCTACTGTGCGCATTGCTAACAGCCTGGCAGTGAGCGGGATTCGATCCGCGGACCCCAGAACAGGGAGCCGCAGACGAACCCACTACACTACCTGCGACAATTATCTTAGTGAAGTACAAAGTAGCTTTCCTTCAATGTGATATACACGGATTATGATCGTCAAGATCGAAGGTCCGATCGAGGCGAAACATTTTCTGTTGAAAAGAACAAATGTGCAATGATAAAAATTTCCCGCAAAAATGTTTTGTTTTTGCTTTTGCTATCCAAAGTAACTAGAAATGGTAAACTTCCATTTTTGTGCTATATCTCTCTTTTATACGCTTCTACCGGTCTCTGCAAATTGGAGTCTTTATTCCCGTATTTTGTTTATAGTCAAGAAAACAAACATATATTTTATTTTTTTATTTTCTGCATATTTATACAGGAATACGATTGTCAGTTTATATGCACATTTATACATACTTACCTACAATACCAACAATACCTATACCTAAAATTCTGATCAAAATTTATTGAGACAACACAGCTATATTTAAAGCTCGTCACCACAAGTAATAAGATAGTCTTTTTGTATATTATATTTGTGTCAACATTTATTTGTCAAGTTCAATGAATACAACGAATACAACAAGCAGGAGCAGAAATAAAATCATAAACTTGAATAAACTTTTTGTGGAATAATAAAAAACATAAAAATTAATCCTACCACTTTTTGGACCTTAATTAGGGTGAACTTTTGCAATGTGGTTGTCGTTTTTTGCTATCACGTATTTACGGACTTCGCCTACCGTATTGAAATGCAATTAAAGCCCGAATATAAATTTTCTGCCATATACTTTCAAGAGTTGTCATGCTTTCGCTTAGATCACCGAAGTTTTTAATTGTTTTCGTAATTATTTTGCTAAAACTATCCAAAATCCTCAGGTACTACTTTGGAAATCCCATTTGTACTTTTAGCGCATGACTTAGTTACATCGCATAGTGCAAAAGAATCGCAGAAAAGAGAAAGATTTTGTCTTAGTTCGACAACCATTTTATTCAGGGCCTAGTTCTTATTTCAGCTGCCGTTCTGTTAAAATTCCCCATTAATCCCATAATAAAAATAATAAACAGACCCTGAAAAGGAGGTTTCAATTAAGTTCAATTTCATTTGTTCTCTACGCAGGATATGCTTTCGCTCGGTTAAATATCGAACTGAATTTGTTTGCTATCAACTCACATCGCTCACTACCGCACCTACGCAGTACACGCCGCCTGTCAAAGTACTTTTAAACCGCGTCCCTTTTCTAATATCTCAGGCCCTTTTGGTCCGTTAAATACACATTATATTAATAAAGGCCGTGGATGGAGAGTCAACGAAGGAGACCTTATTAATGAGTTAGTGCCTTTTGTGTTTTATTCTCTTGAGAGCGACGAATTTTTTTATCGTTTTGTTGGATTTTTAGGGTCGCATTTTGCTGTTGTGCTTACAGTCTTTGCTGTTGGTGTTGCTGTTTTTGCAGTTGTTTTTAGCAGAACTAATTTAGAATGGGTCGTAAAAATGTAAGTACTACTTTCTATACAATAATTATTACATGTAGCAAGGTTAAACTCAGCTACGTTCTTATTTAATAATACAAGAGAAAATTCGTTGTAAATTTTTGGGAGGTTTAAAAACATGGACTTTGCTGCAAAAATTATTGCCATTTCCTTCTTTCGTTTTGATTTCTCTTCTACTAATTAGAAAATAAATGAGTTCGCATAGACAGCAAATTAATAATTCTTTCCACTTACAGGGGAGATAATCCTGTTCCAAATCAGTATTTTACCACCCAGATCATTTGCGACAATTAATTTTGCAATTCACAAGATTTTTGTCCTAAAGTTAAGATATGAATGAAAAATGTTTTAAACTATTAAAAATAATGTCTGAATTTTAAATTACTTCTTGCAAGAAAATAAGTTACTATTTATTTAGGTAGGCGTCAACAAGAATTGAGGCTTTAAATCTAACCAAATATTCCAAGTCCTATGTTCGTTGTAAACATTGACAAATTTAAAGGACGTTGCGTATAAAGATGGAATAAATTAAATTAAACTCCACTTTTCACAACTCAAAAGTTCTCTTCCGCATTTGTTCGCATTGTGCAATGTGTCAAAAAGAGAAGACGCACTATGATGGCGTTTGAATTTATGACCTCAGTTTTCCAAAAGAAAATGAAAAACATCTTTTCAATAAGAACCATTATTACGCTCAATAATTGTTGTATCGTGGACTTAATTAGGCATCAATCGAGAAACATACCCTATACTTGAAACTGGTGATGTTTTTTTTCTACAATTAATTATATGTACACACCAACATCTACAACATCAATACCCTATACTTATTGCGTTATCATAAATGTGGTTTTTTATCCACATCAATGTAACAAGATCTTTGATCGAATATAGATTTGAAGTTGAATATTTTATTTACAAGTTTTAAATAAAAATTTAAAACTTTTTCTCGATAAAACAGTTCTGTCAAAATGTAACAAAGAAATCAGATAAACATTGGTTGGATGACATAGACAGAATCCTATACGCAACTACATTTGTGAGATCAATAATTAAGTTCGATTAGATATTAAACAATTGTACGACAGAGAGTTGTTTTCGGTGAAAGACTTTGGCGTACACCACAATAAATCCTACTTCTAAAAAGTCTGGAAATTGCGAAGTACCACTGTCTTAATCCGTTATAGAATTGTCATAAATGAACTTGTTTTTCTTGTTTAGAGTCCGCGATTTCCGTAAGTAAACAATCGCCCGCTTGTTTGGCTTTATATTATTCACATATTCGTTTTATTCTGTGTAAGTGAGCATAGTTTCTTAAGGCATGTAAGAATATGGGTAAGTTTTTATTTGGTGATGATAAATCAAGGGGTTTCTTTGCTTTTTGTCTTACAAGAAACAGTGGAATAGTGAAAGAAAATAATAGATCAGAAACATTTTGTAAAAAGGAGACATACAAAAAGTGATTGCTAAAAACTTCTATGGGTGTGGTATAAATACCATCCCCTCCCACCCCTAAGCTCGATGGAGCCTCGAAAGAATTCTACCCCAAAAGTAAGGTTCATTTAACAAAAGCAGAAAATAAAATGGAATCAACTATTTCAGCAACAGATTTTACTTTGTATATGTTCAATAGTAGAACTTTATGGTAAGTCATCGAATTATAATACTTTGTTTGCTTTGTTATCATTATTTTTTTTAAATTAAGTTAAAAGAAAATTTCATGTGAATTACATTTGGTTTATAATAAATTTTCCAAAGATCCTAAGTACTTCAAACGATAATTTCTTCCAGGAAAGAAGCGGAGGCAGTGGTCCTACCACCATCTTGCCGTTTGGCAAAGGCAACAAAAAGAAAATGGTATGTAGTAGTTAGAAATGCCATCAATGTATTAATATGTAACTAAAGCTGAGAAAATTCTTTTTATTTTTCTGCAACTGGCCAATTGAAGGAGATTGATGTTGGAGATTACTTTGTTTAGATAACCAATAACATCCTTTTTTTTCTTCCGATCATAAATCATAAAAATGTCTAGAAATATATTTACCAGTGATGTTTTTGATAAATAAAATTCTGAAATATCAGATTAGTGATTGAATAATGTATATAGCTCAAACTACAGTGCACTAATACATTTCACTCGCCTGAAGGACATTTGTGCTTTCTTTTAAGAACACTTTTATAAGAACAAAAACCTCTGAATTTGTCAAAAAAATGAACAAAGTAAGAACGGCCTCGGCTTAAAACTGGTAATTAGAGTGAGAATTTTGCAAGAAAAAAAATCCAAAATATAAGATATTTTGCCATCATCTCTTATCTATTTCTAACCTCTTTTAACTTTACTTTACATTTTACTTTAAATTAACCAATAGAAAACCTTTTTTCAAATGAATAAAAAATTTCAGAGAAATTAATTCAGCTGAATTTTAAAGTTGTTTATTGAATTCTTTTCTGCTATTAAGAAAAAAGTAAAAACAAGAAGGGCTGAAAAAGCGTTAAAGCGTTTAACTGTAATACCTTCATTATTTTGTTTATAAAACCCACATCCAAGTGCCATCTAGTTTAAAGTTTCAATGTCTAATAAATTGGTGTAATTTGGATAGTTTGCCAGACTGTAAATTATTTTTGGATTGAAGAATGTTACATTACATTAGGTTTTACGCAAAAAATGGTTCCAGTTACTCACGCATGTCTCTATTGAAATTTTAGCCATCACACTTTCGACCAAGACAAAACACTTTCAGTAGATGATAGACTTTCACATGCATAAGAAAGTACTTACTGAATTGGAAAACTTCGCGATTATTTATCAAATTTTAGAAGTTTTGCTTTTGATGGTTATAATTTATTTTATTTTACGGTCAATTATTTCTTCCTTAGGATTTTGCAAATTTCAGTCAAAAATTCTTTTGTTTTGTTGCCAGGGTTACGGGTAACGGTAATTTAAGAATAGAAGTTGGAGGAATTGTTCTTGTCTCTACAGAAACTTGAGACGTGTTTAAAGTTTTCCAATTTCTTAATTTCAATTTACTGAATGTGTAGCAATTGGAGAGGCTTGACGTCGTAAATTTAAATATCTAAATTTTGACGTTGTGCTGAAAGTTAAGGAGTCTCTCCCTTTGTGTCACGCAAAATGGTACGGTAAGTAGTGAGACGCACGCAATGCGGTATAGATAGAACAGGTGAACCCGTGGATTTTTCCTCGGGCCATCGACTATTGGATAAAAAATTTGTAACACTTAATTTTTACCAAAATGTTTTAGTAACCAAAAAAACAAGCTGTATCAGTGTTGACTTGCATTACTCATGTACCTTTGAAGTTACTTACTATCACACCCGCCACAGACTAACAAAATAACAGCCTCATTTCTCGTCATTGGTCATGTAGTTAACTGCTGACGTCGAAAAAAAGATTGAAATAATGTATATTGTATTTATTGTTGCATGCCTTCTTCTTAGAAAGGCTTGGGTAAAAAATGTTAGCAAGGATACAGCTGCACATAATAAAGATGTTTGCCAATACACCAAATGTATGCCAAAGATCAGAATCTGCACGTTGAAACTGTAACAACATTAAAAAGACGATGTTAAATGGAAATACCCAAAAAATGTTTAAGCAGATTGATTCTTCGGCGTCATGACGTAAAATTGCGTGCTTGGAAATTAGCAATAATAAGTAAATAAGGACCGATAGTAGATTAGCGAAGATGAATCCATTTAATCAAGAATAGAAAATTAAAAAGTTTTTACTTTCGCTGTGTAAAAGATGGTAGCTCATTTTATTGGTTTATTTGTTGATTCTATCTCTATAATAATAGCCGGCGTATGTCTGTTCGTGCGTCTGTTTGTATGTTTGTCACGGAAACACGAAATGCGATATATAAAGGACGCGCGATCCCGTGCATTTTTTCACGGGTAACGACTAGTCTTTTTAATAAGTCCGCAAATCCACACGAAATAGCGTGTAATTTAAAGACGGGCGAGCGCGTGGATTTCTCTGCCGGCTGACGACTAGTCTCTATAGTAATAGCCGTCGTCTGTCTGCTTGTTCGCGAGGAAAAAAGTCGTGTCACGGAAACACGAAACGCAATGTTTAAGGACAGGCGAACCCGTATATTTATTTACAGGCCACCAATTAGTCTAAATTTATAACGCACACCCGTGGATTTTTCCACGGGCCACCGAATAGAAGTTAATAATGTCAATACCAAATTCTCACTTGCACAAAAATAATCAACGCTATAGGTATTTTCGACCTCTCTTGATTTGGTTTACAAGTAAAAACGTGCATATATATCTTGACGAGAATAGAAGACGCAATTGAAGTAGCCTAGAGCGTTTGGCAAGAAGATTTCATAAAAATTAAGCAATGTTTAAAGTGTTGTTGCATTAATTTTGTATTCAACTTAAGGTTTATATCTTTTAATTTAATTCCCTTTTAAATTTCTTGTTATTATAGGGAGAAGAAAACCACCGAAGTAGGTCGCATACTATACTATATTTCCTTTTTATGGCGTCTAGGCATTCTTCAACGACTTAAAAGCATACTCCTGGTTATTTCTGACAAAAAAAAATTATCTCGAGCTTTTCACGTTCAACTACTGAATTAAGTACAAGGCTTATCTTCACTACGCAGTCAAAATACTCAAATAGTTTTCGTTCTAAATATAAGAGGTGGATTGAAAAAAGCATTAAAGAAACATTTTTTTTTTGTTATTTTAGAGAAAAAGGAAAAGAGCGCCCTCCCGGCAAATGCCAAAGATGCGAAAGAAAAAACAAGAAAAGAAGAAGTCGGAAGATTAAAACACATAGTAATGCAAAATTACACTCCTTTTTTATATCAAATTTTTCAGTATTCTCAAATTTTTAACAAATAACAACCTCGTATACTCCTACCACGGAATTTTTTTAAAATGATAGAAAAGATAAATTATGCTGTAACTGACCTTGGATGAATAAGGAAGTTCAGTTTCCTGGATGTTTAATAAGAAGTTGAACTTGTAATAAACTTTTTACTATCGGCATATTCTATAGAATATTTTCAATTTTCAATTTATCTTCAGTCTCAGTATTAATTTGAAAGCGAGTTACATTCTCACCTTTATCGGTTCATGGAGTATTGCAATGGCCCACAACTGCCAGAGAAATATAATGTAACACGGAAATCAATGTTCATTTTCGTTACTTTGTGCGAGTAAATACATGACTAAAAGTAAAGAAGAAGAGGATATAATAAGTGTGGAGGTTGGCTTTGTTGAAGAGAAGCTAATTCAAAGTTACGGTTTGAGCTGACTTAATATGCATTCTGGAAAAGCTTCAGGGAATTGTGAAGAGCTATGGCACTTTTCTACGACGTTTCAAATCTATAATTGACACAGAAAAAGTGTGGAATTGAGGATATGAACCAACATGTTCCTTTTTATGTTTTTCTTTTCCCCTGACATTAATCCTGACATTTATCGTGTAGTTGTGGGCTTTCCTAAATCAAAGCTGAAAATTTCTTTTAACTTAATTTTTTGAACTAAAACTGCCTTTTTAATAAGTTCATTTTTTTAAAATTTGATAACATAAGGAAAACTTTTGTTAGAAATGTAAACCTCCAAGTTTCTTCTTCTTTTTTAGATTACAACGCTTAAACAAGATCTGTAAGTATTCATTATTGATTTCTTACGTTAATTTCATCACAAAATACATTTTAAAAAACAAAGCTAAATTGTTTGTATTTTGTTTTGTCTTCTTGAGCTGTTTTTATGCATTATATTGGGCATTCTACATTTAGGAAAAAAGAGAATACTAGAAAATTTTAGCCTTGCGTGTTTCCTTATCTTGATTAATCTTAGAGGTTTCTTTTTTCAGTCTTTGTGATAAGGAAGTGTAGTTTGCCCGTGTAAAAATTCAAGTTAAACCTGGTTCTAATCTTACATAAAATATTTTTAAAAAAAACGAACGGAGAATATCAGGCTATTATCTTGTTAATCCGAATTTTGAAGAAATATCAAAAAACCCTTACAAGTTTGTTATTCTAAAAAATATTTCTTTGCGCTAAATCATCAATTGGTAACATTAACAATTAAATAAATATATATTTTTTTTAAAAACATGTTAAAAAGACAATTTTCATTGCTTCTTATTAACATGTTCCCAAGCTAATCATTCTTTTGACTGAACCATAAAGAATACCCGAATATCAAAAATAAATAAATAATTATGATCAACTTTTTTGTCTGTTAACAATTAGTCCTTTGTTGTTTTAGAACGGATAAAGACGAAGAAATAATATTTTTAGTAAGTAAATTAGTACTAGTTAGTTTCTGTTTACGTTACGACGTATGTTAACGCATCACATATATGCCTTGTTTTTATTGCACAATGGAGACAATAAAATCGATTTGGAGGAATTTGTATAAGGTAGATTTTAGAGATCAGAGAATTCTCCAAAATTGAAATTCAATTTGAAAGGATGCAAAGCATTTTTGATTTAATAACTACAAGATAAAAGGAAGAACAGCAAACAATTTTTGTTCTAAAAGTATTACTACAAAAAGTAGCAGTAACGACAATCGAAAGTCAAGTGTTTTTTTATCAAAGTGTTTTTAATATTTGGCAGAATATCATCCTAAAAGTCCTCGTTTATTATAGAAAATATTGCACACTCTGGACCTAATGTCTCTCATTTTAACATATTTCTTTAACTTACCTTTGCTATTTTATATTGGTTTTAAGGTTTTATTGTTTTGTTTTCATAGAAAGAAGAAATTAAACGGTTGAAGAACCGCAAAAGTGGTATGTATTGTGGTAATTTTTCAATTTAATCTTTAAAACCGGAACATGCTAAAAACATTCAAAAATCTCATTCACCTTTTTATGGACACACCTTATCCTACAAGGAACTATACAGCTTTGCAGATTTAACATTTGTATTGTATTACTTAAAAAACGTATCCAATTACTATTAACCTTCTTGCATTTCATAGGTGGAAAGGGAAGTCTTTATTCGTCCTTCTGTAATTCCTAAAGTTGTTCAAATAGCTTAAATACAAAATTTATAAAATATTTGTATAACTGCTAGGGATGTAATAAAACTGACGCTGCTTAAACCTCCCACTTAGAAAATCAACTTTGCACTAATTACGAAAAAAAGTATTATTGTCCTACATTAAAGTTGAAAAGTATTACCCAGGGAAGAAGCGTTTCATCCTTGATATCGTAGTAACTTTACATGCCTTGTTGTCGAGTTTGAAATTCACGCAAACGCACAGTGATTCCAGCGGATCGTAAGAATAGAGCAAAATAGAAGCAAAATAGAAGCCCATACATTCCTGTTAATATAACATAGAAGCCTATGTTCAACGTAAAGGAGAGTGTGCAACGAAATTTGCGCAAGATCTATTCTTAAACGCAAGGATACGAAGGAATGAGATTAAAAAATTGCCGCAGACTTTTTGATAAAAGTAGTTTTGAAACAGTATCTACTCTGCTAGTGATTCCACGCACAACCTGCTCCCCAGAAGTTCTTTAGTTTTTGACATAGGCCGGACGCTGGCGACTTTGACATCAATCAAAACATCTTATGGATGAAGATGGTTAACGCAACTCGTTTCTTGTTTCTTACCTGTGACCAAGTAGCACAAGTAGACGTTTTAAATTATTCACAAAAGTAAAAATAGTTTCAACACTTTACTCTTCTTTTTTTCCCGTCGACATGTTCACGTGGCCGTTTTGCCATCCGGGATGTCATACTGAGCTTAATCTGAAAAAAAATGCTATAAAATGGCGGCTTCTGTCGAGGAAGCATGTTACAAACATATTATATTTGCTTTATTATTTCGAATTTTACTTAATAAATGTTAAATTACTAATTCTCAACATAATATAAAAAGGATAAGATGAATTTGTTTTAAAGTAGCATATAAGCTTTAAGGTGACAAAACAAAAAATAATGTGAAAAATAATATATACTAAAAAACATTGTAAAGAATTACTTCCAAAAAGTAATTCTGCAAATTCACTCAACTCGAAAAAATGGTTGTCATGGTAACACTTTAGCATAGTTTTCAAAAGGAGTAATTTAACCGTAAAGTAAGATTCCTCAATGGAGATTCATCTCCCACAAAAAACTCCACTTAGGCAGAAGAACAGAAGAACAATAAAAAAAGCTTCCGCCATTCCAATATTGATGACGTAAGCAAATTGATTAAGATAATGTATTAAACGAACGGTTAACATAAAATTTCAAATACAGTAATTTTTTATATTTATTGGCGTTTTTATCAGTGCGTTTTTAGATTAAAGTTATATTGTTAACTTATTCTTAAGCTGTAAGAGAAGAAGATGAAAAAGAAGAAGGAGAAGAAATAGAGAGTAAGTGAAAAATATTTTCTGTCGTTGTTGTTTCTTAGATTGATGATAATTTTGCAATTTATTTTTCATCTAAATTTCTTTAGTATTACGTGAGGGAAAAAGCATTGAAGGTAAGGTAGCAAAGTTCTGTTTATTTTTTTGAAATATTAAATCTATTTTATAATACCCGTATTAGTCCTGTCTGTGTTCTGTCACGCAAAATAGTACCGTAAGTAGCAAGACGCACGCATTGCTGTATCAAAAAGGTTGGGCGAACCCGTGGATTTTTCCACGGGCCACCGGCTAGTATTAAATATTAGATATAAATATTAGATATGAAATATAAAATATGTATATTTTAATATTAAAAAATTAATAAATTATTGGCAACCAGTACATGGAAGTTAACTTTAAGACCAGGATATTTGATCGCTGTGACACCGGCTACTTATGCTTAGGCGATAAAACTTTGCATAGTTGTAAAATGTCATAACACAAACAGGGTAAAGGTAAAATATTAACTAGATTACGTCATGGGGATCAGAAATGCTGTCATATTAAATTTTCAATAAATTTAAATTTCTCAGATGCATTTAACTTGGTAAATATGACAATTAAAAAAAACATAACGACGCGTCTCGATCGATGACTTCAAATTTCGTTGTGTTTTATTCCTAGGACCCATAAATCTTCTTAGCAACACCTTAGTAACCACCTAGTTACGAACATAATGTAATACATCATCCATTTAAACGGATATCTTACGACACTTTGCGCTTAATGCCCAACAATAAACCAACTAAAAACGTAACCGTATCTCTCCTCTGTCACGCTTTAAAATTTAAATAATTTTAGCACTAAATTACATGCCGAGCAAAGCTAGCTTTATCCCACCCTGTGCTAAGTGGTTAAAAACAAACAAAAATTTGAACATTAAAAATAAACATAAATCTGTCTTAATTGCATTAGATTAGAGATGGGAAAATTTAATGCTTCACCACATTTCTCTTCTTGTCCTCATATGTAAGTTTACAGAACTTGAACGTAGATACTAAATGCCGCATAATGCAAATTTTATATTATTATCATTAAATTCGAAAAAGCGATAACGAAAAGATAACGATCAATAAACTATAAATTTTTTTTAATTCTTTCTTTTTGTAAAATGACGTCTTTCAGATATTGTTTTCTTTTATTCATACCTGTTGGACTGACTCCTTTGGGATCGATTTTTTCAGTCTTAAATAAGGAGATAAAAAATTAAATTTTATTCAAGCATCTGCTTGAATAAAATTTAATAGATTAAAAACTCTTTAGAGGCTTGTTGGTTGGTTGTTGAAACATTTTTCTTGCTATGATGCTTTTGTTTTTTTATGACTCACCAGGCTTCTAAATATGTCAAAATATCTCGTTATCGGATATTAATTGAAACTATCCCTCAAATACTACAAAATTACTTAAGTCAGTGGTAGCTTAGAGCTTGAGACTTGTAATGTAAGTTTTTATCAAGAAAAATTCTCTTTTTTTTAATTATTTATTATATACCTGGATTTTTATAATCGCACTGAAACTAATTTATTTAATAAAGACAGTAGCTTTTTTGGCAATTTCTAAACTTCACGTCGCAAAATATGCTGCCGGAAGCAAAGTATTATTTCTACCATTTTGTCTTATTACGATTGCAAATTCCATTTTCTGCTTCTAATCCAAGTAATCCATGTTACTTGGCTTACAAGCTTCGAAAATGCTCAATATACTCTTTCCACAATGTCTGCATTATGGGTCAGTCCGCTGTACAACCGCAACAGTAACACGAGACGCCTTAGACACGTCTTTTAACCTTTTTGTGAGTGCTAAAGACATTTTAGACACATTCCCGTAGGTACAAAACGTCTTAAAGACGTCTTTCTTTAGTCTTTTTCAAACGTGTTACTGCCAACGCAGGCCTGCTTTAGATAATTTTAGCCGATGCATATTAAGATTTTAGTAATTTTAATTCTGATGGAGTTGTGACAAACCAAAACAAGAAAGGGTTAAGAAAACGATACTGAAGAATTTAATATAAAATTTATATTTATATCATTTATATGAATAAACAGTTTTTTAAGAATGAAATAGTATAACATACAAGCTTTTTATAAGCAACAACAAGGAAGACAAGAACATTGTTCTAAAGGATGGACTTCCTTAGTGGATGATCAACAGATAAGCAACAATCGAACCTTTAAAACAGAAAAACCTTGCATTAAGCTAAACTGCTTGTTTTGCTTATAAAAAAAACGTGCATAACACAAAATATACAGTGTAATACTACAAAATTAAAATTGTTTGAACATGAAACAATAACAGTTGGTTAGTATCTTTAAGGGTTGTCTTGAACAACAGCGTCATTTTATTTTTGCCAACCACCCGACACTTCGGTCTTAGCCCTGCTTGTAAGATATGTCTTTCAAAATTGTGCACCTTGGATGATGTCCTTCTTTGAAGTTATATTTAATTAGACCTTTAATAAAATGCATTTGAGTCATTACATCAACATATGAAGTAGCTAACGGTGCACTTGAAGGGGGAGGGATAGCGAAGTAAACTAAGCATTTAAAGTATTACTTTCCCAAGTATTGATGAAAGGCTTCCTTGATTTAAAACTGGCTTAAAATGTCTCTGCCCGAGAAAGTACAACAAAAATCTAAGATACTCACTTACTCCAAGGTTTAATTCAGCAAAATATTTTCCTTTATTGTCCATTTATATCTTGGGTAAATACAGACTTTTACTTGCTATTTACTTGTTGGTTTATGGAGCACAATGTTTTTTACTTTTTAATTTTGCACATTCTCTGTTCAAAAGTAAACGTCAAATGCAACATTTGTTGAAATAGAACGATGTTCTTTACAAGTTTATTCTATGCGGTCTTTTGAACGCTGTTTTTATTGTAAAATGTATTCTTTTTTAGACAAATTCAATTAGAATTTTTGGGCTACCTCTGTATAAGAAGCTCTGAAATATCAAAAACGTTTATTTGCACGCTAATTATTGCGAATGGGCAAAACGTTATTTGCATTGTTGTGAAAATATCTTTAAAACGAATGATACAGTAAACAAGTGCAATAAAACACAATTTTGTACCAAGGGTTTATTAGGTTTCTTTGTATTGGGAAAGTCGGTCTCCCTTTTTCATAAGAGCCAGGGATCCATACTAGTCAGTGTTCTTACTTCTTTTAATTTGCAACAAATCTTAGCCTTACTTTTTCTTATAAAATGTTTCTTATAAAAAATCAAGTGTATACTGATTACTTATTTTTAAATTCTTGAAATATGAGGCATGAGAGGTTTGTTCGACACACTTCTAGCGGTTTTTTAAAAGACAGAAAAGACGTCTCCGAGTCATTCTATTCCAACGAGTTTGTAGCAATTTATGATAAAACCAAATAAAGACGTCTTTAAGACGTTCATTTCGAAGGAGATTTTACTTGTCTTACAGAGACAAAATAAAAACTGCGTTCATTTCAATAGAGATCTTACTGGTCTTACAGAGACCAAATAAAGACGTCTTTAAGACGTTCATTTCGAAGGAGATTTTACTTGTCTTACAAAGACCAAATAAGAACGTCGTTCATTTCAAACGAGATCTTACTGGTCTTACAGAGACCAAATAAAGACGTCTTTAAGACGTTCATTTCGAAGGAGATTTTACTTGTCTTACAAAGACCAAATAAAAATGCGTTCATTTCAAACGAGATCTTACTGGTCTTACATAGACCAAATAAAGACGTCTTTAAGACGTTCATTTCGAAGGAGATTTTTACTTGTCTTACAAAGACCACATAAGAACGTCGTTCATTTAAAACCAGATCTTACTGGTCTAACAGAGACCAAATAAAGACGTCTTTAAGACGTTTATTTTGAACGACATTTTGCTGGTCTTACAGAGACCAAATAAAAACGACTTTGAGACGTCTTTTTTAGTCGAAAGACGGCACAAGTTAGAGATGAGGAAAGCCGTCTTTGTGTTTATTGGGTGGTAAGGGTCCGAAAATGTTTAGAAGCTTTTAAAATTTCGAAGTGCGTGTTACTTATATAGAAGCATGTTTGTTGATTGCCACAAACCCGACTTTCTCCGATTTTCGGGTAAGATTCGGGTAAAAAGGTCACTAAACAAATTGGATTTAAAAATATGTAATTATTCGATGTACAAAGAGGTTTACAAAATAATATCCTGGATAAACAATTGGAAACGTTAAAATTTATTTAAAATTTTCAAAAATATTCATTAAAATTTTCAAAAATAATTAACAAAGTATTCATAAACTTTAGAGTGACTTTCTAAAAAGATTAGCTCTTGAAGTTTATAGAAAATCTAGATTTTTCTTTACTTCCTTTCTTTAGATTGGAATTGTAAGTATTATTTTCTGCTCATCATACGAAATCAGTGCAAAGCAGATAAGTAATGTTCATTATGTTTTGTTAAATGGAAAGCATTAGTTGATACTTCATGTCGTGGCATATTCATAACAATCTCAATAAAATAATTATGTTGTTTAACGATGTACATAATAATTGTGTAATATTAAATTTCTCTTTCTTTTTTAGTTTCAGTAAATACGTCGAGAATCGGTAAGTAATCATATAGGATATACTAGTATTTATACACGCAGGGAAATCAGCGCGCTCAACCTTTCCTCAATCTTTTATATTCTTTGTTTGTCTTGCCTTTAACCAGAATTTATCATAAGCCAAATTCTTAATGGGATGATAAACTTATTTAGGCATTTTGGAAGAAAAGTAATTCCCAAGTTTCTCTTCTTTTTGAAAATGCAAAGTAAATCACTCGCCCTGCCGGTGGCAAGTAATGAAAGGGTCAAAAGAAAACATTTATTTTATTCAAAAAAATATAGAATATTCTGAATTTATTCGTCGATTTGCAAAGCTAGTTTTAAAGCATCTTATTAATCCTGTATAAAAACATATTTTCTAAAGCTATATATAATTAACATTTCTCTTTAGATCCTGTAGATTGGGACGGTAAGTTTTTTTATGTTTTTTAATGTATTTCCTTTTTTGTTATATTATAATTTTAACAATTCTATTTTCTATTTCGTCAATTTTTAAGTGCTGTAGGCATATTCTTTTACTTATTTCTTATTTCTTTATTATAGATACGTTGAACATACCTGGCACGGTAATTTTTTACTTCTGTGTAAAGAATTTAAAGTATTTGATGACGAAGTGTAACATACTTTTTATAATTCATAATAGTTTTCTCAGAGAACGAAGAAATGGAGGTGGAAAGTGAGTAAAGATTATTATTTCAAACTTCTTTAACCCGTTGTTAACGCAAAAATATTGGAAAAGCATGGACATAATCGATGTGTTACTTTGAGAAAAATAGTCTTTCGCAACGTTTCCCCCTTTTTATCAATTTAGTGTAAAAAAGATTGGAAAACCTAAGAAATAAAACGACTCCAATCATCAATTACAATTGGTTTTGAAGAGAATCATGCTGTTGAACTGTATTTTCTTCCATTTGTACTGTTTGTTATTTTCCCGCCCTTTTTTATCAACTGTAAAAAATCAACACGCATATCAACATTATTAAACAGCCACAGCATGTGCAATGAACTTCAAATTATTGTTTACCGCGTTCCGCCATGTTTACTGATTTACAAGCATATTGACAAGAATATCATTTAACTGGATTAATGTTTCCCTTGACAATTTTGTAGTTCGGAACTTTAGAAAATGATAAAAAATTATTTTCAGTGATTAACTCTCTTTATGTAACAATAAAAATGACTTCAAGCAAGTTCATTAAAGCAAAGTCCGTCAATAAGAAAATTATTCAAGAAATTTTGCCCAAAACAAATTTAACAGCAAGTCATTCGCTTTTTAGATGATAAGGAAATTTCGTACCTTACAGACAGTTAATAAATTTCGGTCTACACCGAAATTTATTATTGTTTTGTTGGTTACTCTGTCTGAACTGTGCTTTTGTTTTGCTAAGTTTTTATTTATTTATGTCGACACCAGGATTGTGAAGTCCGATTAATTTTATGATTAATTTTGAATGAAAGAAAGGACAACGTTAATTGCTATTTTGTTACTTGTTTTTCCATTTCGGCACAGTCTTTTCTTTCGCGCACCTTTTTAAAGGTAGGTTTCAATACGACTGCATTTTCCGCTCGAGCATGCGTAATGAAGTAGAATGGCCGCTGACTCGACGTAAAAAGATGCTCCCGAGCTGTTCTCAAAATGTTTAACTCACTAGACTTTTTTAGCGCGTAATTACAATTGCGCAATCCATTTTATTTAAGAAAAATGTAAGAAAAAACAACAATTTTTTCTGTACTTCTTTATTCCCAAAATAACAACACCTTTTAGAAAGGTGTTTGGTGTTAAGTAGAGCAGAGAGACCTGTTATATGTAAATGCTCAACGTTAAGTATGATATGATCCAGACTTTTAATTCTATTAACAGAATATTTTCTTTTTTAATCCCATTTTTTATACTATAATAATTATATTTATTTAAATTATAGTTGATTTAAATTTCTTATTAAGTTTCAGGGAAAAGAAAGGGGAAAGGTAAGCAATGATCCTTTTTTTCTTCTGTCTCAGTATTATTTGGTGCTATATATACGAAAGTATACGAAAATATACGGATCTTTTGATAAACCCTTTTTTGTTCAAATTTAGAGGTAATTGGGCCTGCCCAACTGAAAAGTAAGTTGTTTTTTTATTAAATTTAAAAAGATTGAAATTTTAAATATGGAGGCAATCAGACGTCCTTAAAAACACAACATAATAATAATAATAATGATACAATAAAATAAAAAAAGGCTAACATTTTGTGTAGTTTTTCCGATTCTCTTTTTGCTATTTGCTTGTTAATGCTTTACATAATTATCTAATATAGACAGCTGCATGTTAAATAAAAAGTCCCATACCTGTCAGAGCCCTATAAATTGGCTATTACTCGCAATTACCGCTATAAATTTCTATGAGATCCTTATAATCGAGAGTTTTTGACAGTATAACAAGTCATTTTATCAACACTTTTTTAAAAGACACGTTACACTACAGTTACAGTTATTTACGCATTATTTCGCAACTTTTTAGTTGCAAAAAAAGATGACGATGAAGATTTGGAAATTGATGGTAAGTAATATATATTGTATCAACTTGAATAATAGACGCTAGATATAAACAACGTGTACTTACCAAACTTCAATAAAACCAAAATGAACATGAAAAAAGAACATAGACGATGAAAGCAATCAAAAAAACATACGAACGTCTTGTGAAAACGTATTACGTATGTTATTGTCCGTTATGTTTTTATCTTCTGTTCCTTGAGAGAAGAAATTTTAAACGTCGTGTTCGATTTCCAATTTCGATTTGCACATTTCACATCAGCACCAGTACGCAAAACCAACAAACATATAATTATTTTTCAAAAAGACGCAAGTAGGAAAAATATTTTCAAATACGCCAGTAGGTAAAATAGTTTTTATTCTTAAAGTCATAAGCGGAACTAAGTCACTAGATATTATATAACAAATTATTGTTTCATGTTGCAAGCAAAATTTGTTGATCAAGAACCAAGGGTTTCTTTGCAGGGATGACCTCCCCCCCCCCTTGCTGTACCCAGGACGGGATAAAACATAGGATCGAGGGGGGGGGGGGGGGGTACAAAACCAACTGATTGGCATTTATAGCTAACTATTATTACAGCTGCTAGTAGAGAAAAAATAACCTACCTTTCCGTGAAAAAATATTAGTCATTTCTTTACGCTGATTTTATGATTTTTTTTCATAATTCTCAATAATTCTCTTGGTATACTTCGTGTAGCAAACCTGCTCCACGATTTGGCTTCGCTCGCGAAGCTCAATTGCTTTGCAATAAAGTGAACAGCTGACTAACTTTTGAAAACTGTTTCCTGGCAAAAATATTTACGCTCGCTTAAATGGCCAATGGGCTTCGCTTGCGGTTAGCTCGCTTAGATCTGGAAAAAGATTTTATTGAAATGCTTCGATCAAAATATACAAAAAAACCTTTTGTTCGTATTCATTCACAAGAATTGAGCGAGCTTCTCGGATATTTCCACATTCAACATGGGATGTGCGGCAGAACAACATTCGAGAAATGTGATTAAAATATTGTTTTTTCCTTTGCGTACCAGAAAGCACAATGTAGAGAAAAGAATTAAATTCGACATAAATTATATTTTACGACTTTTCAAATTTTTATACGTGAACTTGCCACACGTCTAAGTTTTTATTTTTTTTAGATTTCTAGATAAAGGAGAAAAATGGTACGAAATATAATTTTTTTCTAAATGTGTTATATTAAATCAGTTCAAAAAATTTCCCAGTCAAAAATTTCTAGTTTTCATTCGGTGGTCACACGGGTTGTAAGCACTGACCGCTAAGCTACGTAGCATTTTACTAAAATTTCCATGGTGTTTTCATGATTTTTATAAGTTTGTTGTTTTATCTTACGACCATATTTGGCTGTTTTGGTGGTATTATACCGTCAAAGTTTGCTCTGCGAGGGTGTTATATATAACATTTTGACAAGCCAAATAGAGTTAAAAATCTTTTAACTTCAACGCGTTTTGAACATTTGACATAAATTTCAATATTTGGTTACTATAATTATGCTCAATGCTAGTTTATGACGTCATAATTTCGCACAATTAGCGCAGCTTTAAACACAAATATCTCGAGAAAGGATAAAGATTTTTCAAAACAATAAAAAGATTTCCAAAGAACTTTCAAAAAAGCCCTAAATTAAAAAATTAAAAACTTGTTTTGTTTGTTTGCGGTAGATATATACTTTTTAATAAGTTTCGCGTCTGCATATTGAAGAAATCTAATTCGGAAAAAGTTTGTTTTTGCCATGTTAATCAATACCTCGGAGATTTTAAGAATAAGTATGTATGTTATACAGCATTTATTTCTTTAGACGAACGGCACCATCTGTTAGATGTAAGCGCTTAATTTGATACATTATATTTATTTTTTTATTTTGAACTTTAATTTATTGCAATGTTAGCAAACATTTACAACTCATTGGCGTTCGAGGAAGATATGAGGTGAAAAAGTTTTGAGGCTGCGTCTGTTTCCAGATGCGTTTATTTCCATCCTTAGTGAAACATATGTCGTAAAAACGTCTTCTCGTTGAAACACAAACTGACATGGCGTGTCTCTCATGAAAACACTATTTATCTGAGGTGTCTTTCGGCGAAATACCTGCGTCCCTCGTGGAAACGGTTACTCATCCGGGCTGCCTCTCGCGCAAACTCTCTCAGAGAATCTCGAGGAAACGCCTACATCTACATCTCAGGAAATGTCATGGAAATGCATACTACCTGCTCTGGCATATCATTATTATTCACCCCCCCCCCTGGTTGACAAGGAAGCCCGACATCCCCAATTTACCCGAAACAGGGCTTTTAGAGGAGACAATTTTTCAATTCGTCATGTTATTAACTTGCAAAATCTGATAACACAACTTTTAAATTAAAAAATAGTAACTATAATTGCTGTTAACGATAAAACAACATTGACTAAAGATGTACGTTAAAGGGGAATAATAGCACTTAACTGACATTACTTTGTTCTTACTGACTTTTACGTAAATAACCTTTTGTTATCGTACTGTTGCTGTACTCAAATAATAGATTTCTTCTGTGAATTTTAATAAATTTATATAAAATCTCTTTAGAAGACGCAAAATGATTTTTATAGAATCACGAATATTAGTTTAAGTGGTAAGTAAAAAATATTTAGATGTATACAGTTTTAGTTCATTTAATAGATAGTTTGTATATTGATGCTTAAGGTAAGCAATTACGGTTGGTTTTAAGAACTGAATTTTTGAATTCTTTAAGTTACTTTCTCTTAAACATTTTTTATCCATGTGTGAGTTTAAAGCTTAAAAAGTTGCCGAGAAATTTGTAAATATGTTTTTAAATTTCTTAATTGGTTCTTTTTACCAATCATGCATGACGTTTGTCGCGTAGAATATTTTCATAAAATAAGACATTTTTATTAAAACACTTTGATTCATTCGAAAGAACAAAACACTTCAATGTGGTCAGAATTCGATTGGCTCAAAACTTTCGAAATAGAAATGATGCGTGACGTCAAAAAAATTAAAAGTCGCGTAGGCTTAATTAAAAAAAATAGGCAGACCATGTTTCTTGATTTCATTTTAATAGCTAAACAATAGTAGAAATATTTTTTGTTTCATGTCGTCTAAAGTGCAAACTTTCCCATAGTATATTATTTCTTCATTAAACATCGGTTAATCCCCTGTTCTATAATCGAAAATGACATTGAACAACATCAAATTAAAAATCATTCTACGAAAAAATTTGTTGAGACATGACACGAATTTGTAGTGTGTTGGTCTTAAACTTTTGGACATACAGTCGTCGCTCGTTATCTAACATTCCACGGGACTGGTGAAAAAGGTCAAGATAAAAAAAGTTCGGGATAGTGGATAGTCGAGATAAGAAACGTCAATCGTGAAAAAGGTCGAGATAAGGAAAGCTTGTCAATGTCATGCACACATTAGAAAAATTATTTAAATTTTTATACCTGGTTAGGGATGGACTATTAATCAGAAGAATTACTTATTACTATTCTCATGCTATATGTATTTAATCATTTAAAAAAATTCAAAATGCTACTTTCCTATGCTTTCTTTCCTTATTTACAAGGAATTCTAAACGCTGTAATGAAGAGCACATGTCGTTGCCGTTGCCGCTAAAAAGGATAAAGTTCTTAATGTTTCTATGGTGGCATCAACCATGATTTTCAATGGCTTTACAATGGATTCATCATACACTTTAATTTTGTCATCTTCATTCTGCCCCTCTTTGTCATCTACGTCTATTACAGATTAGATAATTTCTTCATCTTTGACCGGGTTATCTGTTGCGATAACCTGAAAGTCAATGTGAACAAATTCCTCTGCTGTTAACTCTTTATGTAACAAGTTAGGATCCTTTTCTTGTAACTCGGCTAGGTCTTTTTTCAAATCTTGATTTTGAGAAAGTTTGAGAAATTCGCACGTTCAAATGTTTGGTTTACAGAAAAGGTCGAGATAACGGGCGCCGACTATGATGGCCTAATAAAGCTACTAAATCGCGAATAACTTGTAATGAATTCCAGTTGCATTTGCCAAGGGTAAGATTTCTCTTTATACACAATTCACTTGTTTCGGCAAACCAAAAGATAGTATTTTGATATTCAATTGTTACCAAACGTGTTTTCGCTGGCTTTATATTTATTTCACACAGACATTCATGTAAAATAGATGTTTTTAGACTACTTGAGTGCGCATTTGCGAAATAAACGTAATAGCACTTGAAAAAGAAAGTTTAACTTGATTTTTGCGGGAGGTAATCTTTTACAGATAATACCTGTGCATACGACAGCATCTTTCAACACTACATTAATTTTTTAAAGTTTATATATTAAAGTTTAATTCATATTCTGCTATGCATTTTTTTCTTGAAACATTCAAATTTTCTAGAAACACCTATTTTACATTTAAACTTTACTTTTGTGTTTAGTTGTAGGTAGATATCAAATTTGCAATATTGCAACTGCATAATTAGCTACGAAAGCTTTTACACTTTTATAAACAAAAAGAAGATTAAATCTAGAATTGAAACTTATTATTTCGGTTAAAATAAACATTGACCTTCCCCAATTTTTTTTATATTCTACCTTGTAAAAAATCTTAATATTCCAAAAATGTCTGAGAGATTGGGCTAATTGAAGTGTGAAATGATGTATAACAACAAAATACAAAAATGAGTTCATCTTATTCATTGACTTGTCGTCGATATATTTCAGTTAACTGAAGAACACTATACTACATTGGTAAACATTACTGGAATAAATTTTTTTCGAGAGCTAATTTTTAGGTAAAATTCTTAGTAAATAGAATTCGCAACAACTAATTTTAGCAAAGTTGACAAGTCCTAAAATTTCGCAAAAATTCATTTCCTGAAGGTATTATTAAACAATCCGCAATATTTCTTTGTATTGTAACTTTTCAATAGGAATATTTTGTACCTATATCTTTATTCTTATATACCTATATCTTTATTTAGATTCCGAAGATTGAAGATAAGCGTAACTTAGTAATATTACCGACTTTCATACAACGCAGTCTGTGCACTATTAAAGCGTTTGCAGGGAAAAAGTTAGCCTCTTTTTGTTTGACTCGATAGCCCAGTCAAGTTTCTCGGTCACTTTCTCACAAAGAATTATTTGTGTCATACGAAAAAAAGGCAGAAATGTAGCTAGCTTATACTGTCTATCTTAATTACGTGATTATCTAAAAGCGAAAATTTAATGGGAAGTCATCGGATGAAAAGCGAATTAGTAAAAAACATTCAAACATCCTTATAGCTACTATAATATTGTTGTTTCAATGTAATCTGTGGAAGAAGTATTATTAACAGAAAAAAGATTTTTTTCTTTAGTTCACAAGTTCACAACAAATTTTAGGAGTTAGTCATGTCATCAATTCTTGTGAATCAGTATAGAGAGAACATTTTCTTACATTCATGTAATTTTGCTATGATTTCTTTCCAAACTTATCCCATCTCTGTCAAAACAGTTTGACCTACCATCTCCTTTAATACTAGTTTCCTAACCAATTTATATAAACAATATTAAATTTTGGTTTAGATAAATGATTTTTTATTTGCTGCACTCCTGTATGTTTTACAAAAAGTACTTCTCGGTATTTATACATTATTAACTAAAAGATTATAAATGTCAAATGTTGATGAAGATTTTGCATAAAACATTATTTCTGATGCTGAAGATTTGGTAAAAATCAGTACTGTCAAATAACGAAAGCTTTATTGTGGACAAAAAATGAAATATGGTAGAAACTTTTGTGGATAAGAGATTTTAAGTTTTTTTGTTAATTTAGAGTTAACCCTATTCTTACCTGGAAGGTGCTTATTCGGCACCCTCCCCTGTACATTATCATCTGCTATTTTTTAAGTCTTTCCTCTTGTGCACTGAAATTATTTGACTTTTAATATCTTTTTGTCTCTCAACTTTATGTGATGTTTTATGTACTACTGTACAATCTGTAGGGAAAACTTTGCACAACTTGTAACTACAGCATATTCATACGTTTCAAATTACATTGTCCGCGTTGTTAAATTCTCATGAGGAAGCTATTGCTCTCCACCGCCGCGAATGTTCAGTTCACTTGTGAGTCCATAGAGATTCATAACGCATTGAAAAGTTGCTTAATTCGATTATTCAAAATAGGGAAATTGATTATGATTTAAATTTAACAATAACATGTATTAGTTTGTCTTGTGGCAACTTTATTTGCAGTTAAACAAGGATTTTGTAAACTAGATTGAACAATAATCTATCGAGTATAAAAATAAGATGATTTTACAATAAACTAGTTATCGCACTTTATATCTGAAACAAACATAGCAGCTCAAACAATATTTTTGACATTTTTCGAGGCGCTGTGCGATAACTACTACAAAGCAAATTATTAGATTTTGGAAATGTTTGTGAGAAACGAAGCTGTCTGATTTTAGACAAATGACTCTCTGTAATTCGAACTCGCAGGCGACGAAAAAAAAAGTTCTAATTAGTGAGAGTTCGAATTAGGGGAAGTTCATAAATTTTTGTGTGCCTCGTATTTTGTTTTCATAGACTTTTCACTGTGCCGACGTTTTGCTGGAAGAGTCGCCATCTTGTTGATTAATAACAAAAATATATCCTTTGTAGTTTGAAAAGAATCCTAGACTGTCGATTTTGAAATCGAACATGTAAAACCCTGTTTACACTCGATGAAAGATTAGCAGAGGGAGATAAAATGGCTACTTTACGTAATTCGATCTTTAAAAGTTCAATTTACGGGGTGAAATGATCTAAAGGGACCGGAAATATGGTTCGAAATATAGAGGTATTCGAATTATGGAGGTTCGAATTAGGGAAGTGAATCATGAGAGTTTGTTAAGGGATTTTGACGGGACCAGAAGATTTGTTCGAATTAAGGAGAGGTTCGAATTAAGGAAAGTCGAATTACAAAACTTTGATTTCGATATTCTTTTCCGTCCTTTAAAATTTTTTTTTGCAATGTTAGCACTTAGTTTTTCTCATCTTAAGTTCCACACAACTCTATTCATGCGATGAGTGGAAAAGCAAGACTGACCTATCTGCCATACTTTTGTTATTGCATTAGAACATATAACCCAGTGACCCTACAAACTTTATGCAACTGAGCGTTTATCATTTTAGAAAAAAATAAATAAAGCGGGTGGTATGACACCCTCATTTTATCTGATATGTACCTATTACTATTATTCGAATTTACTTTTACTAAACGGACGCGTTTTCCATCCGCATGTTTTAGCGAGGATACAAGTGTTATACTACGGAGGTTGCTTTTATTTATTTTAGCTCCTTTGATAATAAAAACACAAAACGCCCGCTTTACCTCGTACAACACCACAACCCTTGATATTACTTTGCCAAAAAATCTATCAAATTTTGCCTAACCAGAAAAAAATCCTAGATCCGCCCCTGTAAATATTCTATCCACCGAAATCGTTTTTGAACAGTACTTTTAAAAGTTTTTAAATGAATGAGTGGTTGGTGATCGGAATATACAGCAAACTCATTACCCAACAAATAAAATTCACATTTCTTGACAGCAAGATAAACAGCCAATAATTCCCTGTCCACCGTCGAATAATTTCTCTCTGCCTTAGACAAAGTTCGACCACCATACAGAACAGCACAAAGCTCACCATCAAACTACTGGCTCAACGTAAAACCTACCGTCCACTAGCATCCGTGGTCAACACAAAAGGTTTATTAAAATCCGGATGTCTCAACAACTCAGCCTTCAGCAAGTGATTTTTAGTATAAGCAAAACTTTTCTCACATTCCTCCGACCAAACAAATTTCCTTCCCTTTTTCAACAATTCGTATAAATTTGAAGACCATTCAGAAAAACCTTGATGAACTTCCTACTATATGCACTCATACCCAAAAATGTTCTGAGTTCATCAACAGTAGTCTTTTAAAATCAACAATATCTTCAATTCTATTCTTCTGTGCCTTCACTCCTCGTTCATTTACTACGTGCCCTACAAAATCGCATTCATCAACCATGAATTTGCATTTCGAATAGTTATTGTGTATACGATACTAAGTAAATTTTTCTAAAACTTTCTGCAAAAAGGTCAAGATGATCCACTCTATTCCCGTGTAAAAAACTGTCATCGAAAAATGATTTAGCTTTTTCAAAGTCTCGTAAAATGTTATCCATAACATATGATAGTGAAAAAACTGCGTCCTTCAGTCCAAACAGCATTACAAGCCATTCATATTTCCTTTTTGGTCGTACGAAAGCAGTTTTTTTACGATCTTGTTCTCGTAATGGTATATTCCAGTATGCGTTACTCAAATCCAATGTCATAAAAACTTCCGATCCAATAAAATCGTCAAATAAATCCTCGTGTCTCGGGATTGGGTTACTTTTCGGTATTGTTTTTGCATTTAACTTTCGGTACTCGATACATAGGCGAATTGAACCTTCTTTCTTTACCACTGGTACGATAGCCCTTCAGTACGCACTGTCACTTGGTTGGATAATGTCATCTTTTAAGATTTGGTCGATTTGGTCATATACTTCTTGCTTTTTCGAGTGAGGAATAACTCGCGCTGGTGTCGTTATCGGAACATCATCAGACAAATTTATCTCGTGTTGATATGCTATTTTACTCTTACTATTCGGTGATTCCTTCACCTTTGCATCGTAATCTGCTAAAATTTAAAAAAGTTTTTCTTTCTCTCGTTCACTAATATTTCCATGAGTAATTTTTGTGAAATCTAATTTCGGTACTAAAAATGCCTCACTTACGCAAAGGTCGGTTTTTTCTAAGGCGTTGATTTCGGCACAGATGTCTCCTTTTTTAACGTAAGGTTTTCCCTAGGTTGTTTTGTATTGGTACCATGTGCTTCTTGATCTTTTCAATTGTGAAATCACTGAAAAAAGTGTCTTGATTTTGAGCATAATCACTAACTGAATACACACAAGCACTCTCCTCCCCTGATGATTTTACGTTTTTTAATTCTTTGTTTAACCATTTTAACGTCCTCGTCGAGAATAAATGATGTACGAGCCACTTCAATGTACGCAGAAGTTAAATTAAGTTTTTCTTTATAACATTTCACCACTACTTGCTCAATTTTGTCTCTCGTAAATATTAATGTTTCTCCTGCTAAATTTCTTTCGCATCCTTTGAATCATGATTCGGTCTTTGCTCCTAGAATATTGGTTTTAACGTTCTTGGAAATTAAAACTGGTTCGTAAAATAATTATGAAAAAAGGAGGTTTTTCTCCAAAGAATAAGAAGCCACTGGAGAAATTCTGTATTCTCCCCTTTACAGGGATAATCGACAAGCTAATGGATTTCGGTTGTCCTGAAACAAACACCTATGAATGTGGAAACATAAGGATTGGTGAAATTCACTCATGCTTGGGATCTGGTTCGGGCCCTTGACTAAGCATCCCCTGCCTCCTGCAAGACACCAGCCGCATTCATTGACACCATCCGCCAAAACCAATAACTTTTTTTAGACGTTGAAAAAAGAAGAATTGACAACTACATATCGTATCGTTGTTGCTTTTACCTACTGACACAGAGCCCAGGGCTAAGAGAGGTAGACTTGGAACCCAGCCCCTAGAAAGGTTGTGACAAAGAATGAAAAGCAGCAACCTGTGAACAGAAAAGCTCTCTGACCTTAGACATGAACACTTGAGAAATCGCATCGTAATGCTTGGGCTGACCAAGAAACCGCCCCTTAGAAAGGTAGACTTGGAACCCAGCGGCAGCAACCCAGAAAACCATTACATATCGTTTCGAACTTAAACAAGTAATTCACTTCACCACCCACTCAACTTTTATGCTTTGAAATCTGCCACGCTCCATTCTTTGGAAGGAGTTATCAATCGTCACGAAATTGCAATTGAAGACCCATCCTAATCAATGAAGAACACACACTCTTTAGTCACCAAAAACAAAAAGCCTTCACGATCTATAGTCTTTCCCACAGTCACTAGTCTCTCCCAGTGTCAACCTACATGTCAAAACAACATATCGTTACAGAGGAAGAGGCAGAAAATTAAGCAGCATTTACTACAACCCAGAACATCTTTGGGTTGGAAGTAAAGCCATTAAGCTATTAGCCGAGGAGAGTAAATTACCACGTAAAAGAGTCGTACATTGGTTATCCCGCCAGCTCCTATCGCTACGACATATTCGGGGACCAAAAAAGATCGACAATGAATCGATATGCAGTAACACTCTATTCGGTTTTCGGAAAAATCATTCAACGGTTACCCTCTTTATTAAAACTAAAGGATGACATTGTTAAAGCAATGAACAAAAGTGAAATAACATTAGCTGTTATGGCAGATTTTTCAAAAGCATTTGACACTATTAACTATGACACAATAATACGAAAACTTCATTGAATAGGATTATCTCAAGTAGTCTTCGGAGTGCCCCAAGGCTCCATACTGGGTCCCATGATTTTCAATCTATATGTTAATGACCTGAGTGACTGTGTCAATACTTCCACAGTTCTTCAGTATGCAGACGACACCACGCTCTACGCGCATTCGAAAGTGGTCCATATAAATGAATGTATTGATAACGTTAGGAGAGATCTTCAGAACTTACATAGTTGGTCTCTAGATAACAACTTATCCTTCAACCGATCGAAGACGAAAACTATGTTATTTTCTGGAACCAGATTGTCTAAAATTCAGAACTTAGACAACATTGACCTGGATTCTTTAACAACTGAGGAATCAAACAATGAACGTGTTACATCATGGAAAACTCTTGGTGTAACCTTAAATCAACACATGGACTTTAAGGAACATATTGGATTGACAATAAGATCCTGTAATGGAATACTTGCTAATCTCAGAAGGTTGAAGAGATTTACATCATACATCCTACGTAAGCAAATTGCAGAATCTTTAGTACTAAGCAAATTAGACTATGGTAATGTTCTGTTGACAAATGTAGCAAATTACCAAGTAAAGAGGCTTGAAAAAGTTCAAAACTGTGCTGCATCTTTCGTCTTGAATAAATGGTGCAACACAGCTGACGTCATGGTTTGGGTTGGCTACCAGTGCAGCAACGAATCGAGCTATCATTATTAAAACTTACGCATAAGGGAATATACGATAAATCCCTGCCTAGCTATCTCAATGTGGAACGAAAATCATCTCGATCGAGAAGAATAAACAATGGAGTTATCTTGGAAGGAGATGTCTGCGAAAATTCGTTCAAACAAGTTTCATCTTCGACATTCAACAGCCTGCCGAAGAATATACGAGAGGAAGCAGTTTTTAATAAGTTTGTAATTAAAGTGAAGGAATATTTATTGGGACATGCTTTAGCCCGTTTGTCGTAGATTTATCCTGCTTTTATCCTCCCAGCCTTTTTTTGTTCCTTCTTATCATGTTTACTTGTTAATGCTTGAATTATTCTATTTTTAACCTGTTTTTAACTTCTTTATATTTTATACTTTTAATTTTCTGAAGAATAGCGATGTAATGTCGATGTGCAAAGGCCTGGTTCCGTCAGTAAAACTGTATCTGGCTGGGGTCAATATCCCTTTTCACAACATTTTTAACGTCTTTATAGCGTTTTATATTCCTCTGAGGAAAATGTGTCCGAACCGCCCTCCTGCCATTGTCATCATCTGTATATCCAACGGCTCTGAAGACATCGCAGGCTACAAGGCATTCGCCCCGTCCCTCAACATACACGGATCGGACTTTATTTTCCATTAAAGTTGAACTGCTCGACAATTGAACGTTGAATTATCTTGGACAGGCGAAGGAAAAAATAATTTTTTTAAGGGGCCCATCCGACGGGCCACTACTAAAAAAGACCGGGTTCCGTCAGCAAAACTGTGTTTGGTTGGGTATACTCAGATTTAAGTATACCCCGAGACAAGTAATAGCGTCGCCTAGCCGCATTTTATACTTCTTAGGAACAATTCGAAAGGTCGTAGATCGTTGCCAATTCTGACCTTGCCTGAGCGGTGAAGCTGCCTCACACCGCATGATATCACAGCGAGGTGTGGTTTCCTCGATTCCGAAGGCCATTTCACTGGTGTACCCGCCGCGGGTACACTGAGAAGTTGGCACCTATGAGCGTAGTTTTCTACCATGCGGCTGATATATCATTCGGATCCTCCGCGATGTATATGAAACGTATATTGGGATCAACAAGACCAGTGGAGGGATCCTGGTACTGACATAGCGTCATCACATAGGTGCCGTCTTGTGATTCTATTGGAAAATAAACGACATTTTTTCCTTGACCGAATCAAAAGTCACATCGTATCACATGACGTACGGCGTGTGATGAAAAACCTTTCCTTGCCGTGGTTTCAAATGACATAAACAAAAATCAACGCTGGCTATTGATAACCCGCTATCTGGATCTATCCATATTGTTAATATAGAAATGTTGGAAATTTTCAACATAATTCCCAATATAGGGTAAGATAACCCATATACATTGTGACTAGTTGTTGCCTAATAAAAAAATTGATATTTGTCATGGATCCAAAATAACTGGGCGGTACGATTATTTTTTCTTGCATTCGAGTTTGTATCCGATCAAACATATTGATTTTTTTTTAATAAATGACACATCGTTTTGTGGACCAAATCGATCCATAAAACCACCATTCACTCGAAAATTTTATAGGTTCTAGGATGCTCCAATCTCACATCCAAGCATGCTTGTTTTGACTTTTTCGCGGATACCAGAGGAACAGCTGCTTGGCTATGCTTTCGATGCCTACCTGAGATCGCTAGCTCAAGCAAAGGTTGTCGTTTTTTATCGAGATTCTCGTCTGCTATCACATCATCGATGATGAACCGAGTTTCCTCACCGGCTAGCAGTGACGATTATTTTACGATCCATTCAAAAAGTTGATCCTTTGGGTTAATCAAGAACACATAGTCATCTCGCCAAAGCGAGGATCTCTCGACGTACGTGGAGTTCCATCGTATAGTTGCGCACAGGATAATAATGTTGTGAAAATGTCGCTTATACTCATTTTCAAGGAGATTAAGGACATGCGCTGTTTTTCCACAGCCTGTTGGTCCTGTAAATATCCCGTATGCGGTTCTTTGACAACGTCTATTTGAGTCATTTATTTTAAAGCCTCAAGGCGATCCGTGACTCTAATACTGAATACTGTGAAAACGCCCATCTATAAAATTTAGTTGGACGTCACTCAGCAAATAGATATAGCAGCGAATATCTCCGGTTCCGCCGGCCTTCTTTGTTACATGCAGAGTAATAGCGTCACTTACGCGCTGATAGGTTCTCCCACTACCATGTAAACTATGATCAGGAGAGGATATAAAATCGACAAAAAGTGGATATTTGTCAGTCGCGAATTTTCCTATCGTGACTGTCGGGTCATGTTTACCGAAAAGATTCACAATTTGCTCATATTGATCTTTTCTAAGCATCGCATGGGAGTAGAGTTCACTAGGTTCACCCTCGACAGTGATCAGAATTTTTCAATATTGGGATTGTAGAAGACTTCATTCGCCCCAGAGTAAGCTTTAACTTTCGAGGGGTCTACAAAGAGTAGTAAAACGCCCTTCAAACTCTTGACAGGGGTATCGATTTGTAAATTATAACTTGTATCCTCTTTTCTTATGGTAATCACCTTGCTGCGAAGTACTCTTCCGAAAGGTAGGTCAAATTGACTGTACCGTGATACCATACCACTTGCAAGACTTGTTGTGATTCACCTTGACGAATTCCAGTGCAATATTGGTGATTTTATAGGCAGCATCTGCCGCTTTTGCTGCCGTAGACCATGAAGCCGCTGTACCTGCATCTTTGATAACGTCTGCATACGATGTAAAATGGATTACGAATTGCAGCGAATCGTGTAATCCAGGTTGGTAAAATGGTAAATCCCTAGTCAATTCAAACATGTTTCCCAGAGGAATACAAAAACGTGTTACCATACAGTGCTGCAACCGCTTTTTCTTTCGTCGGTACCTACATGCTCGCTAAGCTTTCACATGCAAAGCACGGATCGTACCATCCTTGGGGGTGTTTTCACGGTCAAATTTCGATAACCAGAGATCGCGATAGACGGAAAACACTCTGTTAGTCGTTAATGCTTTCAATTTCAATACCATTGAGTACGATTTTCAGGGTCTGTACCAAACTCTTACCAATATTTGAAACGATAGTGCGTTTCGTATTTGGTGCCAGTCAGTTCCAGATCAAATAATAATCGAAAACTTCCTGGGAATATCACATCATTCTGTCCCATATTGGGAATATCCACATACAAGTCCTCGTTCTGATTGATCATAGATGGGACATGACTCACCTTGACACGCTGCTTTTTCGCTTTTATGGCGAACATTTCTTTTAATTTTGCATCCGGATCAAGTGTTTTTTCCAAATATATCACTATCAATTACTAGTTTATTACTAGTTGTTTTTCGTTAAATAAAATGGCTGATTAATCCAGAATATGAAGGAGAATTTACACATGAGGAAGATATTGATGATGATGATGATGATGATGATAGATTTAGTAAAACTGGGGACCTTGCCCGGCCCGTCACAACGCCAACACGGGTAAGGACGACGGGCGCAGGGGCGGGGGGGGGCGACAAGTTAAGTAGTCAGAGGGAAGAGCTCAAACAATCAAAAGATCGATGGTCTTTATAACCATCTTGAGGAGGGACTGGGGAAGATGTCAAATGCTAGCATTATGACGATTTTACGCTTACGAAAGATAATCGGCTTATCTTTAAGGATGTCGACATAACCAAACTGATATTATAGAAACGACGGTGAACTTCGTACAGTCGGTGAAATAACGAATAAGCTAGGGGCGCCGGTGTAAAGGCTCTTAACTTCAATGATTATACTACTACTACACCAGTTAAAAAGAAGGGAGAGGTTCGACAATTGTCGAATACGGTGGATAAGATCAGTAACGTGGTTCGACAATGGTCGAATAATAATACAACAAGTCGGTCGAGCTATAAATGGGACGATATAGGGGAAGGTTGTTGATGAAACGGAGAGTCTCATAAAAGAGGCCGAGACGTCCTTTAATGACGAAGAAGTTTTTACGGAGCGTGAAAGAAGAGGGCTCGACCGTGAACTTCAAACTATAGGGGGGAATTTGAAATCATTAACAAATAAAATTACTTCTTATAATACTGAGATAGGGGAGATTAGAGGTCAATGTGAAGAGACTAGAGGGGAAGAAAGCACTGCCTGGGATGTCTGAGATCAGATATTTGGAACAACGACATTGCAAATCTGAATGAGGAGATTGAAAATTTGAACGATAAAAAAGCAGCAACATTAGAGGCTCATGGTGAACTAGCATCCACGATTCAGAGTCAACTCACCGCCATTAAGGAAACATTAATGAAAATCGCTGGAGACGACACATCACTCGCTGAAAAACTTAAGATTTTATTCAAAGATCAGGGAATCGCTATAGCAAGCATCGTTTCTGCCGTAGGCTTACTTATATCCACCATTGTGTTAGCTGTGACAGGTGGAGGGAGGAGCAGCTGCAGCGGCAGGAAGCGCTGGAGGTGCTAAAAAATTTGTACAAAAAACAACTGGAAAGATTGGGAAATTTTTAAAGTACTTGGCAGGGAAATCTGGTGCGGTTCTTCCTGGTATCATTGGTACAGTAGTTTCCTTCTTTTTTTAAAGTTGCCGCAAAAGTTGTTGAATTTGTTGCTAAACATTGTATATAGCGATTGCTGGCGTTCATAGCATTTGTTGTGGCCTATGTCGGGAGAAAGGCAAAAGATCGTAAATATTAGTCTAATTTGTTGATGAAAACACAACTAGAATATTCAGATATGTAACGGTTTCCCTTCGACATATTTTCACTTGCCCATATAGGTTGAGTATTGGTGTAATGCAATCTTCTCGCTACTTCCTCAAGTGATGGAGCTTCTCCATTTTGATGATACTGAGAGGTATCTTGTGGTCAATATGCAACTTACCGTAATTTTCCCAAGACATTCCTTCCGTGAACTGAGAGGTTATATGAGCCCGCAGTGTTGCCTATATCGCATCCCAAGATATTCTGCCAGAACTAAGCTCCTTGTTTCTCCGTAGAGCCTTGTGAGCTCGACCTCGAACCACTTTCGCGAGATGTCCAGGAGGATCGCATATTGGGCATGTTCTCCTTTTTTTTCTGCGGGCATTTCGTACGCTCTCTTAGCGCCTTCTGTGCATCAAGGCATCTGATGCACCATTTCGCCAGCTTTCCGTTACGTGCGCTTACCCTGAAATTGTTTAGAGATAAAGAGCATTTACAGTGCGTGCATTGCCTTGTCTCTTCCATATCTTTTGTGTTGCCTTAGTGACAGACAGAAAATCTATTGGACATGTCTATTTATTTTTTGAAACCATATATAACCAACAATAACCGCTACTCCGGTCGTGACTAGTACAGCCTTGTTATCATCATGGTGCTCTGCTTCTAATAGCTCGTGCTTTCTGCGCCGCTAGGCGATGCCCTACGGGTTTAGGGATTACATGGCTCACCTGTGGTTGGTGATGCTTTGGGAGTACCCTAGGTTTCACAACAGGCTTCTTCATCTTATTCAGATCAACTTGAATCCCAATGTTTACAAATGTAAACATTGGGATTCAAGTGGGATTCACCTTCAATTTTACCAATACGAAGATTAATATCTGATGGTAACATGTACACACTGGGCATAACAGCAAAATTGACTGAGGTTTCTGGCGTATTGGATCACTTTTGGAATTGTGTTATTTCACCCCCTATATTTTCTCCTAGCAGTACCATACTTTTTGTAGTAGGATTTGTCTCGCTCTATAGTTGTCTGCACCAGAACCCAGTAAAGATGCTTTTGCTTCCGCCTGTGAGTCAAGTATCAAGACCACGTATACCCGAATGCTTTCACTAAGTTTTGTCAAACCTTCTGATGTAAGGCCCTGGATTGTTGGCATGATAAACTTTGCGTAACCTCATCAACTTGTGGCCACCAGTCACCGTTGGTTAATGAAGCACCTACTGCTTTAAATTTATACACACCGTGGGGATGTGCACCATATTCACGACATACTTGCGCAAAGCTAGATGTCGAATAAGGGTTCTTGTATTGACTAAACCCATCATCAAAAGGCATGGGCACTTTCATTCTTCCTAATATACGACGCATGTGATAGATATACATGAAATTTAAAGATAGAGTTTACAAGAAGTAAAGATCCTGTCATAATGTTTAGGCAGATATACCTGATGCTGTTGTCGCGCAATGAGCTGCAAAATTAACTTGAACGTTCCCAGTAATTCCAGTGCTTGGCCCATCCATCCAATTCGAACGGGATCGTTAAGATGAGTCGTCGGAACTTTGATGGATACTTGCTAAACTCTGGGAAATACTACAGGGATATGCGACATCCTGATGTTCGAGAATCGTGATACCAGAAGCCATTTCTCCCCTGTTTCATTCGTATTTTTGCGTTTGGTTGTACGAATAAATATTCATCTTTTCTTCTACAAAGAAAAGATGAAACAACGCCTTATCACTGATATTGTTAACTCGACTATTTTTGATGATTATCTTGGTCAGGATACGAGGATCGCTCTAAAATCGATCAGTATTCGAGCTACCTGGTTTAATCTTGCTAATGATTGTGATTTTAATATCTGGAAGGTGGGAAGTACTATACGAGGGGGGGGGGGGGGGGTGGATTATGATGTCTACTACATGACCGATGTTTATCAGAGATTAAGTCTTATATGCCCCCAGCTAGATGAGGATGATTGCTTCTTTCATGGGAAAAAATCCAAGATTCTCGCCATGCTGCCCACCAAAGAGTTAAATGCTTGGGAGATATGCTTACGTGGAATTTCGACACTCCAGTATACCTTCCTTTGTAAGGTTCGACGAATAGGCTCGAGTTCCTACTGACCGATCAATATCACCCTGAAAAAGACAGGAATAACGATGCAAATTCTAATAGAATAAAAGAACATGGATGATAGAATGAAATTATATCCACCCTTACCGCCAAGTGCACGCTGAGTACGATAATATGCAGGATGCGCAAGATGGAAGTCAGGTCTATAGATTGAAAAAGATTGAAGAGATCGGAAAAGTTTCTACGAGCAGAAGTGAGCTATAGAGACGACCTTACCAAGCGATGCAAGCGTCGTGCAACTGCAGCTACAATCTGTAATACTTCAGTAGTCACCGCAATAACTGCTCTTGAACTTGCTTCAGTCGTAATCCTTACTACAGGGGTTGGACTTCCAGTAAGTATTGCCATGGCTTCCACTGGAATCATTCTTGGACTCTCTTCAGCTGTCGTGCATAAAGTGCAAATAATCTTTGATTCGAAAGCTAAGAAACATGACAAGATCAAGACTCTGGCTGAGGCCAAGTTAGACTCCATCTCGAGCCTCATTTCAAAAGCAGTAGAAGACTCTCGCATCTCGCATGAGGAATATCATTTCATCCTTAAAGAGGTAGAACATTACCGAAATTTGAAAGAACAGATTAGACTAAAATCAAAACGCGTTGTAGAGAGCATCACCGCCGAGCAACGTGAAGCCATCTTAGCTGAAGGTAGGAAACAAGGAAGGCATGATTTTTTACAGCAAATCGCCCGCACTTCCGATACCCCACCTGTCAATGTCACATAACCTATGAAGATCCACCAAAGTATTCCTTCCTCGATTTGTGATGGCTTAACCATTACAAATCAGTATCTCCCATAGTCAATCTTGTATCCTAGCACATCACCAGTATCAGCATCGATCCGTAGATTCCCATCATGTACTATACGTTGCGATTTTTTAGCGAGATCTTGCAAATATTTTTCAAGATTTTTTTCATATGCAATTTCAACGCAAGGTTTGCAATATGGACCATCTGTTTGTGTTGAAATGTCCTTTTTTTTAATCTATGGGCAAAACCAACAACGAGAAGGAATAGCTAAAATCAACCTTGAAATGCATACAGGCCACTGGTTTTCATAAAAAATATGGATGTTTAGTGCGAGGGTTGTGAACGAGTGGCCTGTAAGCAGATATTTACACGGCACGAAAGTCTAATCAGGCATACGGTCGATGGAACATGCACTGGAGGTAAAACGAAGATCATTTGCAACGGAAAGAAATTTATGCATCAGCTCAACACATCAGACAAGGTTTTTTATGGTGGAAAGCCAGCTTTTAGTTACGCAGCTTGCCGGTGGATTGAACATATGAGTGAGGAAACTGGCTTACATATACATCATGCTTTATGTGGTCATGGTTGTGAACGTGTGATCAGAAACGGAGATGGAAAAGAGCTCTGAAAAGTAGATGGATATGAACCCTCAACTAAGACAATCTACGAATATTATGGATGTGAATGACACGGTTGCACCTGCATAAAAAACAGAACAAATACCGATGAAGGTCGTTACATAGCTACAAAGAGCAAAGAACGCGTCAACAAGGAGCTTGGGTATAACGTGGTGTCTGTATGGTCATGTGAGAACCCACCACAAAACAAATGTTTCTCAAAAAATGTTTTACACCATACCCCCACTACATCGTGTTTGATTTGGAGGCTGGTTTGGAAGTTGTGAACGAACAGTGCACAAAGGACCTAACTTATATATCAAAGCAAAAGGCGGTCAGTGTTGCGGTTCATGATAGTTTTAATGGTAAACCTACGTTTATTGAGCACGAGGATCCAAATATCTTGATCGGTCAATTTGTCGACGATCTTGAACGCAGGCAGCAATTGATTGTAGCAGAAGTGGAAAAAATGTATCCAAAGCCTGATGATTTTGACATGTGGCCAAATGAAGTTCAAAAGCATGGGGCGAATGGTTAACTCAGGTGCCTGTATTTGGATTTAATTCTGGAAAATATGATCTTAACCTGATCACAAAACACTTTGTGGAGAAAATCACCGAAAAAACGAAGAAGATGAGCAAGTGAGCGATAATATTTTTGTTGCACGAAAGGCGAATAATTATATGTTTTTGACAACATCAAGGTTTAAATTTCTTGATATTAAAAATTTTCTTGCACCAGACTTGACAATGTAAAACGATCAAATATGAATGCGTAAAATGTTGCAAAAATCAAGCTTACGATCTGTTAAAGACAGGTACGGTAGGTGGTCCAACGACTGTATTTTGTAGATACAACAAACGTGGAAGGACGCGAATCAGATCGCATATTTACGGTAACAAATCTAAAATGATGAGGACCTTACTAGGCTACGATGCCAATATGCTTTACCCTTCTACCCTAGTATATGACTTTCCATGCGGTAAGGAAAAATAGATCAAGTACAAGAATCGAAAAAATCAGCAAAATATTGATTCATTGAGAAGACGGGTTCAAAATGGTTCAATATTTAGATTTGCGCAGGTGGAATGTGAGCAGAGGTGCAGATTTCTTTGTGGCACAAAAAACAAGATGATTCCGTAATTATTTTCCAATGTTTTAGATTATTCGGGGATGGTAAGACATCATATGTAGACTGGAGACAGAAAGCTCTGGAAAGGTGACTTTCTTCTTGAATTTCCTTTGATGTTTTGGAAACCAATTTCCTATCCCATAGCTGTCTTTAGGTGGTATAACGTCTCTCTTCGTAACTCCAATTCCGGCCTTTCCATATTGGATGGGACCTCTCATCGCTTTGTAATTTAACTCACTTAGAACCGTGTCCACTGCCTCGTTCGCTCGCCAGGTACCAGACTTTACAGTGGGACTAAGTGCAGACAGAATGGGATCTTTTGAATGGCGCAATAGTAGGTGACCGTTGATTTTTGCAGATTTTAACATGGAAGTGAGACTTTATGGGTAAAGGAGATGGGGATGATTCGGCATATAAGCTTATGTTGGTAATGGAGTGGTGCAAATTTAACCATTTTCGAATAAAACGTCAGACTTTTTGTTCAAGGCGGGAACCAGTTGAGATGGAAACTTCATATATTAAGTTGTTGCAAGGCAGATAGTTCTTCCTCGATGGATGACGAAGAAATCTGCGCTAAAATAATATTCTTCTCCTTGACTAAATTTATAGAACGAATTGTACGCCTGTTAATATTGGAGAGGTTTTTGGTTTGTTTTGAAGATTGACAACCAAATATTTTTGAAACTTCTTCATAAATCAAGTTTTCAAGTGTGTTTACTTTCTCAGTAATAGATAGATGCTTACAAGTATTTAACTTGCTATGCACAGCACTGTCCAATTCGCTCCAACGTGTGTCATTCATCTTACCCCAAAGGATGGGTTTTTTTTGTTCCAATTTCTGAAGTTGCGCTTTCTCTGTGCGACACAATTCACTTTTGTGGACTATAACCGAAGCAGAAACTGTGGTCTTAAGCTTTTCAGCAACACTAAGAAAACACACATCCTCCAGAACAACTTTACAACTTTTCAATAAGTGCTTTTGGTGTACCGTATTACTTTGTTTTTTGCAATGATTCTTTTCAAGGTTGGATGCAAAAGAAGTCATAACTATAGGGGTTGATTATGCACAGGATATAGACAGTCAGCCCTGCGTTGCCTGGCGCACAGACTGTGAGGTTTCACTAGCGACTAATTAACCCGTTAGCCATTCATCCATTGGCGCGTACCGTGGATTAGTGATGAAAAAGGTTTACAATACAGCAAGCTGCACTGAAGTATCTTGTCTACAGTGACGGTGGATGTAAATAAAATTGGGATTAGGCTCCCAGAAGAAGGTGCTGAATACACTTTCTTGCTTATTACAAGCATGAGTACTGTCCAACTTGGACGTATAACTATTCTCTGAGAAAATCTTACAGAGAAAAAAACAATCCTTCAATCACAAACAATACGACACAAGACAGAGCTAACAACATAAACGGACTGGTTACAGAACAAACACAAATAGAAAAAATGTATATGTCAAAAATATATAATATAAAGAAGAATTAAATAAAACCCTCCTGTGCGCCAGAACTTGTGACTCTGGCTGTAGCTTTCCACATAGAAATATATAATATAAAAAAAATTAAATAAAACCCTCCTGTGCGCCAGAACTTGTGACTCTGGCTGTAGCTTTCCACAAGTGTTACAGGGCCCCAACACTCAGCCTTACACAGGAGGTTGTCATAACAGGACTAGCCTGTACATATTTTGACTAAGGACAGCAGGGTTGTCAAGCCTGAAGACCAAGTTAGTAAACTTGGGCACCTTACTGAACTGGGGTAAAAAGTGGGGTCGTTACACCCAAAGACAAGCTGAAAGCAAACCCCCTTGCTAAGCTTCTTTTAAGTTACCAGATTAGAATGAGCTGAACTCTTTACTCTCTGAGTATTGACGGTAAACTGGTTCGAATGAACTAGCTGGGGTAATACAAAACCGGTCGGATTTATATTTTCCTCCCCCATGACCCTGGAAGTACAGGTTTTATAAACGTAATGATAAATGTAAAAGAAAGAAAGAAAAAGCGGATCAGCAGCGAACGTAACAAAGAATATAACATGAATTGTTGTTGAGAATAGGTGAAGAGCATTTGCAAACCGCTCTATCGTTGCAGTTGCGGAATTTGTGGCAGGTTCCTTAACATGAGCCCAATAATGGCCTGCGGTTAACGTACCGGAGTGATTAATTGTTGCTAACAATGAGTAGTTCTGATTAAACATTGTATCCGTATCACTGACGAGAGGTAGTTGCAGGAGAGAGTCACGTAAGGACGCACATTCAACAACTCGGTTGTCTTTCACCAGATGTTCACCATATTTTAAAAACCTTTTAAGATGCAGGAATAAGATTCACTACTCCTGCTGATTTGCGTTTCTCTAGTACCCTCTCTATGTGCAAAGCATTGCGGACAAAACCACTTGTTTCCATCGGTTAGAATTTCCGGTTCTAAAAATTTGCTGACACAAGATTGGATTTTAGATGTCATTGGCAGTGTTAAAATGTCCTGCATTTCGACATTTACCGAGGTGCACAGGCAGGTGTTACAGCTTACAGACATTGAGATTTCAGTTGAGATTTTATCTGCAGCAATCGGGGAAAATCCCTTAAGTGCGTCCAAAACCACAAACAAAATCTCTGCTACATCTTGCTGAGTATTAAATTGGAAGTCCACTTTCCCATCAGAGTGCATTTTGACGTTCAAGGGCCCAGAGAAAATTCGAAGGGTCAA
>JASGCC010000317.1:0-230521 GCA_030067915.1 Hydractinia echinata | reverse complement strand
ATAAAAACTAATTTCAGCAGAATATTGTTTCTGTCTACGATTTATAAACAATCTAACATATGATCGTTTTTTAGAGGTCAGGACAATTATATTGAAAATAAAACAACAGATTTATATTAATAGAAGAAATCTGCTACATCACAACAGAGTCAGAAACGACATGATGATTCAAGAAATGAACAATTTATTTGATTGTAATCAATATGCTACAAGTTTATAATATAATACACGATCTTGTTTTATGTACTGTCTTGTTCTTTTCATCTTGTTTACATTTTCTATGGAGTTGGGTCTATACCTAGCTAGCTCCTTTTTTTAGCTACCTCTCTGGCTAAAAAATGAAAGTAGCCAAATGCAGTTTGGCTACTTTCACTTTCACTTTCACTGCAACACAATTCTTTATTCTTATGCTAAATGCAGTTAGGCAGCTACCAATTTTATTACTGCTATGAAAACTTACGTTTTTTGAATTTTTTTTAACCAAAGATGCGAGAAAGTTTTTTGAAAAATGGTATTAGCCCTATGCTTATGTATGACACGGTTTAACTCTTAAGTGCTCAGTCTGGTGTTGACGACCGGGCTGTTTCCTGTGTTCTGTTTAACTGAAGTTGTGATAACGTTTTTTACAGAAAAAACTACACATTGTTTACCTATACTAAGCGCTCAGCTTGACGGGGTAACAATGAATTGTAATCTGTGTTTTTATTTTACCTAAGTTGTCGAAAGTTATTTTTTGAATAGTATATTACACCGGAAACACCATAAAGTTGTGTGCACTTCACTTGATTTTCTACACACTATATGTCTGTAATAAAACGCTTTACCTGAATGTGTGGCACAGTTGACGGTTCTTATTAATCACTCATTCTGGTGTTTAACGCCGGGTAACACAGTTACTTGTGGCTTAACCAGGCGTTTCAACAGAGTGTACTGTGTTTTGTAAACCAAAGCTGCAATAGTTTTTTTGAATAGGGTCTTAAGCCTAAACGCATGTGCCGCACGGTTTACCCGTACTAAAAGTTCAGTCCAGTGTCACAGTTAATTTGTTAACCTTTACTGAAACTTATTTCGCAAAATAAAATAAAATTGAGCAATTGTTTTTCCTATGACGGGGTAACAAAAGGTTGTAAATTGTGTTTTTATTTCGGCTAAATTTTATTTCGGCTTTACTCGATTAACTGCATACCTGTACTAAAGCGGTCCACCTGACCCTATGGCACAGTTTACGGCTCTTATTAAGCGCTCCACAGAGTGTTCAACGCCGGGTCACACCTTGACTTGTGGCTTACCCCGGCGTTTCGACGCCGGGTTTCCCGGCTAGTCTCTATAATAATAGCCGTATTATGTGTGTTCAAAATGGTTGCGCGCAGTTTCTTCGGAAAATTATCGCGGGCCCCGATTTTTACGGACCTCCGTTTTTCGGTTGGGCGCATCCTAATTTCGGAATAATTTCGGAATCACGCCAGAACCGGATAAACAACATGCTACGGAGGCCATTTCAGTTTGGAAGTGATGGTGTCAAGTTTGCAGATCTGTTTGACCTTTTTGTCTTCTATAAGCTTTTTACTTTTGTAGTATTTCTTTTCTTTCTGTTTTCACATGTTAAGGCACATATATTTACGGGTTTTTTTGCCCACATATAAATCTTAAATCATCAATTTTAAGAGTTTGGCAAGGAACGTAGATTTTGAATCAGCTTGGCTAGCTAGCTAGCTAACTTAGCTTTACTTATTCCTGTTCTTTTGACGTTTTTATTCAGTTTGGCATACTATTATTCATTCGTAATTAGTGTTGTGGCTATCTAATTAGCTCTTTAGCTACCTCTAACTTAAAAGTGACAGTAGCCAAATACAGTTTGGCTATCAACAAAATTCCTAATAATAATTATGCTAAATACTGTCAGGTGGCTGCCAGCTTTTATTACTGTTATGAAAATTTATTCTGCAAAATAAAATAGCTGAGTAATTGTTTTAACTGAACCGGGTTAACGCCAGGCTGTTCACTGATTTTTTTAAAAACTAAAGCCGATAAGGATTTTTTGGAAAATGGTATTACCCCTATGCTCATGTATGGACACGTTTCACCTGTTAAGCGCTCAGCCTGGTGTTAACGACAGGCTGTTTCCTGTGTTTTTATTTGAAGCGTTGTGATAAAGTTTCTTTGGAAAATGTTATTACGCCTAAATACTCATGTATGACATGATTTAACCTGTTAAGTGCTCAGCCTGGTGCTAATGACGGGCTGTTTCCTGTGTTTTTATTTAAGCCGTTGCGATAAAGTTTTTTTTGGAAAAGGGTATTATGCCTATATGCCCGTTCAACTCTGTTTAACTGTACTAACCGCTCAGTCATGTGTTAACAATGGACTGTTTCTTGTGTTTTTATTTAAACAGAGGTTGCAATGAAGTGTTTTTCAAAAGGGTATTATCCATACCCGCATGTGCGACTCCGTTTGACTGTACTTAGCGCTAAGTCTGGTGTCACAATTAATTTTTTAACTTTCACAGTTATTCAGCAAAATAAAATAATAGTGACCGGTTGTTTTTGCTATGACGGGGTAACAACGGTTTGTAAACTCTGTTTTTATTTCAGCTATCATTGCAGGAAAGTTGTTTTTTGAAAAATATGTTACAGTCGCAACACTACAATGGTGTATGCGCTGCATTTGATTTACGACATACTGTATACCCGTACTAATAGCGCTCCACCCGACCATGTCGCACAGTTTGCGGTTCTTAAAGCGCTCCTTAGGGCATTCAACAACAGTTACTTTGGCTTAGCCCGGCGTTTCGACGCCGGGTCTCCCGGCTAGTCTCTTTAATAATAGCCGTATTCCGACTGTCTTTGTGTCCGCGAAAGACGCGTCCTGTTACGGAAACACGAAATGCGATATATAAAGGACGGGCGACCCCGTGGGTTTTTCCACGGGTTAACGACTATCTCTTTAATAATAGCCGTATTCCGTCTGTCTGTTCGTGCGTCTGTTTGTCTTTTTGTTACGGAAACACGAAATGCTATATATAAAGGACAGGCGACCCCGTGGATTTTCCACGGGTTAACGACTAGTCTCTATAATAATAGCCGTATTATGTGTGTTCAAAATGGTTGCGCGCAGTTTTTTCGGAAAATTATCGCGGGCCCCGATTTTTACGGACCTCCGTTTTTCGGTTGGGCGCATCTTAATTTCGGAATAATTTCGGAATCACGCCAGAACCGGATAAACAACATGCTACGGAGGCCATTTCAGTTTGGAAGTGATGGTGTCAAGTTTGCAGATCTGTTTGACCTTTTTGTCTTCTATAAGCTTTTTACTTTTGTAGTATTTCTTTTCTTTCTGTTTTCACATGTTTTTGCCCACATACAAATCTTAAATCATCAATTTTAAGAGTTTGGCAAGGAACGTAGATTTTGAATCAGCTTGGCTAGCTAGCTAGCTAACTTAGCTTTACTTATTCCTGTTCTTTTGACGTTTTTATTCAGTTTGGCATACTATTATTCATTCGTAATTAGTGTTGTGGCTATCTAATTAGCTCTTTAGCTACCTCTAACTTAAAAGTGACAGTAGCTAAACAGTTTGGCTATCAACAAAATTCCTAATAATAATTATGCTAAATACAGTCAGGTGGCTGCAGCTTTTATTACTGTTATGAAAATTTATTCTGCAAAATAAAATAGCTGAGTAATTTTTTTAACTGAACCAGGTTAACGCCAGGCTGTTCACTGATTTTTTTAAAAACTAAAGCGATACGGATTTTGGAAAATGGTATTACCCCTATGCTCATGTATGACACGATTCACCTGTTAAGCGCTCAGCCTGGTGTTAACGACAGGCTGTTTCCTGTGTTTTTATTTGAACCGTTGTGATAAAGTTTCTTTGGAAAATGTTATTACGCCTAATACTCATGTATGACATGATTTAACCTGTTAAGTGCTCAGCCTGGTGCTAATGACAGGCTGTTTCCTGTTTTATTTAAGCCGTTGCGATAAAGTTTTTTTTGGAAAATAGTATTATGCCTGTTACTCATGTGTGACACGGTTTACCTGCAATAAACGTTCAACACGGTGTAAATAGGCTGTTTTGTGTGCTTTTATTTAAACCGAATTTGCAATAAATTTTTTTTGGAAAATGGTATTATGCCTATATGCCCGTTCAACTCTGTTTAACTGTACTAACCGCTCAGTCATGTGTTAACAATGGACTGTTTCTTGTGTTTTTATTTAAACATAGGCTGCAATGAAGTGTTTTTCAAAAGGGTTTTATCCCTACCCGCATGTGAGACTCCGTTTAACTGTACTTAGCGCTAAGCCTGGTTTCACAATTAATTTTTTAACTTTCACAGTTATTCCGCAAAATAAAATAATAGTGACCGGTTGTTTTTGCTATGACGGGTAACAACGGTTTGTAAACTCTGTTTTTATTTCACCTATCATTGCAGGAAAGTTGTTTTTTGAAAAATATGTTACAGTCGCCAAACTATAATGGTGTATGCGCTTCACTTGATTTACGGCATACTGTATACCTGTACTAAAGCGCTCCACCTGATCGTGTGACACAGTTTTCGGCTCTTATTAAGCGCTCAACAGAGTGTTCAACGCCGGGTCACACCTTGACTTGTGGCTTACCCCGGTGTTTCGACGCCGGGTTTCCCGGCTAGTCTCTATAATACTAGCCGTATTCTGTCTGTTCGTGCGTCAAAAGCGACTTGTGTTAACCACGCACGAAATACTAGCCCGCTAGCGCAGGGACGAAAACCCGTCGGGCCCACGCTGGCACAGGGACGGGTTCCCGCTGGTCCAATCAGGAGCGGAGTTTTGTATAAATGACCAATTAGAAACTAAAGCTCTTTATATTCCTTAGCAACGATTTCTACGTTCCCCTAATATCGGTCCGAAACTTAGCAAGCAGATTGGACCAACTCATTGCTGGAGAAAGAAAAGTGTCTTAACTGTTTGCTTTATTTTTTCTTTCTGATGCTTCCATTTTTGTAATATTTGTTTTCTATATGTTTTTACATGCTAAGATAAATATATTGTCACGTTTTTTAGCCATGTACAAATCTTAAACGCACTATTTTTAGGGTTTTTGGCTAGGAACGAAGATTTTGAAGGCTAGCTAGCTAGCTAGAGCCTTACTTATTACTATTCCGTATAGTATAAGAGCTTTTCATCCTAGCCAACATTTATTGTGGTGTTAAGGCTCTTGCTATTTAGCTACCTCCTTAGCTATTTCTTTGGCTAAAAAGTAAAAGTATAAAAATGCAGTTTGGCTACAACAATAATATTCTTAAGCAATAATTTTTATGCTAAATGCAGTTAGCTAGGTGGCTACATATTTTATTATTTTTCTGCAAACTTTTTCTGCAAATAAAATGGCTGAGCGATTGTTTTAGCTGGACGGGTAACGACAGGCTGTTCCCTATGTTTATTTAAACCGAAGTTGCAATGAAGATTTTTGGAAAAGGGTAATACGCCTATACACCTGTTTAACTGTACTAAGCACTTAGGCCAGTGTTAACAACATATTGTTCTTTTGGAAAAGGCTGTTACGCCTATGCGCATGTGCAATGTGCCCACCGTAACAATTATTTTTGCGGAGAGTAGCGGAGCCCATTTCCTCATTAAGCCAAATATAAGGGACGGAGGAGAGTGTATAGGATTTCCGCACCTATACATCAAAATTTTCAATTTTCGTGCCACTTTTTTTGGACTGGGTTGCCCAGTACTTTAATCCGGTCATTTCCCTATATAATTGTTAAATTAAGCGAGACAAGGTAATTTTTCATTGGATACGTCTGGTGAAGATGGAACCGTTACAAAGAATAGCACATTGGATAAATACTTGAGCGAGAAATATCATTATGGAACTGGAGCAAGAAATGTAATTGTACCTGCAAAGTAGATCACGTGCCAGTTTTTACAGGAATATCTACAAAACCTGTTTGGCCTGTTACTGAGGACTATGCAAAAGCTATGCTCGTTATATTTTCTGTTGGAACGTGGCATAATACTGAAGAATTGAAGGGACAACATGAGTCATTTGCTGCTGCTTTGGCTTCCTTTGTTCAAACTGAAAACTGTCCCCCTATATTAATAGATGCATTGAAGGAGGCTAAACAATCATTCGATAAAAAGAGTGAGAGAAAACAAAGTCACACTCGTGTAATCAATAATGAAACCGATAATCAGTCTTCATGTCAATCATCACAATATACAGATGCAAGTTCTCAAGGTTCCCAAAATTCAGTCATTGCACAAATGAACATAGGCAGAGCGATAATGAGAGATATTGCAAGGCATCACGTTGCTGATATCAATGAGCCGGATGTACAACAAGTTCTTCCCAATGGAGGGCCTACATGTGATTGGAATAATTATGCAATTCAAAGTTTTGGTAGTCAATGGCCAATTAATGCTGACACATGGTTACAATCTATATCTGAAGAAGCAGAAAGAAATGAATTGCAGCTGGCTGATGATTGTACCTTACCCCAAATAAACATCTTAAATGCTAATGAATTACAGAGAACAGTCATTGGTATAAATCTTCAGCATTTATTGCAAGTTGCAAAAGGAACTTTGCCAACAGGTACCCAGCCATTACGTTTATTAATACAAGGAACAGCTGGTGTTGGGAAAACATTCATCATTACTGCGCTCACCAGAATCGTTCGGCGTATTTTTAAGCGAAATTCTGCTGTTATGAACTTGGCCCCAACTGGTGCAGCATCAGTCCTCATACCTAATGGTCGCACTATACATTCAATGACTCCACCACCACACAAACTGAAAAAAGATAAGAATTTAAATTCTGTCCAGCTTTCTGACTATCCGTTGGGTGATGTATCTCTAAGAAAGCTGAGAAAGTATACAGGTATGCATGAAAACAATGAACTGAAATTATTTCAACTTAATATTGATGAACGTAGCATGCAGTCGAAGCTTCTTGTGGCCTGGTGCAGCCAAAGATTATGCGAGGCTACGGGAGACTTTGATAATTATTATGGTGGTGTACCAGCTGTCAATTTCTTTGGTGACCTTGGTCAGCTTGGACCAATTCGTGCTTTGGATCTACATCAGCCACCAAAACACGATGATTCGACAATCAACTTTGCTGGCTATGCAATCTATCGCTCGTTTCAAGATGTTATTGTTCTTACAGAAACAATGCGTCAAGGCCCAGATCAGTTAGCTCTTTTGCAGCGACTACTTAGAATACGTAATGGATCGATCACTCAACAAGACTGGCAAGATATAAATAGTCGTTACGAAGATGCTTTGCCACAAACCGAAAAATGTAACTTTTCGCATGGTCGCGTCCTTACATTGATGGAAACATGGAATGAAGTTAATGAGGAAAATCACAATAAATTAGCTAGCCTTGGTGTGCCTGTTGCTGTAATTCCATCAAGAGGCCGTGGTAAACACCACTCTTTGACTGATAAGCAACTGGGTCAAATACCGCTGAGATCTTTAATGGCAGTTGGTGCAAACTGTAATACTCACTAAGAACCAAAAAGGTCTTACGGGCCTCGGTCTTAATAATGGTGCCATGGGAAAAGTAATTGCAATCCTTTATTCGCCAAATATGTCACCACCTGAATTTCCTATAGCTGTCATTGTCGATTTCCCAAATTATAAAGGCCCAATATGGATTCCAGAACATCCAACATGGATACCAATTACTGCTGTTGAAGGTCGATGTGAATCTAATTGTTGCAGCAGAAATGGCCTGCCATTGATGCCAGGATATGCGATAACAATTGCTAAAAGTCAGGGGTATGTTGATTGGAGATGGTAAAACTGCCACCCACATGCGTATCAAGTTACAACAATCAATTCAGATGGAAAAAAATAACCTTGGTACAGCTTACACTGCATTTTCAAGATGCGAAAAAGAAAGGAATTGGGCACTTGTCGAGCCAATTACTCAAGAACGTCTCTTATACGTTAATACACATCCTCGTATGAAAGCCAGACAAGAGGAAGAGCAACGGCTGAAAGCATTATCAAATGAAACCATCAAAAAATTTGATATCACTATAGTAAAGTATATTAACTTGCTGAAAGACCTTGACGAGTTTTGGGATGATGATATTGAAGATGCAGTTTGTCCTTCACCATCTGCAGATTGCTCATGTATTATATGCACATCTCAATCATAATGATAATCACAACTGAAATTAACCTATGTTGCAGATAATATACATTAAAAAACATTGTATATGTTCATATATTTGTTGTGAAATCAATATGCAAAGTAAAATTTTGATTTAGAAAATAAACAAAATAAAAACCGTCTGACCATGAATTCGTAATTATTGGATGTAATAAGCCGAAGTCAAATACTTGATTTAATATCAATGTATAGTAAGCTGTATCCAAGAATCATGGTAAACATTTTCAATTCAACAGACAGAATAGTTGTTTCTCAAAACAACCGTCTGCCCATGAATTCGTAATTATTGGATGTAATAAGCCGAAGTCAAATACTTGATTATAATATCAATGTATAGTAAGCTGTATCCAAGAATCATGGTAAACATTTTTAGTTCGACAGACAGAATAGTTGTTTCTCAAAATAACCGTCTGCCCATGATTCGTAATTATTGGATGTAATAAGCCGAAGTCAGATACTTTGATTTAATATCAATGTATAGTAAGCTGTATCCAAGAATCATGGTAAACATTTTTAATTCGACAGACAGAATAGTTTGTTTCTCAAAACAACCGTCTGCCCATGAATTCGTAATTAGTGGATGTAATAAGCCGAAGTCAGATACTTGATTTAATATCAATGTATAGTAAGCTGTATCCAAGAATCATGGTTAAAATAAAGTAAAAATACTCTGCCTAACATCAGGCATCAAGATGTGTGATTATTATCGTTTTTTGTAAGTAGCCTAAGCATTTGTGTGCACTCAGAGTTTATTAAAGTTTTGATAATTTGTGCATCAAATTTAAATTGTCCTTATTTAACACTGAAAAAATCTTTTATTTACAATGCTTTTTTGTCTAAAATACATGCTCATTAACACATACCAAGTCTTAAGTTACTGAAGGCCCTAATATAATCAAGTTTGTAACCTGACTTTTGAGTTTATTTACCTTCTTGTCTTTTTTCCTTCTAAGAATGTAAAACAAAAGGTTTTTTAACATTAAGCTAAGTCAATTTAAAAGTGGGTCACTTCTTGGTTTCCTCCCCTTTTTTTGTACTAAGTTTTATGTGTTAATAAAAGCATACAGTGTATGACATTCTAAAAATTTAGTTACATATATTGCATATGTATATATACTTAAAATTATGCCAGGGGTTCATATAACTTAATTTATGGAAACTTTACTGAGAGAAACTTTTAAGCCAAAAAAGAAATGTTTTTTGCATCAAATGAAATTTAACATTGTGATTGACTTTTTACTAAGTTTCAAGTTTTACAAAGTTAACACAAAAATTAGATTTGAACTTTTTGTGTTTATTTTGCAAAAGTTTTTACAAATTAAGTATGATCCATCAATGAGTTATGGTAACTATTGAAACCAATGTCAGTAAATTCCTGAAATGTAAAATCTGACACTTTAATGTTTCTCAAAATGAGTATTATCAAAAGATTTTATTATATCATAATTTTTAACTGGCCATGATGATACTTATGATCCCCTAAGATATCACACAGTCTTGTTTTAAACCACGAAGGAAAAAAATTAAAAATTATGTGAGGACATTAAAGAGATATATCGGTGAGGATAGGTCCGGTTGTAAAGGGGATGGAGGAGACCGGCAATTAATACCTTATAAAAAGGAATTGAATTTGCACTAAATATGTGAAAGTTAATGTATTTTGTAATTTGAATGATACTGTACAGTTTCAGTTCCTTTGTTGCTCTCTTTTGTCTTTTTCCTGTTTTCAGGTACTATATAAACTTTCAAGGAATTTGTAGAAGACGTTAGCAAGTTTTTTCAAATTCTACTGGAAGATATAACATGGCAGTTATTTTAAATGAAAAACAATCAGATAAGTACCTCTTATTAATTAATTTTATATTTAAATGTGTACTATACATAAAGGCGAGACCATTTTCATTGTGTAATGTAATTTTTAAGTTATTTTAACAATTTTGAAACCACACCCTTTTTAAATTTCCTTCTGTATAAAATTTGACATGATTATGTCATTGTACCACCAGTAAAATCTTTGCTAATTTTTCACATCAGTATTTTTCATGACTACTCTGTCACAGTTAGTTTGGACAGCCAAATGATCATGTCATTTGATTTTTGGACTGCTTAATTCATAATGCAGTTACTTTAGTACGAAAATTAACATTCTAGTTGTAAATCATTTAGGAAATTTCTTTACATTAACAATGGCAATTGATCACATATGAGAAAAAAGTAGAGGATGAGACATACTAGAGGATTTATTTGGTAAGCATATACTTTACAAGCTTTTTTCTGAAATCGTAGCATTAAGGGTGGGGAGTGGTAGAGCCTTAGTTCTAGCCTGTGTTTGGAAATTTGATTGTTCTAACTTTATTTTAAGAGTTACACAATTTTCTAATCATCATAATCCTCAAATAATTCCCCTTGTTTATATCAGTTATTAGTATAGTATCTTACTGTTATAGGACCCCTCATAGTTGCTAGTGACAACAAGGTTGCAAAGTGAGAAAAATGATTAGAAGTTTACCAGTATTGCAGTTAATAGACAGATTGAACTTGTTTGTTAGGTCTACTTTTATACGGTAGCAGTAACGTCACGTAGAATTCAAATCAAGATTTTAAATTACCTGTGAAGCTACTTACGTTAAACGTCTTCTGGATACGTATGGCCGTATATAGTAGGCGAGATATGTTGCTACATTTACTTGTTATATAAAACCATTTGGCACTGAATATTTCCTTTGATATTGTTTTTGTTCCATAGCATAGATTATTTGTGAGTTTAGTCAGTAAATTTTAGCTACCACAAGGGAATTAATTTAGCAAGCTTTTGTCCATTTGGCGAAAATTCATTTTTTTCTTGGTATTTTGGGAAAAAATTAATAATAAATATATATATTAGTATACATATAGAAAATTGTTCTGAAGTATTTCATTATATCGTCTGCACCAGACAGTTAGGGACCGTTCACATATTACGTAATAAATTTTTTTATAAATATCCAAATAAATATCCAAATAAATATGTACAAAATTGACTACTGTATTTTTTTGTCACTATGTAGCACCTTGTAGATTTTTTGACCATTCTTTAATTTTATTATTAAACATTCATAAATATAAGAGTCTTTCTAAGCATCCGAAAATATATACAGTACACTCCCGATAACTCGAACGCCCAATAACTCGAACTTCCAGTAACTTGAACTGTTTTTGAATTCCCGTTGAACCTTCACTAATACTTTCTCACAAAAATCACTCGATAACTCGAACCCCCGATAACTCGAACATTTGTTAAGTCGAACCTGGACAGAAATTCCCCCGATAACTCGAACTTCAGAGGAAAAATGAAAACAATCTCGGTAAAAAGTGACTACTTTTCTTTCAATAATATAAATTGTTCTTCCAAAGTTGACAAAAACTTTTTTTCTCCTGTATTTTAATTGACAGAGAGAGACGTTTACCGCTACAGTGAAACAGAGTCACATTAGAACTTTTTCAGTGATGTATAACTATGACTGTATTCTTGTTAGAATAGAAAAGAAAAAAAACTTTTAATAACTCGAACTATTTTCACTTATCGGCCAAAGTTCGAGTTATCGAATGCCCCGGTAAGTCGAACATTCGATAACTCGAACTATTTTTTTTGGTCCCTTGAGGTTCGAGTTATCGGGAGTGTACTGTACTGATAATCTAGAAATAATTTGTGATGTTTTACAACTGATTTATTTGTGTTTTTTAGCAAATATAGAGAAAAAAATGGCGGAACAAATTAACTTAGAACTTGGTAAGTATATTATTGATTTTGTTACTATTAGTGGTATTAATAAATAAAAAATTTTACCTGTTATTATATATTATACCGTTTTTTATAGTTTCACTTTATGCTAAATTCGTGGAGCACAGGATACAACATCCTGGCTCCATGAATTATCGGTCGTTTGGCCGATGGCTAAAGCAGGGTGGGGTCGAGTGGACCAATGAAGAAGACCCCACCGAAACAGCTCCCAACATGGAATTGAGTAAGAAATCACTTTTCATGTATTCAAAATTTTGTTAGGATCTAAAACTTTGGTATACCTTAGGAATTATCTATGTTACTTATTGTATTAACCTTTACATTATTTTTTTCTTTAAGTGCAAGTATGGACAAAATTTTTACAGTACAGACTTCGACATAGCGGTCAATGGACCTAGAAGTGTTTGGACGTTGGGTGCATAATGGCGGGGTTGAGTTTTGTGGTGGGCGACGGGATCGTGGTAGAAGTAGCAGTCGTGGTTGGAGACGCGGTCGTGGTGGGAGACGCGGTCGTGGTGGGCCGTATAAGCCACAATATTAAAATGTATTTTTATTACTAACCCTTTGTAAAACGAGGTGCACTTTTTTTTAATAAAATATCCTAAATTTAAAATGGGCCTAAATATTGCCAAAATTTCAAACAATTCCTAAACTATTTTTCAGGCTGAATTTAAAATAAATACTTTGAAAAAAACAACATTTTTTTCCATTGAAATTAACTAGATAAACAATATTTTGTCTACCTTGTTTTACGAAGGGTTAGATGTTATTAAATTTGTTAATTATCTTAACTCTATATTGAAGAATTTTTTTATTCCCCTGATAGATTCAAAATTTTAATGTCAACTGATGGACACCATCATAAATTAAGCTATTCCAAAACGAATATCAAATGAGATATATTTTTATCCACCTTGTTTGCGACGGGTAAACGTAAAGGACGGGCGATCCCGTGGATTTTTACACGGGCAGGCGTCGTCTGTCTGTTCGTGCCTCTGTTTGTCTTTTTGTTACGGAAATGTGATATATAAAGGATGGGCGACCCCTTGTTTTTTTCAAAGGGCTACCAACTAGTCTCTATAATAATAGCCGTCGTCTGGCTGTGTGTTCAAAAGGGTTACCGCGTCCTGTTACGGAAACACGAAATGTGATATATAAAGGACGGGCGACCCCGTGGATTTCTCCACGGGTTAACGACTAGTCTCTTTAATAATAGCCGTATTTTGTCGGTCTGTCCGCGAGGAAAACGTCGTGTTACGGAAACACGAAATGAGTTACATAAAGGACGGACGACTCCGTGGAATCTTCCACGAGTAACCGACTATCTCTTTAATAATAGCCGTCGTCTGTCTGTGTGTCCGCGAAAGCCGCGTCCTGTTACGGAAACACGAAATGCGATATATAAAGGACGGGCGACCCCGTGGATTTTTCCACGGGACTGCTTACGACATAGGTCTCTTATATATAATAAGCCGTATTTTTGTCTTGTGTGTTTCAAAAGGGTGACCGCGTACCCGTAACGGGAAACACGAAATGTGATATATTAAAGGACGGGCGACCCCCGTGGATTTTTCCACGGGCTAACGACTAGTCTCTTTTTATAATTAGCAGTATTCTGTCTGTCTCTCGCCAAGATGGAACCACAGTAGCATGACATGAAATGCGAAGTATATAGCTAAAGGGCGGGTAAACTAATTGCCTACCCTTTTCATGCCTTTTCTTATGCTGTTGCCTGTGGCCTCCCATGCCTTGGCTTACCCCTCCTTGCTGTTTCCTATAATTTTAATTCTTCCAGCGCATACGACAAGGCCAGTGTGAATATATTCTTGTAATCAATCCGTAAAAGTGATCGAAAGTCAAAGCTACATGATCTTATCATAAATATATCATCTTTATACGTTGATATGATGAGAGAGCCAATAGCTGCACAAATACACGTTAAACATTCCCCTCTAAGTACTTTGCGTCTATAAGCATATCTTTCAGGATTACTATTTAAGGCTTCCTTTCTCGAATGACCAACCATACTTAAATTCAACATACGTTCTGTTCAAATCCAGCACCTCTTTTTCGATTACAATCTCTAGCATCTGCAGCAAATTATCAACTCGCGCCTGTGGTTGTGGTTGGTTTAATAATTGAAAAAATGTATCACCAGGCCTCTTCAGTGGAATCATACATGCTGTATTATATATTTGGTCAATGTCGAGGGTGTAATAGCACGCGATTTTTCTCCATATAGCCTCATCTTCATCAACGCTATGTTTTATTATATCTTCTTTAATCCGCTCTATGTCTGGTACACTGATATCATGAAAAACAAGTGCTCGGTTTATTAAACATTTTAATGTAGTTGATTGAACTCCATGTCTTTCAAAGAATATATACAAGCAGTCAATACAACAATTAGACTTCTTTGTCAATAAAGCAGCAAATAAAAAATTTGTACATGACACGGGTAAATTACCCTTAAACTGAAGATCTATAAAATACATTGTATTTAAATCATAAAGATCCGACATTGTCTTGGCGTGGCAAAAACGACGATTTCGCTTTTCAATTAGGTTTGAAAGGTCTTGTCTCTCTCCATAACTGAGTCCTGTTACCAATGCCATGTCTCTATGAATTAAACTCACTTAGAAAAGTTACAACATTTAAATCATTTATTTCTCTACCAGTAGGAGACCCCTCTTTAAAAATTTCCCGTATAATAGTTGTTATCGTTTTTATATCACATTTTTCATCATTGACAATATTAGAATTGCTCATGGGATTGAATAAATTGTATAAAAACATAAGACAGAAATGCCCACATGTATCAGCTTCCTTTAGCTGTAGTTGATCGTGGATATAGTAGAACTTTACCTCAGCCTTACCTTGTGTTTAATAGTTTTAGAAAGCCTCTGCATGCATCAGTAAGGGAAACACCCTTCTTATAATGTTCTTCATAAGCACTCTGTACAAATATCAAGCTATTAAACTGAATACCTTCCTTATCCTCTGTGTCATTGACCTTTTGAAAATCTTTAAAAACCCGGGATAAAAAAGCTTTGTCGTTATCTATAAAAAACTTTTGTAATCCTATTCTACCATATGAATTAAATAAAAAAACATCTTTTGTGCATAGAACCGTAACAGCCCACCAATGCGTTCCAGGTTTGTCAGCATCATCAGTGTTTGTTATCATACAAGGCGCAGCATCTTTATCACGCCCTGGAATTTTACTTATAGTTCCAATTTCATCCATAGTATCTGCTGATTTGACGCCGATAAATGATTTACTCATAGCAGCACCACCATGTTTCTTTACAAAGCTTCTGATTTCACCAGCACCAAGGGCAGACATCTTATGCGTTATTTAGTCTATTAGCCAAGGCTCCAGTTCCTTTTCTAAACCCGGACTGGACATGTTCATTAGCGAGCAGGTTTTTTATATGCTTGTTCTTTATTTTGCTTCCAGCCATTGCCAGCAGCTTGTCAGCATTATTCGCCAATGCTCTACTCGCCATACCCGCTGCTTTTCGCACATATTTGTTGTTTTTTACTTTTTTGAAGAACGATTTAAATCGAGCGCCCCTTTGGACGCGTAATCCCTTACGCCCTTTTCTGTATTTATTACCCGTTTCGTTATGGAACTGTCTAGCTGTTATTCTGTTACGCCTAACAGTTATCTGTTTGTTTCCAATATTGACTGTATGTGCAGGACATTTTTTATAGTATTTATTAACAGCCGCCTTTTTACCACCACCACCCGTGCCCATATATAGTGACATCCGCTGTCTTCTAGCCATTGTTTACAAATGATAAATTTTCTTATATACGTTAGATATTATACCCGCTTATTTTGTGGCGATAAAATGACTCTTCATAATTTGAATCCTCTTTGCTGTTTTTCTTTTGATATATTGGGATGTTGAAACACCAATAACATTAAGCATGACTGAATTGCCACTGGCTACAGGATCTTTTAAAGTGTATTCAATAGAGAGGTCACTATCATTTCTCACTATATCCTTTCCAATTTTTTTTATATACCTTTGGACTGCCTCGTATCAGGAACAATGGGGTATTGACCTGCAAGATACTCTGCCTTTGTTGGGAGATCATCAATCAATGGAGAATTAAAGTAATCAACAGCAGGTGTCAATGCGGGTGAGCCGGATACAAAGGCAACATAATAGCTATATAACAACTCTGTATCCTCATCATCTGAAAACTTAAATTCTACATCTTCTGCTATGATACCCTCTTTCAGGTTCTTTAGGATAATACTTTCAGTTTTTGACGAGGCTAGATTACCCCCATAACTATTCCATACGCTGCGATGCCTGTTGTTATTATTGTCATATAGTGAAATTATCAACCAGTTAAACTGCTTTTGTGTGCGTTTAAATTCAGCCAGGGCGAACTGCGTTCCTCCTGACAGATCATACATTCTTTTTGAAAATTCATCAATCACTCCATAAGAATACTGGTTGTTAGCGTTAAATAGCCTGTTAAATGTGGTGGCCCAAAAGTCGCTTTTTCTATAGAGAATGATATACAACCTAGGATTCTTCGTAATTTTGATTGCACCAGCATCATCAGCACCAGCTTTCTTTGATTCAAATAAACGGGACATGTCCCTTTCAAGTGTTATGGTTAGATTGAGTTTGTCATTAATGCATTGATCAAGAGTATAGAAATCATTGAAATACCCTAATGGCAGCCTGTATGTGGTATCGTCTTTCTGCATAGCATGAAATAAGGAGATACGTTCCGTCATATTATCATCATCTTCACCACTTGTTTTTGACCTTTTTTTCACTGGAAGCTGTTTTCTGTGATACGGGCACATACTGGAGATCTTATTGCAGCTTTTTAATAGCTTTATATGGCATTCCACGCATCATAAGCTCAAAATACTCAGCTGTTGTGATAGATGATGGTGCTGATACCAGCGTTGTTTCGTTTAAAACACGTGTGTTTAATTCTGTGAAAAAATATGATGGCCATGCATTAACAGCGATGGAAGTATTGGGTAAAGCTGTATTATCAGCCTTGGATAGCTTAGCGGGTCACAATAATTCGATCTCATTAGGTTTAAAATAATAACCAGCAGGTACATTGATGTCAAATGATAATTCATCTTGATTTTTGTATTGTGTATCAGCATTGACATAGTATTTTATTTGTACTTTATCTGTGTCTCCCTGATACTGAACATTTCCAAATCCTGGAAAATACTGTTGAACTACTGACTGTGATATTTGTCCTTTTTCAACAAGAGCATCTAGTGAACTAAGCTTTCTATATAGCTGTTGTACTGATGATGGTGCATCAATAGCTGTTGCGGCTAATTCTTCATTAGTTCTACCCAAGGTGTGATTTGGTCCTCTTGCTTTGTCTGGTACTGTAGCCGCATCCATGTTGGTATCACTTAGATAATAGATATAAAATATAATTGTTATGTCTTAAGATTTTTTTCCTAATCATCTAAAATTTTATTTACAACACTGGTATTACTATTCACATTATCACTATCGTCATCACTACTTTCCTCAGACTGTACTTCTTCTATCTTTCGCTTTTTTGATTTCTTCTTCTTTTGTTTAAGTGTATGATGCGTTGTATTTATAGAATTTCTTGCCTTTGACAGCTTCTCATCATAGTATGTTTTCACACTGCTTGCATACTCTGTAACTTGATTTTCATAATACTTTTTCAACTCTTCAATATGCTTATCATATTCGTTTTTTATTTGATTGAGTTTTTGTCTTTCCCGAATTACATCGTTTGATAAGTCAATGATTCTTTGTTTTAAATCCTGTGATGATTTGTTGTTGGTAGCTATGAATGTCTCCAACTCATTTATTCTTCGATCACGTGCTGTTATTTCTGCTTTAATTGCGTCATTCAATGTGTTTGTATACTGCCTTAACTCTTCATTTTTTCTAACGGATTTATATAACCCTTCAGTTTTTGGGAGGGGCATTGTGTACCTCAATCGTTATAAATATACCAGGCTTGAAATTGTTTGTGGTTTCAAAAACTACGTCTTCACCCAATGCTGTTTGAAATGAAAGTGAAAAGTCAGTAACATCACTGTGGTTATATGAAATATATGTAGGTCTTATACCAGCCTCCATATGATGAAAATTTGCAGAATGTGGCACTGAAACGAAATTATCAGTTTTCTTAAGGTTATGCCAGTCTTGTACCTTGTTTAGATTTATAACACCTAAAAAAGGTGATGGGGATCCATCATCCATAATGATTTGGGGTGCATTCAGACCTGTTACAATTAAGTATATCTGCATAATTTCATTTCCCTTTGCGTCTTTTATCATCTTCGTTGGTAGTGTAACACTCTCAACAGCTATGTTAAATATAAATTGTCCCGGATCTGAATATTGTTCTAAAAAGTTGATAAAAACATTGTCTGTTATATTCACATCCATTGGTTGTATACCATCCTCTTTCTTTGGCATATAATAAACTCTGTAGCTGTCCAGTGGTAGTGTATTAATCATTTCTGGTTTTTGACCGACATGAAACAATATGCTTCTATAAAAGGGATCTGTAATCTTCTCCGTTGTGACTGCTACACTTGAAGGGTTTAATAAAAAATTTGCTATACCATCAGTTACTAAGGTTTTTTTCCACACGTGTTGACAGGTTGTTTCTTAATGTTATGTCTATAAATTTGTTAGACGTGTCATCAAAACCAACATCATTTCTATTAACAGTTGCTACGCCTATAATCCCATATGATCGATTTTTTATGTGTACTGGTGCAACATCTTGGTTATACATGAAGTGACTCTGAGATATTGTTAAAATCAGCATTTTGTGGTGATATAGGTAAAAAGTCCATGTATTCAAACTTAAAATCACCCTTGGTAGTTGGTACATTGGAGATTAGTGGCAGCATATCAGTATATACTTTTCTTAATGCTATATTATAAATACCATTGCTGCTAAAACCAATATCTACAGGCATTTTTGATATAAGCTCAGATGTTGCTCGACACAATCAATTACCTTTTAACCCAGAAAAGTCTTTCCTTACAGGTATTGGTAGTATGCCTTTAAAACTTGTGTCGGTACCCCATCTGTCGGTTGTGGTAAACATTATGTAATGGCCAAGCCTATTGGGCGGCAATTCAAAATTTATGGGTTTGTACCTAGCAATTATCTGTGTGGTTATTAATTGAAAAGTCCACTCCTTTATTTTTTTAAAAAACAGTTTCAGCTGTGGTGATATGATGTTAGCGCCCGAGGATGCTATAAAATGTGCAGTTGGATAAAAATTATGCATCTCAACCAAAGGTCCTCCAGTCCGCATCCATTTACGTATTTTTGCACTCTTGCATAAGTATAATGCTGATGTAAACCCTTGATCAAATATATTTTTTAAGATCTTCAGGACTATCTAGCATCTCAGTAAAAAGATTAACATGACCCCAATCTGAAGGTTTTACAGAAGCTAATGTTTTTTGGGATGCAAAAGATATATCATAAGCATCCAACAGCTTTTGTTTTATATCATTGATGTTGTTAAAAGTGAATGATGTTGATAAATCGTCATTGACTACAAATGAAGCATTGTTGTTAGCATCACTAAATTGCATTAAACCACTTAGTACAGCGCTCTTGAAGTTGAATAGCTTCTTGGTCATCCAGGTTCCCCCATCAAGATAATACCTGTCTTTAATAAAATCTAAATCTTCACTTCTTGGTTTAAAGTTGTATGTCTTCTTATCCTTTATGTCATTTTCAATCTTGAAATTACCTGTGGTGTGTATTAGTGAATAATTATATTTTACTGACAAAGTTGTATTTAATTCATCTTCACTTTTAATCTCAGCAAGATCCTTTATCGTCTTATAATAAGCTTTCTTTTCTTTGGAATCTGGTGTCACTACATGAAATGGCACGTGGCAGCTTAAGCATGTGATATCATCACCTTGTTTAAAAGAAATTGTCCATGAATTGATTGTAATCATCAGATTGAATACCACTTGAAGCAACAACCTTTGAGGCGCTGTTAATCAAACTCTGGTTCGACTTTGTCACGGATTCTTTCATCAATCTCATAACGCACTTGTTTGTAATCTCTCTACATTTCTTATCTGGTGAATACATACCGTGGATGTTGAATGTACCTTCTTCTCCTGTAACTTCAGAATAAATCCTTACCATTTCTTCTTTCATGATGGCGCTTGCTCTGTAGTAAGGTTGATTATGCATCATGTGCACAGATTCACGCCTGTCGGCATTAGCATTACAGAAGAAGACAATGTCTGGCATCTCTGAAAACTCGTTTCGGCTGCCGGCAGATAATAACATTTCCGTATGTTGCTTGAATGCTGGGATTGACAGATTTAGAGGCATAATTCCACGCTTACCTCTTGATGGCATTGATTGTTCTTCAAAGCCATAGTTTAAGAACGTCGGATTACTGTCGGGTCTTAAAACAATGACACCAACACATTGCTTCAATCGCTTGAACTTCTTTCCAGCATATTCTTGCTCGAAGAAAGAAACTTCATCTTCCTCAAGGTCCATACCAGCTACATATTCTTTCTTACTCTTCAATGTTTGAGCAACCGCAGCGATGTCGGTATAATAAATCTCCCGTCCTTCGATGACTGATTTCTTGATTTGTGTTGGAATAAACAACGTGTTTTCTGGCAATTGGGCTTTAGGCACTGACCCTTGTGGATCCACATGAAAATGTTCAACTGGTTTGTCAAACATAGCCTTATCATTTTCACTCTCAACAAATGTGGATTTGGAAAGATGTTCTGAATTGACGATTGAACCATCAGTATTCAACAACTGTCTTCTCGTTACATCCAACTTGGTACTCGCATTCTGTTGATTGTTGTTGTTGCTGTTGTTGTTGTAGAAGTTCACAATCATGTCTTCTTTTATTGGTTGAGGCAAGGCAGCAAAGGCAGATGGCGATAAACCATGATTCAGCAACGGTTTTGTTTTCTTCCATTTTCTTCAACAAACGTTCGTCAACTTCTTGTATGCTGTTAGCTTTTCTTTTTAGAGATGAAGATTGTAACAAATACACTTTCAGTAGTGATGATTTTTACTTATAAAACCACTCCCTTTTATACTTTTTTACAACAATAGATTGTGTAGAAAAACAACATGTGTGTCGTGTTTGGGCTCATTCCACTTTGAACTGCAATGGAGGCGGCACGTGAAATGCCCTACCCAGATAATATTTACGTAAGGTTTACTGAAGAATGTGAGAAATTCTGTGCGGGCCTCGACAAATGTGATGGTATTTTTAACATGGTGGAAACAAAGGATAAAATTATTAAACGGTATAAGAATCTGTTAAAATAATTTGCAGAATGGAATAGTAAGAAAGTCGATGCTACAATCTTATGTTTTGATTACTTAAAAAAACTTTATCTAATGGTTACTAGCATAGAATTCCCTAGTGTGAAGGCCATTGATATTTTAAAAATGTTGTCGATTGGGATTTCTGTTATTATTCAACTGGCTGCGGTGTTGTAAAGTCATCATGAGCACTCGAACTAAGCAAATATACGATAAGCCAATTGTTACACATATTTATTTCACGTGTACAAACAAGCCCAAATATCTGTATAATTTCCCAAGCGATGTTGAAATGATTGATGTGTCAGATGAAGCTATATTGGCAAATTACAAAAATGATCATCACATGATTTTAAGTAATAACAGCGTGAAAAAGAATAATCAAAGTACAAACAGTCAGGATGTGGACGCCGAGAACTCCGGTCATACCGTACTACAGTAATCTACCACAATTGAAGAAAAAAGGAAAAGATGGACATATACTGCTTTCAAGCGAATCAGTAATACTACATCCTGGTGAGATCCGGAATATCAGAACCTCCTTGAGAGTTCAAATACCCAAGAATGTTTATGCCAAAGTCATACCAAGACCTGAAATTGCTTCTGGTGGAATTCAAGTATTTACTGATACTTATGCACAAACAGCTTGCTGCGTGCTATATATTGGAGTTATAAACTTAACAGAATTTGATATTCCGATTGCTATTGGGTATCATCTAGCTAACTTGGTTTTTCACATGGAAGCTGATGTGCTTTTGAGGCGTGATGCTGGTTTACTGAACTTCACTTGTGATCACGAAAAGAAAAAGATGCCGCTACCCCCACTCCCACCCCCACCAGCACCAGCACCACCAAGACCTATTTCAACCTCCGATGAAGACATGAAGGTTCTGCTTTCATCACTATGCGATAATACGCCTGTAGATGATTATGTTTTGGAGTTATTTCCATAGATAGGATTTAACTTAGAAGAAGACAACGAATTTGATTGTATTTCAACATATTTAAAATAAAAATAAAAAAATTACATGTTGTTTTATATTGTCAAAGAATTGATCTGAAACATCAGAATATAATGATCTAACTCTGATATAAGTTCTTTAACATTCTTTGCATATGCCTTGTTCAACTTTGAATTATAAGTTGTCTGAACGACCAAGAAAAAAGGCGAGTCTTTTGTGTTATTCTTAACTTCGAGTAAGACATGTATCGGTGGACGGTCCTTCTTCATAACATCAAGCGACATTTCTTCATCATTAATATCGGCCACGACATCGGAATCAAATAGATCCATGTAATTGCTGACGCGCTGCCATATCTCATCCATGACTATCTCTATCAATTCATTACCCACAAAAGCGTTGAGATCAACACAAAAATCATCATAAAGACAGTATTCGCAACAGACTCTATAATTTACAAAGTCAAAAATATCATCCTCGCATGAAACATCATTGCTATTGCGTCTACTCATTTTTTTACAAAAATAGGCGTTGCTTTACTTAAGGTTGTTTTTACGGGGATGGGAATATACATGAAAATTCCATGAGATCAAGAATGTTTACTTTTATTTTAACTTAACAAAAATACATTTGTTTAATACCCATCAAGGCATTTGTTTATATCTATAACAGCTGATTCGATGTTAGTTGCTTTTCTTATCTGCCATTCCCAATTCATCGAAACGCCGAAATACAGTGGATTTCCCCAGCTGATATATTTACCACAATGAACACAGCCCGCTTCCAAGTTGTCGCTTCGCAATGTTATGGTAAACATAATATGTTCGCAAATTGGTGCAAATCGATCCACACATGTATCGATTTCGATGGTCAGATCATCCAAATTTTCTGTAACCATGATGGGGTGTGTGTTTGTTATGTCAGACTTCACAATAGCGGTTGATTTCGACATGATCAATTCTTTGAAATCAGTTACTCTTCTTTTACTCGTATTTCTTTTGAATTTGTCGAAATCAATGTGATAACCATTGTAGATGCAAACGCCACAGCATGTGTCTTTGTTGCATGCTATTTCATAGTGTGGGACAGGTTCGTAGTCAGGGTACCAAGTTCCTGGGATACCGAGCATTGCTTCAAATCTGGTTTTAAAGTCATCATAAATGATGAGTTTTTCGAAGTTTGGATCCTTCATTATATATGAGGTCAGCTTCAAACCTTTTGTGAGCATATTACTAAATAGTTGTTGATCAACATATTTCAGCCTTTCTGCATCTTTGCTTAGTTGCTTTAGATTCACCCTTGTTTCAATCAGGTTACTCAGCCCAGCCAGCTCGAACTCTGGTGGTACGCCAATATCATACTTTTGAGCCAAATCATCAATAGTTTCTGCTAAGTATCGCAGTCCTCTTGCTTGAGTAATCAAATTCCGTGCTCTTCTATCTCGAAGTATTTTTGTCATTGCTGTTATAAGGGTATCAGTATGATCTGCGAAATTTGCCAAATCAGCCATCTTCTTGGTTGTTTGTACAAAGGTTGTCGTCTTCTTAAATACAAGAAGAGAAAATCATAAGCATAAAGTCTCCAACCCAGTAAAGTTAAAAACATTTTCTTTCTTTTATATTCTATGTTAATTGTTAATTATTAAAAACCTAGTGTCAACATATATCAGTGTCATTACGAAACAGATCCTGAACTTGTCAAGACATGGCTAGAACAAAGTACACAGCAAGGACTGATTAGAAGGCAAGAAAAAATAACCTTGCACGTAATCGTGTTTATGTGAAGGCGGGTAGAGGCGGTAAATCTGTATATAGTAGAAAAACTAAAGTCCCTACTAAAACTATAACGTTTAAAAGTAAAAACGGAACTGTTCAAAAGATCACACAAAGAACGTTGGCTTGTTAACACGACCTGAACGTGCAAAGAGACGTATAAGAGACATATAAACCAAAAGGGAGAAAAAGAAAACGAAGAGGACAAAAAGGCGCTGGATTTTTTGATGATTTGTGGGGTGGAATTAAAGAAGGCGTTGGCGTTGTAGGTGACCTAGCAGAAAAAGTTGCGCCTGTTGCTGGAATGTTTGTATAATTTAAACAAACATTAAATTTTCAAAAAAAAAATTTAGTTTGTGTATTATTTTAGCCAACACGTTTGTAAACGATGGATGAAATATCACTGGAGGTGTATAACATATATGCTATTATACAAAGGAATGGTTTTCCAGAATATTGGATGGATAAAATAGATGGCATTCTTTTAATGAATGAATTCTCATATCATGCATGGCATGAGCACCCACGTCCCAGTTGGGTATATGTTTTTGCTATTGAAGTTGGGACTGGTGATTTGGATGCACGGCGTCTTAGTATCCAAGATAAGTATTGGAAAAGGTTCAGCAATAGCAGTTGTGGATGTCAGAACAAGCCAAAAAAAGTTGAAATCGAAGAAAAAGACCAATATATAGAGAGCACGTGTGAGTGTGGTAATTTTGTTGATATATTGGAAAATTTGGATGTGGAGTCAATCTATAATTGGTTTGTAGATCTCAGTGGCACGACAAAGATATATACTAATAAACTTTATGATCATCATGTAACCGAAGAGCATGGTGCATATGAAGTCAATCGTTTCACCAAAAATGGAAATATAACACATTGTGAAAAAATGGAAAAACATTTATTGTAAATTATGACATAACGAAATATGATATTCTTGAGAAACTATGTGTTATTTACTGCGGCGCTCTTTAAAGTTCAAACGCGACCCAAACGAGAACCGGACCTGTCGGATGATGATAGCGGACCTCAGTCGGCGATGTTATCGCACTCACTGGCAGAGGTCAGATTTCGGTGCCGGCTGAGGTCGCGCCTTAGGGATCCGGTTGAGGCCTGGATAGAGTCAGCAGAACCTCAGCCAGACCATAAAAGGAGTTGATACCCAAATATGGATTGTAATAGCGGGCCTTCAGCCGGCTGAGGTCCGCTATCATCATCAGACGTCAGCAGTGCATATACAAAAAAAAAATGTTCTTAAAATATTACACCAAATGTCAAATGTCAAATCGCATTAAATCCTCCACACAAATCTTACACAAAATAAAAAAGAACAGCTTGCTAGGTGTAAAATCTAGTTGATAAAACGGTACAACAACGACACTCACAACATCGACACTCACAACACCAATACTCACAAAACAGACAGTAAGAACACCGACAGTTACAACACCGACAGTCACAACACGGATAATAACAATGTCAGAAATAACGCATCTCAAATATGTACATCTTATAAGTGATTATGTTGAAAACCCTCAGTATTTTATTCTGAAATGTCAAAATGGAGGCCTGCAACAGTTAGCACAAATCAACAAATATAAGTTCTTTACACATTTTAAATATTGTCTTTCCCTTAAAAGCTTATACAAAAATATGAAAAAGCCATAGTTTCGAAAACATCAAATTTAAATCTAGAAAAAACAGTCATTTCGCTTGGATACCATCCTCTCCCACAAAAATTTACACAAAATGTAAAGTCAACCAGTTAAGAACACAAAAATTTTCCTTTTTAGTTCCGTACTGCCCTTTACCAACAATTTTAAACTTAAATGTCAAAAAATCAATGAGAAAAGAATAAACTTGAATCAACAAAGATCATTATTTTGGAAACATTGTATATATATGGTTCGTAAACAAAAGTTTGCACAAAATGTAAAACAGACCGGTTTTTGAGAAACACATCTCAATCAACAAAAATAAGTTCATTCAGCATGTCGTATATTGGCATTACCCACTAATCTTCCACAAAAAGGTTATGAAACACATCAAAATTTAAAAAAATCAGTCCTCGCGTTTAGATTACAAAATATAAAAAACAAAAACAGTTTCAGTCAGAACATTAAGTATATAATTTTTTTATCATCAGCAAACATTTATCCCTACAAAATTTTGTAAAATTCTCAAGAAACACAAAAACGCGAAACCATGGAATTTTCTTCCAGCAAAAATTACATCACATACAGTTAATTCTCCCAAACAATAGTTTATAATACGAAATATAAAGACAAAGTTGTTTATATAGTCTGAAGATGTACTTAGTGTACGAAAAGCTTAACAAATAAATACTTTTTAACTTTCAAACTCATTTTATTTATTTCTTAATTAGTAAATTATGGCTGTTATTTTTACCGATAAAGACATCAGCTTTACACCAGCTTACAGTGAAGTCTGATTCTACAAAGATTTGTTATTTCAGTATATATATTGCATGTGGTCTATTTCCACAAAAGTTTACACAAAATTTAAAAAAACAGTATTTTGCAACACAAACAATATGAACTGACAACCATACCATCCTCTCATAAATTTTTTTAACTCAAAGTCATAAACCCACGTATATAAGTTTCCAATCAAATGTCAAAAACCCCTGTAAAAAAACCTGGCATTTTACATGTAGGCTGACAAAAGTTTAACAAGATGTGGAAACAAAACAATAAAAAATAACTTAACACACACACTTTAAATTCTATAAAATTCGTTCCACTTGTCATATTGGGGTCCCCTTGTAAAGTTTACAGGAAATGTGAAAAAATTATTCTCTATGGGCATAAAAATGTGTCACAGTATCCTAAAAGTTCAAGAAAGATTTTGTAGCTAGCTAGCTAGCTTGTTACATCATAATTCGTGTTCAAAAAAGAAGAGAAGTTTGACTACTAAGGTAGCTATAAATACCTAAAAAAAGAGGAATAACAACAAAACTCATAGATTAGAGCTAGCTATGGGATGGAGCCTTGAAGCTAACATTAGCTAGCTAGCTAACAAAACAGTACCTAAGCTAAGACACGCAGTTAAATATACTTAGCTGAGGAGACTTAGCTAAGTCTATAGCTAGCTATTTATGCTTAGTAAAACACATATAAAGGAAAACAATAGCAATGTAAAAATTATGACATTTGCAGTTAGTTCAACAAACCAAAACTTTCTATTTCGCTGGCACATTTGTTTGGTAGCCAGCTAACAGCTTTATGCAGCATTTTGAATTTTAGGACAAATACATTAGTTACGCACCAGGTGACACATTAATTATGCAAAAAAGGAAACAAATGCTACCTTTTTTATAAAAAACGCGGTAAAACATAAAACTTAAAGAATTTGAAGCTCCATAGGATTTTTTTTGAGAATGCGATTCTCCTTGACAATTTTAAGTGTGCTATATAAAAACGGAACGTCTAAAAATATCGAAGTTCTTACTTTTTCTCAATTCCAATTCACTTGAAACTCTAGCATTCATTTTGTACTTCTAACTTTACTTTACTACTTCTAGCTCCACTCTTCACTTCCGAAGTAACTTATTGTGGCTTCCAATTCACTTTTCTACTTCTACTTCTACTTCTTCACTTGGTCTCTTTTTTCTTTTTTATCAAGGAGGTTTTAAGGTGACGGTATACCTTTATTGTATCAAGAAATCGATATATTTTTTTATTAGCCATTTATACTAAAGAAACGACGATCTTTCCAATAGTGAAACTATTTATTTATTTTTCGAAGGGGAATATTGACTTTATCCAAATAACTAACTTCTTTTCTGATCGGTCTTTCACACCTCAAATTGAATAAGAGTTAAGAGTGAATGTTTTTATCATCGTCTTGAGTATAACTTTTAAAAATAAATTATATTTCCTTTCCGAAAAGAAATGACCATCTGAAAAAAAACACTTTCAGTTCTAAAAATGTATGCCATCCTGTTCTGTTTCTGCAAGTCACAGAAAAATGTTAAACGACTTAGAAAGTTATATTTCTATGGTATTCTCAGTCACGTCATTGCGAATAATAAAATTTACAAGGACAACTTTCTGAATATTCATCTCCTCGGAAGTGTGAAAGTAACACCATCATTATGAGTATGCTTGAAAGGTGTGATATTTAAAAAAATCTTTAAAACACTTTTTCGTAGTGTTTTTTTTTTCGTATACCATCTATTACCTTTCAAATCTCTTTTACAAAACTACAGAAGATCTACAAGGGAGACGGCTACTGTGCTGAAGCCAACGTGTTTAAAGCGATTTTTTTTTTATTTTCAAAAAATCAACGATTCTCTAGATATTACATCTTTAAAACGAAAGTTTACGTTAAAAAATGGTTTTTTAGAAAAAGTAAAATAAATAAAAAACGGAGACTTTGTGAAAAATAATTAAAATATCGTTTTTACATACATCTATCACGATTCTAAAGAACATCGAATGAGATTTGGAGACGAAGTAGTTTTGTAAATGAAGTCACTTTTTTGAAGGCAGGGTGTGTTTCAAAAATGTCTCTGTACTTTTCACGAGTTAAAAAGTTTCAAATTATTTTTATACCATTTGATAGGTGTTTAAAAATGCCTTTTGGTGATGTATGAATGAATAAATTTTGATTAACTATCGCTGCAAAAATCGCAATTTAAAAAACCATGCTCAAAAGGTATACCGTCACCTTAAAAAGAAGGAGAGAGAACTCTTTTATTTCTATTGAAATCATCCGTGGCTTATGTTTACTTTTCCCTATTGTTCTTAAATCGAATTCTGTCAATCAAAATTTGAAATCTCGCGCTTAAATTAATAAATTAGCCGTTATCTTTTGTTATTATTTGCATAAATTATCAGCCCGCGGCTATTTTCCTCTCAGCGGTAGATGCTTGTTAGTTGATAATTTTGTCGTTTTTGCATATCATAAACAAGCAGGAAGCGAAATGGCAGGCGAAGACGTTAGAAATATAATAGAATTGGATGATGACTTATACAAGATCTTGGGTGGACCAAGTCAGCAGAGGATACCTCATAAAAGTCAACGATGACATGTTTATTTTCTGCAGAAGAATCGGAAACATTATCAGAAAAGTTCTGAATTTGAACATTTTGAAAAAATATAAAGGAGACACGAGAACTTTTTTAAAATGAGCTTATGAGGGACACTTTAATTGATCAAGCCTGGGTGATAATTTCACGACATCTTGGAAATGAGAACTTATCAAAAATTCTCAAAGCTCAGATTATAAAAAAATGGTGTGTCATCAGAGCAAAAGCATACGTCACTGCATATATACAAGTATAGTTCGACGCAAACTTGCTTCTCAAGCATCGGAGAAAAAAGAGAAGATGACTGTAGAATTATATCAAAAAGGTGAACCAGCAATGAGAAAAAAACTTAACTAATTGTCATAACATTGTTACCTATATAACTTGTTTTAACTTCAAGAAATATATATCTTTTCCATATATAACGTGTGTTTCCTAAGAAAAATAAGCATACCCTTATTATGTTTGTACTATTTTAACTCATTTTGTGTGAGTATATAAAAGGCAATACAAATGGTAATTTTTTTCACGTATGGCGGATTCATTTGAAATGAAGATGAAAGAAATTCCGTAATAGTAGTAATTTCCTGATGAAATAAATAAAAATAACAGCAATAATAAAGTAGCAATCCTGAATTTTTTTAATCTCACTTATTTTTCAAGATTTGATGTTTTAAAAAAAATGTTTCAAATCAAAGTCAAAATCGTACTCCACTAAAGATATTTGCAAAAGATGTGACTCAAAAGACAAGACAATCATAACAAAACAACTTCTATGTTGAAAGAGTGCAATGGAAAAAATGTCTAACATACCCAGAAAAACATAAGATACACGTTGTCACGTTGTTTTTTTTATAAGAAACCAGTCTATAAGAAACCTTAGGCTCAGAAAGTCAAAATTTTAAGAAACCTTTGAGCAGGCTGAGAAAATCTCCAACATTAAGAAACTTATGTACATATTACAGAAAAAGGGGAGGAAACAGAATAAAAAGAGTTTTTAAGACCATGTTTTTATTTTAGAATGTATATACTGTTTGAATTTCGAAGGAAGAAAATAACGTTCGAAATCACGTCAGAAAGGAACTAACGTCAGAAATAAGAAACAAATGAATGAACTTCCGTATGATACTGCGCAAACATAGCATATGTCTTTCATAAACCATAACCAATAACTCAAAAAAGCATTGTCAATAAAAGATTTTTTTAAGAAACATTTCAGGCTCAAATTATCAAAATTTTAAGAAACCCTTACAGAAACCCCAGGCTCAACCAAATGCTTAGGTTTCTTATAAAAAAAACAACGTGTATTCAAACAATCATGTTTCCAAAAGTATCAATATATAAATAACTACTATAATAACTACAATAACTACTGTTCCACTCTGATTCATGAATGGCTGTTCCAAATTACATCTCAACTTTATTACATCTTCGAAACCTTGTAGCCCAGTGCAAACACTGACCGAATTCCAGAATGACAAGAAAGTTGGAATATCTTCATTTTTCAAAACATATGGCAGAGTTTTTGTTAATTGCATTGTTTCTTTCTCCATAGGTTTCCCATATATGGAAAAATCCCAACTATTGCTGTTGTTTATATGTATTGTAAACAAATGGTTCAATTCTTTTTCCTTTGGACAAAGTAAAGACACGTTTATAGTTATCCAATTTATCACATATATTAAAACCAACTTTCTTCATACTCAAATCTAATTCCAGTATTTTCAAGCTATCTTTTCTGTTTACAGCATAATTCATGCACACACAATTTTCATCCACATGAGGGTAAAATGATGCAGCAGTACCAATTAAATTTTTTGACTTTTTCATCTCGTCTAACTTTCTTCTACATCCATTATATACAAGTAAATTTGGGAAATACACAAGGATCTTCTTGTTAACAATTTATTCAATAGCTAGATTGAAACACTTCACTGTAAATATCACAAGATTTAAAATTAACATGTTTACTTTTGACAACTTTCTTCCCACATAATCTACATAGCTTTTGAATATACTCCGAATGTGAAGCAGACATGTTGACACACAGCAAAATTCAAATATGAATACTTTATTTTTCAAAAAGAACTTGATAAAAAACCCAACAAAGGTGTCAAGGGAATTAAAAAAATGTGAATCACTTGCCAGCTGGTTATGTAACACCTAATAAAAAAAATTATAGAAACTCAATTCAATATATTCAAAACATACAGCTGGTGCGAGAAAGAAAGAATATACATAAACAGAAAATCTACTCCCACTGGGGAAAAGAGAAAAAAAATTTGTTTAAAACTTTTACCTAAATATACATAATTAGAACTAATAATTATTTTCTTTTGTTCCATGACAATGGAGAACATCACCGAGGGCTGCGACACCCTACCGAGAATTTGTTTACTTTGAGAGTAAAAAAAACAATTTTATAAATAACCCCTCCTGACGAAACCTGTTCAAAAGCGTTAATCAACCCTTTAACTAACGTTTTCCAAGGAGGGGACATACGAAATAGTTTATAAGTTGTAAAACTTTCCGATCTCCCAAGGTAACTTTTCGCACTTTGAAGGCACTTTACTCCTTCCGCGTTCTTATGGAAGTGGAAAAACAAACTTCACCCTCATTGAATCTTGTAGTTTAACTAAGCCACATGTTTTCTAGCTCTTCCACATTGCTGTAAGTGTGATTTTTAAGATTTATCTTTTCTCGTTAAAACACTCGTTTCAATGTCGGTAGGTAAATATTGGGTCAAATCAGAGCCACGGATCAGTTGAAAGGGTGCTGACACAATAAAAAATTGAATAGAAAATTTAAAGGGACGCTGCGAGTTCTCTTCCCTTCTTTTTAAATCCTCCTTGTTTTTATATATGCTTTTTTGAACTACTTTACTTTTTGCACTTTTTTGAAGACGAAGGGACCGTTCTTTTGTTGTTGTTTTGTGTGTCGATGTTAGCCCTGTTCCAAATTATATGCTTTTTTAATCCACTCCACTTCTTCACTTTGACTTTCCTTGCTCTTAATATCTGCACTTTTTTATGACTAAGGGATCGTCGAAAATAAGACATTTTTTATCCGCTTCTTTAGTTCGCCTTTTGTCGAGAACTTTGTCGAGAGATTTTTATGTTTGTTTGTTTTTACGCCAAGGAAACTTTCTACTCGAATACCGTCCCGTTCGAAAGTACGTATTTGAGCGAATCATACTGCTTATTTTCTATCACGTGGTTTCTAACGGTTGCGAGACAAATGTAAACAAAACAAAAAAACTCGTTGACTTTGCTAAACTTTACGGTTCTTGGTTTTTGGTATAAAATTGCCAGAGAAAACAAATTTTGTGCACAGTTGTAGCTAGAACAAGCTATGTGACGGGACATTTCCCACAGAGTAGAATTATCTCACACACTGTGTAGTATATGTAAAGCTAGCTAGCTATAGCTAGAAAATCTGTCTGAAAGAATTTTTCTATCTATGCTTAGCTAGAGCTAGCTATTTTGCTGATTTTATGCCAGCAAAAATAGCTAATTTTATGCTAGCAATATTGGTTGTTTTATCCCAGCTAAGTAGTTAATTTTATGCTAGCTTTGTAGCTAGCTTTTTATGCTAGCTATATGTTTATAGCTAGCTATGTTTGCTCCATTTTATAACCAGCTAAAAGTCTTAAAAACCTAGCTAGCTATATGCTATCTAAGTTCTGTTATTATTCCAGCTAAGTCGGCAGTTCTATACTAGCTAGCTTTAGGTGTGAGTGGGGCTAGAAAGGGGCTCATTACATGTAAAAAATAGTGATATATTAGCTAAACATACCCTTTCTTCGTTTTCTTGAAAATGCTCTTACGTCCATTACGTCCAACAAGCCAATATGGCCATCAACACAATTTTCATTTGAAGCGCTATGTATGTGAGGAAATGTCACGTGATATTAGTAAGAGTGACCAATGAATCACATGGCTAAAGCTGTATGCCGACTTGATCTCCACTAAAAACGGCGTATGTCTTGACCAACCAGAATTTCACGGAACATTTTAAAGAAATGACCACAAAAAAAAGTTGGGTAAGTGGGTGTATACGCCTACTTTTCAAAATTTGATGTAGTAGGGGAAAACGCGGAAATTCGTCACGCTCTAATATATTTATGGGAACGAGGAAAATAGCTTCGCTGCGCTCGCCTCGCTGGCGCTCCCCTTCACTACGCTCCGCAAAAAGTGTTTGATAATTTTGATGTATAGGGGCGAGACGCGGAAATCCTATACAGCCTTTATTTGGCTTATTTAATGAGGAAATGGGCTCCGCTACTCTCCGCAATCAATATAGAAAGTGTTGCGGAGAGGTTGCCAAGGCAAAGGCATTAAGCACGGCGAGGAAAGGGCACGGCAAAGGCAGGCAAGGAAACAGGAAGAGGAATCAGGAAGGCAGGGGTAGGCAAGGCATGGGAGGCACAGGCATGGGAGGCACAGGCAATGGCATAGTAGGCAGGCACCAGAAAAGGCATAGGAAGGGTAGGCAAAGGCACGGTCAGTGCTGGCAAGGCAATGGAACGGCAAGGCAGGGGTGCCTGACTTTAATAGAAAATCTCCCCCCTACAACTCAAAGATTGCGTATACTCAATATATCTAAGATAAGTATCATATTAGTCCAGGAGTATAGAAAATATCGAGGTGCAAATATTTCAAATTCAACATCTCAAAAAAAAGTCTCAAATTTATCTCAGGTCAATATACAGTGAATCATGTTAGCATAATTATGTGCCAATACAAGTATTTAAACAATCGGTCATAACGCCATATCATTTTTTGATAAATCCACGAGAAAGGCAAAAAAATTTATTAAAAAACGCCTTTTTTGGTTTCTTGTGCCTACCAGGTATATCAACACAAAACTTTTTACCATAAAGTGATAGATCTATTACAAAAAACAAAGCATTTTTGAGCTCTATAAATGAAAATGATAAATGTATGCAACTCCCCCCTCTACGACTCAAAGATTACCTATTATATGAAAACCTGGTTGTTGTAGGTGCAAGATAATTATGTTTTTCCTAGCCCTGTCCAGGATTTGAGCCTGGATCTCTCATTTGCATGAGTGTCATAGCCATTAGACCAGCAAGGCATAAATATATATATATACAAAACTTTACAGGTGAATATTATATACACTTAGGAATTTACAGCACACAGCCTAGTTAATTAACCTTTTGAGAAATGCAGGTTAAGTCACAAGTAAACTGTGTTACCTGGCGTAAAACGCTTGGTGGAACAGTTAATACAAATTGTAAACTGTACCACACATTCAGGTGGAGCGCCTTAGTACAGGTGTGCAGTATATCGTAAATCGAGTGAAACACACAACATTTAAGGTGTTTCGGGTGTAATTATATTTTCCATATTCAGAAAATATATTTCCTTCAACTTTAGCTGGAATAAAAACACAATTTACATATTGTGCCATGTCATAGCGAAAACAGTCAGCAAACCTTTTTTATTTTTCACAAAATGTTCCCGGTGAAACTTAAAATATATATGTACTTTAAACTGTGGTGCGTCATTAGTATAGGTAAACAAACCCTTTCAAAAAAACTTTAGCACAATATAGAGATATTATATATTTTATTTTGCATATAGTAAAGAATCACATAATAACGCTGTCGAAATATTTCAAATTTTGATGACTCTTTTTTTCTTGTTATTATCCTTGACTCCTGGTTTTATTTAATTTATGGTTAATTTTTTACATTTCTTGCCTACGCAATATTGACCTCCTTTTTAATCAGGACAGTCATATTATATTGTTTCCCATTTAAAATTAACTTTCTAATATTTTAAAATATTCTACGCCGGCTAGATAAAACTTTGAACTATTATATTAACTTGCGGTTTCTGTACTTTTTAACAAGGTACACTAGACTAGTACCGCTCAATATTTTACTAGCCTCAGCAAAAAATTGCGACATTTTTAAGATAAAAGAAAACGAATCGGCTTTTTTTTCAGGCTTTACAATTTATTACAAAATGTTTCAAAGGTAACCAGATATCTGAAATAGACTTATTTCCATATCCATTTTGTTCCGCGAAATATACATGCGAAAAAGCAGAATAACATGAAAACGAAATTAGTTATGAGCAATTTTCGGGATGTTAGTTGTTTACATGCAAGTTTGAAGAATATATCATCACAATGTTGACTTTTAACTTCTACAATCACCCACATAAATATTGAGACTTTTCGATTTTTGACAAAAAAAATTCACAAACTCGCACCACAAGTCTTCTCAAACTCGACGTACTGCCTCCAGGCTCGCGGAACTTCAGCTTTAGCTTCGACTTAAGTCTTAGGAAATTCTGAATTCAACTAGTGAAACCGAAAAGTTCACTAGAACGAAGCCTTACAGTGCTGCTATATGCTAATTATAGCTTTTTACATGTTTAAACCGTCTCAGTTGGAAAAATGGACATTTGCGTCAACGGCCATTTCTGGTTTTTTGATAGAATTTCTAGTTTGTCTCAAAGATTATGTGGATGGTTGTAGTTTCACAAAATCGTAGTTAACACAGTTATAAAGAGGGTATTGGTAGTGTGACAGGAAAGTTAGAACTAAAACTTCATTAAAAAGACAACTTTTTGCTCATACAATAATTTATAACAAAGCACTCGACACGGTAAATTTAAACTAGCATGCAATAAATTTCCAACTAATGAAATCACTTTATTTTAAGGATACGGTAGACCCTTTTGACACATGTTCAGTATATTCAAAATATCTCCTTAACATGTCCCTTTTTTAAAAACATTTTTATATATTATAAAACATTATTCCCTACGAGTATATAAGAAAATAAATTCGTGAAAAAAAACTGGAATGGAGAAAGAAAATTCCAAACAAAAATACGCCCTCCCCTGGTAAAGCTTTGGTAACTCCCCTCCATCAATTTTTTTTCGTTTAAAAATACATCGTTGTATTGCTCTTATTCAGCTCTACAATATCTTACTACATCTTTTCAAACGAAATGGAGGGGAGTTACCAACGCAAACAGGCAATGTATCGACCGAATTTCTTGTTTCGATAAAAAAAGGCTTAAACATTTCTTTTGGTACCTGTGCAAAAGCATTGGAATTTTAACCTTGTTAATAATTAATGAGTCGAAACATTTTCGGTATAAAATTAAAGTAAGTTAAAAATTTGTATTGATAAATGTTAAACATGGCTTCTAAACGTACAAATAAAAACGATGATAATAGAAAAATAAATATTAAAAAAGCAGTATGTAAAAGAAAAAGTATAACAGTATAACTTCACAGTATTTAAAAAAATGCAGAATAATTTATAGCTTGTTAATAATAGTGTACATGGTGAATTATATTTCTAATGCTTTAAAGTCTTTAATTTTAATACAGAGTGTGGGTGTTTAAAAGAAAATTAAATTTGTGACTCATATTCGGGGCAAGATCAAAGATAATGTTATAAAGAAATACATTTTCCCTGTTTTATCCCACCAAAATAACACTTTTATATTATATTTTTACTAAAACTTACTGGAAACTTAGCATAGAAGTTACATCCGTGAAAAAATTTTTTTTGAAAAATTTCAACACTAAGGGGCTACCGTATCCTTAAGTGTGATGTGTAAGATGTGAGTTTTAATTATTTCCAAAACTACCCTCACTTGGAAAAAAATAAATAGGGTAAGCAAGGAAGTTTAAAAAGAGAAGAAGATACATCTAAGCAAGGAGGTTTAAAGAGAGAAGGAGATACATCTCAGCAACGTCCATTTAAATTCTATTCAAATTTCTTTTGTTTACGTGCTCCTTTGAAACCATCCGTTGCGCCGCTTTTGCTGTATTTTTACATGCCGAGTGTGAGACGAGTGTTTTAACGACAAAGCAAACTTTCAAAAAACATATTAAAAGCTATACCGAACATAAATAAAACGCATGGCTCTGTTGAGCTATAAGAATTAATGCTGGTGAAGTTTATTATCCCCACTATCAAAACGATTCAGCTGGTATTTGGAGCTTATATTGTGTAAATTGTTGCCCTGAGATATGGTGTAATTTTATATCTTGTAGATGTTTCTGTATGTTCCCTCCTAGCACAGCGTCAGTTAAAAGATTGATAAAACTTTTAAAAAATATTACTGCAGGAGGGGTTGCATATTAGTACATATTTTTTTCTTCAAAGTTATTGAATTTTCGGTATAGAATCGGTGTTCGGTGACTATTGTTTCTTTCATAGAACAAAAGAAAATATTAATCATGCGTTACTATCTCTAATTATGCATTTTTCGTTGGGTAATGATTTACTTTTATTTCTTCGCGTTTTTATTTTCTAATATTGTTTTTTTATCTTTAAGTTACCATAATTTCCCTCATATTCGGCTGATTTTACTTATTTTCTGCATGTACCACCAGAAATGTTTAAAAACTGATTTTAAACGATCAAAATACAAAGCAAACGAGTTTTTACCGCTAGAAAAAATAATTTATAATTATGCAGAAATAACAATGAGCAACGGTTTTATAATTTACGCGCGAGATTTCAAAAATTTTGTTTACAAAATTGAATTTGAAAACAATGCAACAACCTGCAGATCGGCAACGGTTGGTTTCAATAGAAAGTACTGAGATGTGTTTCCTTCTCTCTTTACACCTCCTTGGGGTAAGACACCCACAAGATCAACTATTATTTAAAACTAGTCGTCAACTCGTGGAAAAATCCACGGGGTCGCCCCCGTCCTTGATAAATCGCTTTTCGTGTTTCTGTAACCGACAGACAAACATACAGACGACGGCTATTATTAAAGAGAAGCACAGTCAGTAAGGCTGGCTAATGTTACTTTTACAGAAAATAAGGTAGCTACACTCAATAACTGAAGACACAGGATATATAATAGCAAAATCACCAATTTTGGTAAACAGCATGAAATTTCACTTTTGTTTGGAACAAGTTATCCAGCCAGCTAGCTACTCATATCATCATATTCTAGCTCATTTAACACCAAGAATAATAAACATACCATTAGAACGGCCCGTTGCTTGGCAGATAGCTACATACTATTATCCCATGTTATCATCAAATGTTAACAACAACTTGTATGACAAATTAATACATTGCAAGTAAACAAACCATATCTGCATTACTTCGCTGGAAACTAAAAATTTGCTCATAACTAATCTTGTTTTTATGTTATTTGGTATTTTGGTATGTATATTCCGCGAAACGAAAATTTATAAAAAATAGGTCTATTAGGCTATAATAATATTTCTACTTGTAAACCTTGCAATCGAGCAGTTCATTTTCAACGGCGAGTCGATTCAAGACCTTGCTTACTCTCCTTTGAAATCGTTTTGCTGACCCTTGCTAATTTTCCAACAACTGAACAGACGAAAAACAGAGGAAAAACGCTTGGAAAACCATTTTCTGGTGATTTCTATTGAGCATGCGTCACATCAGTTTTTAAAAACTATACCGAAAGCATCCTATTTGTGTTGCTTAGTAACGAGTTCAATAGAGCGTGCAACTAAAAATACTAAATCTAATTATACAGTCGAAATGAAATGTTACAGCGATTGAGCTAAAACTGTTGAGAATAATGTGGACCTAATCGTATTCAAAGGAGGTAGGACAATGACAATTTTGATTTGTTTTAATTATAAAATATATTAGATTCTTAAAGTATATGCACAATACAAAGCGTTCTGTGATATTTTTAAATTTGGTTACAAAAAGACCAGCTATGGATATGCGCTTGTATATATTGGGCCTGAAAATGTCAACAACAGACTACCGTGCTCTAATAAGTTCCGTCAAACAAAGAAATTTGGTGAAACTTGATTTCGAAAAGGGGAGAGAATAGCTGAATAAAAACCATTCTAATGCCTTTGTTGATCTGGTATTCCTCAAAATTTATTACTGTAATCTATAATCAACTAGGTCAATTTGCACTAGGTGGGCCTGCCTTTTTCATCCCTTGTATAGGAGTTTTCTTTATAATTCTTTAGATGCAAGTGAAATTATGCGCCATCTTGATATTCTATCCATTTGTTTTCTCATGACATTATTCTGCTACATGACGGCAGGTAGTATACAATTGTTCCATTTTTCATTGAAGGTCTTTCCCTCAACTTTGTTTATGCAAGAATTGCGAAAGAAGGGAATACCAGGAAACACTTTTGAACTTCGTAAATTGTTTTCGACAGATTTCCACAAATTAAAAGAATTGCAAATTCGCGGCGAATATATTTTAACTTCTTTTTAGTGAAATAAAAGACACCCGATTGCTTTCTGATTGGTTTAAAATTTATAGCGAAAAATTTTATTACGTAGGAATTGTTTCTATTATTTTGGGAAGAAAATGCTGTGAAAGTTTTGATACGGCCAGCAAATTTGTCTAGTAAAATCTGCCTATGATGAAATCACTTAGATCGCTAGACGACTGTATTAAAAATCACAATAAAAGTCACGTGACTTTAAAAGTTCGCGAAAAAATGTTGAACATAATATTTAACACTCCTCCACCAAAAATATACAGAACTAAATATTTAAGCGCTTAAAAATATAAACAAGAAGCCCTGCGGCTTTAAGATTTCCGTCATTAGCCTGAAAGATTTTGAAATTTAAAGTAGACCTTGAAAACGGAGAATTATGGGGTAAACAAATCACGAGTATCACAATTCTCAACTATTTTTGTAACTAACCTGCAATGTTAAAATACAACTCAATAAATAAAAAATAAAAATTTTACATAGCTATATGAAGTATTCTAAAATAACAGTTAAAACTTTAACTGGATATTTTTAAGAGTGATCAGGAAAATTCTGGAAATTCCAGAATACAAATCTTGCTATGTAGAAACTTGACGATTCGAATATAATAACTTCTGAACGAGCTCGATTTGAATGATGAAGTAGTTCCTTGTTTATTAATTCAGCAATAAATACATATTAGCATTTGAATATTTCAGTATTTAGGCCTTCAAAATTTACTCTCTTGTTGAAAATTTTTTGAAAATGCTGATGGTGCATGGTTTGATAACAGCTGATCTGAAAAAGAAAGTACGTTTTAAAAATAAGAAACAAGAATACAATTTTACCATAAACTGCATTAAAACCAGGTTGTTTAAATATTGATTTAAAAAGGGAATTTAATACAAAGATACAAATCCATGCGATGTGATGCACAGGTATATTATATATATAAATATGTATATAAATTTAATCAGGCCGGCTTTTGATATCTTTGTTAACATATTAAACAGGCAATGCATGCTTTTGAAACCTGTGGACAATACAGGATTTATTTTGTTGAAATCGATTTATTGAATTCAACTGATTGTTTATTATTCTTTTTTGATTCGAATTCTCAAATTTGAATTTCTTTCGAGGAGTCGGATTAGTTGCAAGTTTTCATTTTGAGGAAACTGGTTGGTCATTGTTTTGTTTGACAAATTGACAAATTGAATTCACCAAGTTGAAACATAAAAGGGTACACACACAATAAATTTGCGGATTTGAAAAATCGATGGTCCTTTTCGTGAGATTTTTAAAAATCAAGTCATTTCTAAGAAATCTTAGAAAAATATTTTGTGATACTTTGGGTGAGTTCAAGAAAGATTTTCAAGCAAATTAGGCACAAGGAGAACTGATAATTAGCCAGTAACAGAATAGTTAGCCGTTTTCAATGGCGCCATAGCTTGGTGGTTATAACTCTGGCACTTTGTGCGGGAGAACGGGGTTCGATTCCCCTTGGCGGCAATTCAATATTGGTGAGTGAATGCTACCATAGCCCCGGGTTAACCCAAGCCATGTGAGAGAAATTGGGGAGATGACACACTATGTGGGCTGTTGGATGCTACAGGGAGTTGTCTGGTAGAGCGGGGACCCTAATTGGATCTGCATAGCTCAAAATGAGCATTAAATACTCTATGACTCCCTATCTAAGCTATGGCCTTTCCTGGAAATAATAGACAGGATTTGTAAGGCTAGCCATATAAAATATACAGACATTCTATTTATCTATGCAAAATAATTATATATACGGTGCGTACAGTATAGTTAGCCGCTTATACAGCTACTTATACGATATATATCTTTTTACTTAAATTTTCACTTTTCTTCGTTATCGATCTCCCCATAGCCATCTATATTTATATAGATCAACATAAAGTTGTGCTTCAATTAAAACCAAGAAAAAGAACAAGAAACGATTTTGCAAAAAAGTTATAATTTTACTGTAGCTAGCAGTACATATGTTGTATATATTATTAAACAACAAAACTATTCTGATTTCAAGAAAAAACATGGAAAAGACGCAGTTAGCTGTAAAGAACACAAAGAAGCTTTTAACGGCTAATTATACTAGGCGTTGTAGTGTCGGAGACTGCGTATATACAGACTGTTATATATTTGTATATGTAAGGCACGGAGTGAAGTGTACATAGCCTCTTTGTATTTAACTATATTACGAGACACACGTGTTATTTCTTGTCCTGCTGGTATCTCTCATTTGGCGACGAGGATTGGATTTTATACAAAGAAAATTTACCACAACATTTCAGAAACATTGTCAGATAAGTACAAATACGTTTTCAACTTTGTACTGAATTCTTGTACCGTTTGGAAGGAAACTGTTACGCTCAAGCTGCGTCGCTCGCCAGGAGCCACCTCCGCCATTTTTTTGTACTACGGCTACGACTTTACGTAGGACATCACCACGATCAACCAAATTAGGCTTCAAGTGTTGTGTGCGTAAAACATAAACAAATATGGCGCATGCCTTAGCGAATCTTCGCTCGTGTGTGCAAGAATTTCAACTACAGGATCACGAAGAAACTACTTCAAACATACACAAGCGTTGGTGTATGTGGGTAGAAAATTTGGAATATTGTTTTACTTTTGAAGGACTAGATACAGTACCGACAGAAGATGGGGCTGTCTCACCAGAAGTTAAGAAAAAAGCAGCGCTCCTAGCCTTAGGCGGCCATCAGTTGCGGGAGCTCTACAACACCCTCGAAGATACAGGGACGACATACACTGAGGCAAAGAGGAAGATCGAAGAGCATTTCAAAGGTTCAAAGAATCTCACTGCAGAAAGATACAAATTTTTCTGCATGAGACCACTCTCAACTCAAGAAACTCATGATCAATGGGTTACTCGTTTAAAGACTAAAGCAAGAGACTGTGAATTTGATCAAATGAACATGAAGGAAGCAATTAAGTTGGTGGTTACTCTGCACACACCGATTCCTAAATTGCAAACAGCTGTCATAAGAGATGATATGACTTTCGAGCAAATGATGAAACTGGCACAATCTATGGAGCTGGCTCACCGAGAAGTTAGCTACATGAAGGCAAACACGATGGAACCTCATAATACTCATTCGGCGGAGAATATCGACCTTAACAAATTGGCACATTATGCTGATCAGCAAGGTATGCGGCTGCCACCAAAGAAGCCTGCCAACAAATCAACAAAAATGATTGAGTTGTGTCCTTATTGTGGAGAAACGACACCACACAAAGGAAGTTGCAAAGCAAGAGGTGCCACATGTAATAACTGTGGCAAGAAAAATCATTTTTCACGAGTTTGTGAAAGCAAGAAAGTCAACTTGCTTATTGCACAGCCAGGACCACAAGGAGGGTCATTTTACGAATATGGGGCAACACAAATTAAACTTGATGCAGTGAAGGAGAAGCTACGAACCACCTGTGAAAACTATCCATCCACTGTAATCGAGGTAAACATCGACAACACCAGGATCACTATGCAAGTAGATTCGGGGGCAGATGCAAATGTAATTCCATGGAATGTTTATGAAGAACACTTAAAACACATTCCTCTTCGATCAACCAAGGCAAAACTGCAACCATACAACTCAGTTACATTACCAATCAAGGGGGCGTTTGAGGCACAAATCACTGCCAACAACAACAAAAATGTCCAGGCTACCTTTTATGTAACAGAGGGAGCTGCTGCACAATGTTTAATGGGCAAATACACAGCTTTCGATTTAGATGTATTGGCTATCAATGTAAATCACCTTGACAACCAACAAACTGTAAAACAGGTACACACCAAAGTACAACATCTAGATTATAGAGAAATGGCCAAACATCTAACTCCCATAGAGACATCGGTTGAACTTGAAAAGCAGCTTGAAGTCACAACACACAATTAAGAACAGAAGGTTGATGCAATCATGGACCACTTTGATGTAGTATTCAATGGCATTGGAAGCATAAATATCGTCAGGTTCACCTTCATATTGATGAAACAGTTTGCCCAGTTGTGCAAGCGCAACGTCGTATTCCGTTTGCACACCGTGAAAAGTTGGAGACTACAGGAGCTTGAAAAGGAAGATGTCATTGAACGGGTAGAGGGACCAACTGACTGGGTCTCCAACATTGTCATAACACCAAAAACCGATCCATCACAAATTAGAATGAGTATTGACATGACTACCGCCAATAAAGCAATTCAACGCACGCGTCATGTCATACCAACGATTGAGGAACTTAGATACAGAATGAATGGGGCATGCCATTTTTCTAAGCTGGACATGAACCATGGTTATAATCAATTTGAAATTGATGACTCATCTCGATACGTCACAGTGTTTTACACTCATAAAGGCCTACGTCAATTCAAGCGACTCAACTTTGGAACCAATTCAGCTGCAGAAGTATTCCATGACGAAATGACTAACACTTTAGCTGACATCCAACAGGCGGCTAACATCTATGATGACATCATTGTATTTGGTCGTACTCAACGAGAACATGATTTAACATTAATCCAGGTTCTACAACGACTAGCAGACTGTGGATTAACATTAGGACGATCCAAATGTCAACTTAATGTGACATCTGTTAAATTTTTTGGTTTAATATTCTCGGCTAGTGGTATATCACCGGATCCTGCCAAGGTGACTGCGCTTGATGCCATGACAGCACCTTCAAATGCAACGGAAGTGAGATCCTTTCTAGCCATGACCAATTTCAGCTGTACCTTTATTCCTGGTTATGCCATCATTACTGCACCTTTACGACAACTAACATGTAAAGGCCAAGTTTTTGATCCCTGTAAGGACACCAAGCTTATTGTAGACGGATCGAAGAAGGATGGTCTTGCTTCCATCCTTGCCCAGAGAGATCCTCAAGACAACATCTTTAAGCCTATTCGTTATGACAGTAGAGCTACTACACCTACCGAAAGGAATTACTCACAACTAGAGATTGAAAGCCTTGCTCTCGTTTTTGGAACAATGAAGAACCACATATATCTATATGGGCTTCCCCAATATACTGCCAGTACAGATCATCAACCTTTACTAGCCTTGTATAAGCAAACGAAGCAGGACATGCCAGCACGTATTCTGAGGCATAAACTAAAACTACAAGGCTACAATTTCCAGCTAATACACGAACCTGGTTCAGTTAACCCATCTGATTATCTTTCTCGCCATCCACAGCAACAGCAGGCTCCATCCCAACAAGAAAGTGAATTTCCTTTATACTTAGTCACCAATGCTGTCATGAGAAGTAATTCAGCTATTACCACTGATATGATTGTGCAAGCAACGTTGGAAGATCCCACGCTTCAATCTCTTGCCATTGCTGTACGACAAGGATACTTTGACAAGAGGCAGAAAGAGCTACAACCCTACAAAGCCATCTTCAAAGAAATCAGTGTGGACGATTCAGGTATTATATTGCGAGGAGACAGGATCATTATACCGTCACAGCTACAACAGAAAACTGTACAGCTAGCGCACGAAGGCCATCAAGGCATAGTGAAATGCAAACAACTCATCAGAAGCACTATGTGGTTTCCAGGAATAGATGCTATGGTGGAGGCATCTGTAGCATTTTGCAACCCGTGTCAAGCTGCAACGGATACGAAACAACAAGAACCAATGAAAGCTTCTTCACTACCAGAACAACCCTGGATTAAACTTAACACTGACCTATTTGGGCCAATCGAGGGTGGTAATGAGTACCTACTAGTTGTACAAGACATGTATTCTCGTTACCCTGCTGTAGAGGTCGTTCACGCCACATCTGCACAATCAGTACTGCCAGCCATGGATCGCATTTTTGCACTTTTTGGAATTCCGGAATATCTAGGGTCAGATAACGGCCCGCCTTACAGTAGCACAACATTTGCAAGCTATGCCAAATACATGGGATTCAAGCATGGTCCGAAAATACCCCTAGCACCATGGACGAATGGCATGGTAGAGAACTTTATGCACAATCTCAAGAAGCTCTTGCAAACGTCTTTGCAGGAACACCTGAACTGGAGACACGAATTACAGCGCTTACTGCGGGCATACCGGGGCACTCCACATACAGTGACGGGTCGCAGTCCAGCAGAGGTTCTGTTCAATGGCAGACAATACAGAACCCGGTTGCCTGCTACACGCCGCGCTGAAAGGCCAAAGTTCCACACCGAAATATCAGCCAAGCAGGAGGCAAGACAAACCTCGATGAAAAAATATGCTGACCGAAAAGCATATGTTGCAGAGAGCGAGCTACAAGTGGGTGATTGGGTTATGTATCGCCAAAAGCAACAAAGGAAGAGTGATACGCCCTACTGTGGAACCCCACATCGCATTATCAAAAAGGTTGGTGGCAGAGTCACTGCAGAGTGGGATGGACATGTCATCACACGGCATAGCACCTTTTTCAAGAAAATTCCCAATCACCCAGGGAAAGAAAGGAGTCAGAAACTATTCACGAAATCAACATCTGTAGCAGACTGCGATATACCACCGTTAACTTGTGAAAGAGACGCGGACAAAGACGCAGTAACCAGTGAAGATGAAAGTATGCAAACCGTGGAGTATGAAGTAGGGAAGAGTGGAATAATCTCGATCAAGAAATTGCGACGTAACAAGTTAGAAGATCTACACGTGAACGAATGAAGCCGTCTAAGCTAACAGAATACGAAGTAGATCTCCCAGAGTCTTTGAAATAAAAAGGGGAGTAATGTAGTGTCGGAGACTGCGTATATACAGACTGTTATATATTTGTATATGTAAGGCACGGAGTGAAGTGTACATAGCCTCTTTGTATTTAACTATATTACGAGACACACGTGTTATTTCTTGTCCTGCTGGTATCTCTCAGGCGTAGCATCTAATTATCCTGCATCGGCTAACTATATATTGTTACAGGTTAATTATCAGTTCACCGACTGCTCAGTGCAAGCAACAATAAACTTTTGTCACGTTTCGACAACTTTTCTGCAAAAAATATAAAAAAATCCTGTGCGAATATATATATCTTTTTATATATCTCATTTGGAAGTTATTTTTAGCCCCCCTTTTTTCCCATAAGAACAGGAGTTGGGTGTCCAGTCATGGAAGAACTACGCAAGGCAGGATAAAGGTTTTTTGTTGCTTGCTCTTTAAGAAAAAAAGGCACTCTAATCAAAGCAATATTTTGTGTAGCTAGCTCCATATAGCTAGCTGGCAAGTAAGTAATTTCATGACTATTAAAAGGGGTATGTCAGCACCAATCAAAAGGAGATCCAAGTCAGCACTAAAAATTGAGATAGCTAGCTAGCTAGCTAGCCAGCACACCTTTCTCACTTAGCTATATATAAAATAATTCTTACCTGATAAAATACACGAATTTAAAAAATAGTGCTTAGCTCCCCATCAATAAAGCTACTACGACCAAACCAAAGAGACCAACAAAATGTAAGCACTTTTAGTCATGGCCGCACACGGAATGTTCTGGCCACACGAAGAGTACACTCTCTGTTCAGATTGGTCATTTAATTGACAGAGATTAAAATAAAGCATCTTCATTGGCATTCGAAAAAATGGAATTTTCCGAGCGTTTAGCCTGGACAAAAACTTAGCAGCGTCCGGGCTCTGTGCTGTCTCTCTCTCTCTATCTATCTATCTTCCATCAGGCGATTTTAAAGATTCCGCCCCGCATAGCGGCGACGGAAATCAAAAATCAAAAATATACACAATGTTTAAGTAGCAAACTTTCTTCGCAGTTTTTCTGAATTCAACGGCTTCCCTTTCAATTCGCGAGTTCGGAAAAGTTTGTTGACTGGTTTTCTAAAAGTCGAACTTTAGGTTACTTTACTCACTTTGTTATCACGTCCTTCATAGAGCTCGGTTACAGCTCCAATTCTTCACAATGATCTCTGCTTTTTTTCTTCATGAATAAGAACCACATTATTGAGGAGTACGGTTTGTTTATTATATTTTTTTGAGATCGCTCTTAAGGTGTTAACCTTAGTACTGTATGATGTGATATCAAAAGATTCGTACGGCAACTAAGTGGCGTTGGTGGTATGTAGTGAAGCGGTCTTCCAAACAATAAATGATGGCGTTACGCAGTCTTCGAACTCGTTTGGGTACACGTAAGTTAAAGGTCAATTATTTAAAACTATTTCCACTTCTAACAGTATAATATACAGCCTTTCGTAAGACAATTTAACGTTTGCAATATCCTTTTGTAACAGTTCTTTAGTGCTACGGACAAAGCATTCAAAAAAACACGTTCCAAGGGGCTAACGGTATATTGAAAGGCCACTGTACTCGCAACTATGAGACAAAATTTGTGTTTTCTGAAACAAACTTGGTACCATTGTCGGGATGATGCGATCAGGACAGCCCCTCCGTGCTATAATTTTACGAGAAACTTCATATAAATGATTCGGAACTTAGATTTGGTGTTAGGTGAAGTAGTACTGCTCTGTTGGCATGTATATAACGTAACTTAGGATTTATACATAATTTCTTTAACGAAAACGTTACAAATAAAGAACTGGCCCGGAATTGCCTGGGGCTATCGCGTAAAACAGGCGACTGTCATTACAGCTTTTTCTTTTATAGTATTAAGAAACGATCCAAAGATCTCATGAAACTCATTCCAATTCTTACCCAATATCTTTGTCTGAATTTCCGTTAGAGTCTGTTTCTGAGAGATATGCCGCAAGCGTTCGCGTATATCGATGACAATCAGAGATGTAAGTGGGTGCGATCAGTCAAGAAGAATCGGTTCCTAAGTTTAAGCCGGTAAGGCTGCGTAAGTTAGTCTACTTTGGCATCTTACTATACCTCGTTCGTCAGTGTAAACAGAAAAATCTAACTTATTTTTATCAGTAAGGGCTTGGATACAAAGTTGATTATCTTCAATCCGTGTGCTCAATTCTAGCGGCTGCAAATGTTGTTTCAGGTTTATTTATTAAGATTTCCGAATACATCCGAGATCTTATTAAAACAGGCGGTCTATTTCTTCTCCTCCTTCTTCTTCTTCCACCGATTTTTCAACCGATTGGCCGTAAGTCCGACCTGGCCCCGCGACCTAGCGCTACGCCGGCTGTGTGTGTATCTTGATATTCGTGAATTGGGAAAGTAGAATGAATACTGCGTTACGAATTTGATCACAAATATTGTTATAGACTGTTATTTTAATATTATTTGATGAGCTATGCTAGATACTCCTTCAAATTTTCATTTCCAGTTATGTTTTTAACGAGACGGATTTTGTTCAACTAAACCGAGCTCTAGTGGTTAAGGTACGAGTCGTTCCTTTCGAGGGACCGAGTTCAAGCACGCCATATTGATTATACTCCAGCTTGTTCACCAAGCTGCGAAGCGAAGCTTTTTGAAGCGAAGAGAAATATTTGGTTGGGTTAGTATAATTATTTGACTGCGTAACTTTCAGTTCTATCAACGTTTAAGATATTCTCTTCATTGTATCTATGTTTTCACACGTTAAGATGAAAATATTATCACGTTTTTTAGCGATGTAAATCTGAAACAAACCGATTTTAAGATTTTCGCTACAAACGTAGATTTCAAGGCAGCATCCTGCTGAAGCCAGCTAGTTGTAGCTAGCCTTTTTTTATTCTAATTCTTTTAAAGTTTGGTATATTATTATTTATTCTTATGCTGGGGTTGTGGCTCTCTAGCTAGCTCTTTAGCTACTTCTTCCTAAAAAGTGAAAGTAGCTTTGGCTAGCTACAACAAAATTCTTAATCAATATTTCTTATGCTAAATGCAGTTAGTAGGTAGCATCACCTTTTATTACTGTCATCAATACTTACTCCACAAAATAAAATTGCTGAGTGATTTTTTAAGCTGGACGGGGTAACGACAGGCTGTTTCCCTTGTTTTTATTTAAACCGAAGTTGCAATAAAGTTTTTGTGGAAAAGGGTATTACACCTTTACACATGTGCAACATCGTTTACCTGTACTAAGCGCTCAGCTCGTTGTTAGCGACAGATTGGTTCCTGTTTTTTTTGTTTAAATTGAAGCTGTGATACGTTTTTGTGACAAAAATATAAAGATACACTAATAACATAAAAATAGATTTTTGGTTGGCGCCTGGCAAACGGCGCGGGAATAGGATTGGTTCCGAAGTCTGATCAGCTTGCGTTTTTTTTACCGCTTTGGGCTACTTGAACTTATTACCTTTGCTTTGCCCGCTAACAGTAACGCGTTGGTTTGTTCTAGCCTGTATCTCACGCACTGCATGAAACAATTTGCAAGTTCAAGATAATACCATCGGATAATATCTATTTAATTAAAATGACGGAACAACATTGTAGAAGTTCTGTACAAAACAGGTTACTGGCGAACTCGAAAGGTATAGGGAAAAAAATTACACACGAGTCTTTTAGCCTGCAAGGGCTTTTCATTTGTTTTTAATCTTGTGCTTTAATTGGTTTACAAAGCGGTTGATGCATGCGGTGATACTAACGAGTTTGTTGTAGGGGTTATATTTAAAACATCATTGGAATTAGGCAATTACGTAACAGTGTTACAGGTTGCCTTTTGATCTCTGGAGTAGTGGAACGACCTTTTGTTCGCCAATTGAAAAATTTGAATGAGAGTGAAAAACAGGACCTGTGCACCATAATTTGTTATGCGGTAAATTGAGTTGGTTGATTTCCATTCTGGTACTTAAATCAGCTGGATTTAGACTTTTTCCTATGCAATACAAACTATTTGGATTCGCATCTTTTCTAATCTCTCTCACTCGGTTTTCGATAAAACAATTAAATGCCTTGTCCGTAGCCTTTACCAATGAAAGTGAAATCATCGAATCACTCCACAACATAACCCTATCAAAATGTACTACAAAAAAAGCAGATGCAACAGCATTGATTAAACGTGACAACAACATGTTACCCAAAAGTTCGAATCTCGGCATCGACAGACTTTTTATTGGTGCAACCCGTGACTTCGAGGTTAACTAACTTATAACAACCTTCCCACTCTTCAATTCCGACCTGACTTGCGATTAATTGTATAAGACCAAGCGTGTCATAAAACGATAAAAGAACTTTTAGATTATTCCATCTTGAAGGAAGCAAAGGTCTAGCTAATTGAATGAGTCTATTGAAATCGATAATTAAAACATTCCGATTTTATGAAACTTCTTGTGATATATTCATTTCAGAAATAGTGAGTTGAAAAATGTTATAAAGTTCCTTGTTGTTAGTTCTTAAAGTTAGTTTTTAAAATCTAAACGCAATGTTTTAAAGAGTTGCAAAGCTTCTTCTACGTTCACACTTTCTTCGATAAAATCGTCAACATAAAATTATTTTAAAACAGTATCAACGAATTCAGGATCAAGTCCCCATTGTTTTCATATGGTCACGTATAGTCTTATTTAAGCAAAACGGTGAGCAAGTGAAGCCAAAAACTAATCGAGCAAAACGAATTCGAACGATATTAGGTTTGTCCGCGAAAACGTCGTCAAACCAGAGAAATCTTAGATAATCTCGATCGGCTTCGTTAATGCATATTTAGAGGAACGCCTTTTTTATGTCTGCGCAAATAGCTATCGGGGGAGCACAAATGCGAAGAAGTATAGAAGAAGTGGAATAACATATAACATATAACATGCTCACCCTTGTACAAACAGTCCCTCAAACTTGGCCCGTTAATTTTCGGAGAGGCATCTAAAACGGCGCGAACTTTCGTTGTAGTTTTGTCAGCTGGGACCACTATGTCCTTAGTGTGCAAAGACTTGTAAAAGGGAATATAACGAATTCCATAAAAATAAATATTATAATGAATTTGAATAATTTGTTATTTTGTTATTTTGTTAAATTTCAGTTGCAATTTTGTTCAAGTAAAAATTGTTAATTTGAAATACATGTTACGGTAGTATATACCTTTCATTATACAAGTAGAAAAGGTATTTTATATGCGTCGGACCCCCTGATTTGGACTGCCTTTAACCCCCGTATTTCCGCAACGCATGAATTATATGGCAATGCTCTTACATATTTTTTGAACCTTTTTTAATGCTCTATCGAATGAAATAAAGAAAACTCCAAAATTTCGACTTTCATTTTTTGCTGATTGTAAAAGTGATGACGTCACGCAGAGGCTACACCAATAATGGAAAAAATGCCACCTAGTATTATTTGTCTTTTGACCTATCAAATAACTCATTTTAATCAAAAGATTGCTTCTAACAAGTTCCTGCACACGAAGTCTAATATCCGCACAAGTGCGTTTTCCTGATTTCGCCATTAGTTTCATCCTCTTCTATAATTTCCAAACACTTTTGCTCTAGAAAAAATGTCATTATACTTTCGCAAAAGTTCGGTTTTTCTTTCAATTTATCATTTAACTTTCGAAGCCGTTGTTTGCTGAGCTCGAAATTGTGTAGCAATAGGGGATGATTTTCTTTAAACGGTAGCGAAATTTCGTATTTGCTTAAAGTAGTTTTGAAAATAGTGTCCGTAAATTCATCATAGTACGATTTTTTGTTCTTCACAATACTAATACTTTCTAATTTATAAAATTCTGTAATTCATTTTCGAGAGATTGAACTTCTTTATTTAACCTCACAGTCGATAAGTAGCATGTGTACTAGATTGTTGGAGCTGTCTAAATCAAACCCTTCTAAGCTCGAGATCGGTCCACTTAGTACGCAACCTAACTCCATCTCTATAACAACTACTCCTTCAGCTGTACGTTTTACGTTTCTGGGACAAAGTCCCAGTAAATAGCTAATCCTCTTAGCATGTCAACTTCCTCTTTAGACCATGAGTCGGCTAACTTCAATCCTTTTAAGCTAACACAATTTTCCCGTACTCAATTCACACAGTTTTTTTATGTGTAAACTTGATGAGTAAACAAATATACGGTACAGAAAGCGACTTTATGTTGACGGTTATATTAAGATTTTTAGGTGTAGCAGTGTTGTGGTTGAACGTAACCCATGGTTAGAGTAAGTGTTCAATTTTAGCACTTTGCGAATGCTGTGAGATAAATAAGACCTTTGTGATCCGGAGTCAAACAAAATTGTGATCATGACCTGGCGGTGAGAGCTACTTGGGGTTTCATGCATAACGTCAGCGGTTTGAAGTAACACATTGTTGATAATATTTTGCACGTGAGACACTTTAATTTCAGAATGGGAATGATTATCAGCCTTCTCACGTTGCGTACAAATCGTGGAGGTATAAACACCTTTGCAATAGAAACAGGTTTTAGTTTTTGAGCATTCTCTGATCTTGTGGGGTTTTTTCAAACACAAAAGGCAAAGGTTGGCTTTCCTTAAAATTTATTTTACCAGCGATACTATCGGTGATAACGTCACATTCATCAGACCAATGATTTTTGTTACAAAACACACAACTAATCCTATTTGATCGAATCAATAAGCCTTACCCCCTTCATATTGGTCTTTGCGGTTACGAGTTGCAGGATTAGTCAGTACTATCATAATTTTTTCGAGCTCTAGTTTCATCGCGATTAAGTTGACGAGCCTAGATAAATCCCAAACCTCTTCCTTCAAATTCCTACTAACGTTCAACTTAAAGTTAATGAGAAGTCTCCCCGTAATAATTAGTGATAATTACGAACCATAACTTCTTCTGTCGATATCCAAAACGTCATCATATATTTTATTGCATAAAAATTTCGCGGCATGAAAATTTTGCGGTTTTGTGGTTGAGTTTGGAAAACCGCGAAATTAAAATGCTCTGAAAAAATCCATTTTTTTTAATCGCGAAATCCGGTCAATCGCAATAACATTACACTTTTTCGATTTTTATCTCGTTCCTCTACATGTTCTTCTTTGGCTAAGCCTTTAAGGCGGTTCCCCTAGAAAAAAACTATATCGCAGAGGATTGTCTTTTCTGAAGATACTTGATGAGGATATCATAGTATGTGACGGTACGCCAAAATTAAGTCAAAAATTTCATTGATTGGTTGCCATGGTTACCCGTTGCTAGGAGAAGTATAGGCAAAATATGACATTTTGCTGCTCGATGCCTAACCAAATAACTGAATAACATGCGTTATTTCAAGCGCATTTTCGCAACGCTGACTCGACTTCCAGAGAACTGATGCGGTATTTTTTGGACGACAGAAAAGCTAAAACAGGGCGAAACAGGCAATATCTCGACAAAATAACCGAAAGACAAAACTAGGTGGTACTAATGCCTACATCCACAGAAGAAATTGTAAAGCGTGGGTGCTTCGATCTTGAGAATTCTTGTTTCGCGTGGATTCCGAACTTAAACGGCAAAAGAATTGTTTAAACTCTGACGAGTTCACTTCGGAGGGTGCGTCGTTAAGACAGCTTTCTGAATGCTTATGGAACACCACATTTAATATTCAGAACTGTCATATATTGTCTTAGGAGGCCCTAAAGTATCATCTAGCTATTGCAAGGAATTAAACATCGACGGAGGGGCAAGAAAGCTGTCTAAAAATGCGAAAATGGTTGCTATGGGCGTTGCTATGCACTTATATTTGCGGTTGGTTGGAAAAAGTGGCAGAATGCGCAATAAAAACCTAAATTTGTCATAAGCACTACTTGCCACGGTATTCTAAGATGAATTTGCTGTCAGAAAACAGCTAAATGACAATTCTTGAAATTTAGAAATTTTTTCTAGGGGAACCACCTTAAAAAAAGTTTAAATGTCTTTACTTTTGCTGCAGCTGGGCTGATCAGTTTCTTGATTCGACCTTTCGGCTGTTTTTTAGTTTACTTTATCAGATTTTATTATCTGTTTTGGAGCGTAACCGTTTCACAAATGTTTGTTTCACTATGTCGCCGAGATTCCAACCGAGATCCGCAAAACCATCGAAAAGAAGTGAACCCATGATAACTTCTTCTGCGGGTTCTTCATGGAGTTCTTGCAATATCTGTTTATATCTGTCGATCAGCATATATTGTTTTTGATAATTTACAAGGGATTTCAAGACTTAAACCAGTGGATAACGAAGATAATGGTTTGATGATTCTTGTACCAAGAGTGTCGCGTTTCAAAACATTCGACTTACTTTTTTATGTCTTTCTCCGTTATCACGCACTTAAAGAAGACATGGAGCAATCGCAAAGTAAGTGTATTAACGCAATTAATAAATTTACACCTTGTCAGGGTTTTTTCCTATATTTATACGCATTGTGATAAATTTTTTTTGCATTTTCTGCAATATTTTTCAAATTTCGTGGGAGCAGTCAAGACAGTCAAGACAGTCAAGACAGTCAATTGGATTTGCTGGGAACCATCGATTATGTTGTCGCTGAAATATCGGTGTCTGATGAAAGCTCTTCTTATAGAAAGTACGTCAAATACACAGCGCAGGATAGATAGTTCGTCGAAAACAAGCAACCACTACAAAGCTTGCCATCCCCTCTGGTGCCAGAACAGATGCTTTTTAACCATTCATTCGTAAAGAATGTAAACGATAAATCGATACCGGAAACGCTCATCTTAAATTTCGACCAAACTCCTTTCAAATTTGTTTCAGTCGCCAGCACCACGTTAGCTAAATGAAATAGCAAGCAAGTTCTCATTAAAGGAAGCGATGACAAACGAGCCATAACGGTAACATTCAAATCACGCTGGATGGTCAATTTCCGGGAATGCAATTGAATTACGGAGGGAAAACAACCCAAAGTTTGCCAAGATTCTAATTTTCGCAACATTTTTCGCTTAGTGTCAACAAAATACAATACAGCAACGAACACAAATCCATGAAATTCATCAAGAGTAAAACATCTAGAGCGAACGGGAACGATTTCATTTTAAACACCAGGAGGCTTTAGCTATATTAGGTGTTTTCAAAGGTCAATTCACTCAGTCGGTTTCAGATCTACTCAAAGAAAACAAGATACTGTTCGATGTTTAATCGTATACCGATCAAATATTCCAGCAACCTGACGATGGCAAAGAACTAGAACAAATTGATGTCAAACTCCAACTGACGACACTCACACCAGTACAGGCACAATGGTTGACGAACTTTTTCAATCATATGATCACAAGCAAGGCAAAGAAAGTGATTCCTAACGCATGGAAAGCATCTGGGATAGGAGAAGCGATTGCCAGGTGCTGGCGACCAGAATTGAATGCATTTCAAGATAACGATCCTTTAATGTCGACGGCTCAACCGAAAAGCGAAAGCAACATCACTATTAATCTAGAAATATCAAAAGAAGTTCGGCAAGTCCCTAGTTATGGTCCCTGTGAGTCAGACGTGGATAGTGATCACAAAAATGACGAGGTTTTCGAACTGGAGCGAAATTCCACACACGGATTCGCTAATCCTTCTGGAGAATGATCATTTTGAAGGAAATGTAATTAAAAACTTTCTTTACTCAACGCCTTATTACTTGTCTGGCGGTAACGAAAATACACAATTTTTTTTCAAAACATCTCATTTTCAATTTTTTTCGAACCGCGAAATTAAAATGCCGTGAAATACGAATTTTTGATGGAACCGCGAAATTATAATGCCGCGAAATGCAATTTTGGGCAAAAAACCCGCAAAATTAAAATGACCTTGAAAATTTCATGCCGCAAAATTTTCATGCAATAAAGAACTTTGTGTTCGCGGTTATTATTATCTGCGTGTTTCTATATCTTAAGAAGCTTGATCGCCTTTTCATAATTTTCACTTGATAGAGGCAAACCAGAGATAAGAACGTGAGTAATTTAAACATTTCCACGTCGTTGATTTGTGTAGATAAATGTACTGCTGCATGAAACGAGTCCATAAAAGTTTTCCATTTTAGTACAATCTCCCGTAAATTTAACAATTTCCGGTTTTGATAAAACGTACATGGTTGAAGTAACTTGCGTTCTTGTGTACCTCTTCTTATTGATTTCGTTTCGGTGTGCACTAATTCGAAGATCAAAAGCATAACAATCGTCTATTTCTTTACCTGCTTGAGTTTCGTCGTTTAGTTTTTCATTAATTTGTTCGTGGAATGATATAACCTTAATTTCCTAGTAATAATTTCTCCAGAGTTAATTATATCTTTTTCATTTTCTTCAACGTTTTGTAACTTTTCTTCATTCATAAACACGATAGATTTTATACTGTTTAAAATAACATTAAGTTTCCTCGCTAGTTTTTTACCATTTTTACTTTTAAGAATAAATACTGTAGAATTTCCACCTATCCGGCTCGATGTGGACCATGAAAAATCACTTAGATCGCTGGAAGACTGTAATTAGATTGCATGAAAGTGAAAATATTCTGTGTATGTAAGAAGTTCACGTGACTTTAGGAGTACGCGATAAAGTGCCGAACATAATATTTAACACCTATGCTAGAAGGGAAATTTTTTTGCCTGTTTCTTGTTACAAGGATATTTCTTTACTCGATTCATCCTGTTATTACATGTGTTTTGGTTTCAGGTATGGAAGATTTGGAATTTATGGAAAATACTGAGGCAATTGTCATTAACAATAGGAATAACAAGGAAACAAGTAAGACATTATGAAAGATCATGTAGTTTATTGTTTTTGAATTTCATCATTACTGTTCGTCATTTATTTAAACACAGATAGTTTGTTTGCATACAGAGTAAGTTTGCCAATTGTGCAGACTATAATATAATTTTGGGTTTGTGTGAATAAAAACATGAAAAAATAAACATATAAAAACAACAACTTAATGAACATACAGGGGTTGGAGTATTAGATCTTTATTTTATTTATGATATAGAGCTACTTAAAGAGCTGATGGGAAGTCCAGTTGGTGATGGTATGCACACAATAATTTACGGGTTTTTTTATTTTATTCAGAACTAACGGGCTATGCAGAGTTGTCTTTTGTTTGTTTTTAGCGAGCGACTTAAAATTACCATTGTCTGCCTAAATTTAAAGCAATTGCAAAGAAATATTTCTAGATTTTCAATTTAGCAGAGATCTCTTAATAATTTGGCTTACGTTGCATTTGCGTAATGGATTAACAGCATTATTGATATTTTAGCTTACAAAGCTACAGCGATTACCAATGGTATCTCCAATAGAAGCAAAATCAGGATCAATTGTCACCATTTATCACAAGGAACATCTAGTAAAAGGAAAACCTTGTTAATGGCGATATGTCCTCGGCTAAGGAAAGAACAATACAATAAGCATGCTGAAAAAGTGGCAAAAATTTTGAAAAATCAAGCAATGAGTGACAAATCATTGGAAGAACAAAAAAAAGATTTTTTAAATGCTGTTACTGAAATGGCAAGGGCTGCTGGACATCTTCCAACGCTGGAACTTCATTAGATGAAAATGCTTGATGTCCCTCAAGTATTTTATATCCTTTATAACATTTGTAGATAAGGAATATATTTTGTACATGCATTTCACATGAACACATGATGAATAACATTGTTGAAAAAATATATACCGTCAGATATATGCCTTTTAGCCGAATTTTCGGGCGAAATTTGTTTTCCTTTGTCCATCTCGCGAGATATATTACCCACAAAGTATTTCGGGGCAATTAATAAGCAAAAAAAATAATAGCAAAAATTTTGTTTTGATAGACACAGTTCGCGAAATTTGTCAATTATACTGCTTCATACTAAATATTAAAGACGGTTATACTGGAAAAAATCATTTTTTTTAGTCTTAAAATGTCTTTTGTTAACTAGTCTTCTTTGTTTTGTCTTAAAACAGGCGGTTTCCATCAGATCGCAAAAATAATTTTTTCAAAATCTAGTATACCAGCGAAAATCTGTTCAACCCGCGAAAATTAGTTTCCTTAAGATGTTATTTTGCCTCAGTTATTAGAACATTTTCGCAATCTGCAAACGATAAAACCAGGCGACCAAATTAAGCGCCACGTAACATTAACTAACTAATTCAAAAAAGGGAATTTGAAATCTGAAGTGTCCTTATGTTTACGCTATTATGTACCGAAACACACTGATTTCTGTTACCGACACACATCGATCTCTGCTACCCACACAATGCTCTCTGTTACCGACACACAACGATCTCTGCTACCGACACACAACGATCTCTGTTACGGACACGCAACTATCTCTGTTACCGACACACAACGATCTCTGCTACCCACACAACGCTCTCTGTTATCGACACATAACAATCTCTGTTACGGACACGCAACTATCTCTGTTACCGACACACAGCGATCTCTGTTACGGACACACAAATGTTTCTGTTACCGACAAACATCGATCTTTGTTACCGACACACAATGATCTCTGTTACCGACACGCAATGATCTCTGTTACCGACACGCATTGATCTTTGTTACCGAAACAGAATAATTTCTGTTATCGACATATAATGATTTCCATTACCGGCAGACAATTCTCTCTGTTTCCGACACACAATGCTCTCTGTTACCGACACGCAATGATCTCTGTTACCGACACGCAATGATTTCTGTTACAGACACACAATGCTCTCTGTTACCGACACACAATGATCTCTGTTACAGACACACAATGCTCTCTGTTACCGACACGCAATGATCTCTGTTACAGACACACAATGCTCTCTGTTACCGACACGCAATGATCTCTGTTACAGACACGCAATGATCTCTGTGACAGACACACAATGATCTCTGTTACCAATACACACGATATCTGTTGCCGACACACAACGGTCTCTGCTAACTGGAAGAAGACGACCATATTTTAATTAAAGAGTCATCCCATAACAATTTCAAGATAATATCATATCTGGATTAGTGAAGTTTTCGGTAAAAATCTGTATTATAGTAACGGTTAAAAGAGCTGTTTTGTTGGCGATAAAAGGGGAAATTATAAATACTTTGTAATAGGAATTACGATCTGCAAATGTTTTTAAACTGCCATATATGAACTATACAATAACAGTGCTGGCTTAACCTACCTTTAAAAGAACCAATTTACGTAATAAATGAATGTCGCAAAAAACTCCGGAACCAAACACGTGACTAGGAATAAAAAGTATAAAATAAAAAAAGCGTAGGTAAAGTAACAAAATTTATCCATCTTTTGAAAAACAATTTTTATTAAATAGTTATAAATGTATATTATTTAAAAGCATCCAAAATGTTAATTATGCATGAAAAGCTATAGCGGAAATCCATTCAGAGTAGGCACTTTATTCTGATCAAATATAAGATTATTAATTTTTGATTTCACTTTTTTTCATAGTCTTTTTATTGTTTCTTTAAAAGGTGTCGTATGTCAATTTCGTGAAAGCGTAACAAACACCTATTTGCAATCTCCATATGATTAAATTTTGGGGCTCTTTTTTAATTAGTACCATTCTCCAAAAAATTTTTTTTTCGCAATTTGGATTTATTTTGTACATTTCTCACAAATAGAAAGATTAAAGAAACAGAAACTAATTTTGTTTCAATATAAAAACATTTTAGCGTCTCTAAACACGAGTTGTTCCACTATGTACCCAACTTTTTAATCTGTCGGACGGACGATTCTAATATTAGTCATTACGGGATAATTAAACTTTCCCTCTTACTAGTAAACAATCCCTATCATTTGATAGCGCCTGTAGATCATTTAAAACCTAACAATTGGGAAATCTAGCGTATTTTATACCTTCCATCTGATGAATATCGTCCGTCCGACAGATAAACTAAGTTTAAAAGTTTTCTGGAAACAAACCTGGTTTCCGCATTCATACCTTACCTTACTGAACTATCAATTTTTTTGTCCTTCTGTCAATATAATCGGGAGCAATATTCAGAGTTCGTCCGTCCGACAGATTTACTGTGCGTAACTAATTGCTCTGATTTCAATTACTACAGTGTTTTGAGACAAAATATTTTAGCGATGTTTTGATTTTTGTATCCGCACCAGTTTAATAATAATTCTAAATTCTTAAGGCTCTGAACATTGGATAGCATAGGGATGAAAAAATTGAAAATCCGTCCGACAGATAAATAAAAACTATCCGTTATCAAAGAAACTTCTTTCTTAGAAATAATACTTTACGCTACAAAAAGTTAACACACACTTTGTCACCATGTTACGTCTTTTATTGTGACTTTATCTTATTTGTGAAGCCATTGCATTGCTCCTTTTACGAATTCGAATGCGCTATCGAATTTGTGGAGCATCAGAAAAAGAGAGTTTGTGGAGCAACATATTTATAATTTTATGGAACAGGATGGGGAGACCGAAATCAGATCGAACATTGACAAATAAAGAATACTGCAAAAGATATCGCGAAAAACAAAATAAAGATGCATTAAAAAAGAAAGAGCGAGAACGGAAGAAATTTTCAAGAGAATACCAAAAATACTTGCTTCCGGAGAAATACGAACAGCGTTTGCAGTATGACCGTATCAGGGCCAGACAATATCGAAAGCGGAAAAGAGAGGAAAAAGAAAACGAGCCAAATTCTAAAGTGATTTCAATTCATTGGCTCTTTTCAGAAGCACGTGTCCTCATTGCTTGGGAAAGCATTTGGATAAGAGTGAAACCCAAGATTGGTTGCGATGCCCTGGTTTCATGAAAATTGTTTCGAACAATAACTTCAGAAGAAGTTAATCTGTCAGACGGATTTAACATAGCATATTTCACATACCAGAACTGTCGCTATGCTATTTTTCACTATGTTCCTACCTTCATTTTTGCGTTTATGTTCATTTATAATTTAAATGTATTGTAAAATTATTGTTAATGGTCACTTAAAAGTATATTTCTTTCAAACCGCTTTCTACTTTTGTTGATTTTTCAAGTAAATCAAAACAACAGCGCAATAACCGTCTTTCATAGAAAAATGCAGCAGTAGCTCGTATAATTGGTGTTACAAATTTGTTTTCAAAAGCGTCCGTCCGACAGATCCGTCCGACAGATTTATTTCGTAACACAAAAACGTCGATTATTTTTCAGACTTGTAAAAGATTGGTCTAATATTTTTTGAATGTTGTTCTAAAGATATGTAAGTTGGGAAAAATTAAACATTCATTGGTCTTTTCTTTTTCATTTCGATAGTATTTAGCTCGAAAGACAAAAAATAGAACTCCAGAAAAATATCGAATCCGTCCGACAGATAAAGTTTTTATGAGGTTATTTCTGAGAGGATCTCTCAATCTTAATGCTTTTACGGTTTTAGGGAAGCACAAATGGTGTATTTGATAAAAATCAAAACAAAAAATTAAAAATTATTTGGTTCGATTTTCGTAGCACAGAAAAGTATCAAAAATCCGTCCAACAGATCTCTATAATAATACGAAGACTGTGTGTGTGTGTCTGTGTGTCTGTAACAGGCAAAGTGGATATGTTCATTTTTAAATTTTCTGACGTTACGGCCGACGTCGATAGCATTACTTTAACGTCAATATCCTATATTAAATTAATGAAGCCATTACAGTAGTAGTAGTAGTAGTAGTAGTAGTAGTAGTAGTAGTAGTAGTAGTAGTAGTAGTAGTAGTAGTAGTAGTAGTAGTAGTAGTAGTAGTAGTAGTAGTAGTATAAATATATAAATGTATATAAAGTTGTATTTTAATAATAATACAATACAAGCTATAGCAGTCAGGAGACCAACCACTAGCAAAAGCTAATCTACACCTTTAGGTATAGTTTCGAAACTATTTTTGTTTATGTGCAATATGCAAAAAAAATTAATTGAGGTGAGGTAAGATCAATAGAATTGAAATGCTTTTGGAGAGAGTTCCAGTTTTTTATTGCTTGATAGTGAATAGAATCCGTACCATATGTTAAAGTCCTAATTGATGGTATAGAAAGAAGTTTGTAGGAGCATCCTCCAGTTACATGAGTATTTGGCAGATAAGTCAGATTGAAAGAATTTTGTATATACGTAGGAGATAAGTTGTCAAGAGTTTTATACACTAAGAAAACGTTTAATGTGAAAATTATATCAGCAAGGGGAGGTATATTTAGAGTATCAAAGAGTGGTTGAGAGTGGGCATAGTAATCAGAAAAAGTTATGAGGCGAACTGCAGATTTTTGTAGTTTAAAAATACGAGAGTTGAGTTGAAGATTTTGACCCCAGACTTTAGTTGCATATGATAGATGAGAGTGAAAAAGGGCAAAATATACAGTGCGTAGGGTTTTCCGAGATAAGTAATAACGTAATTTTGAGAGAATACCATTGGCTCTACGAAGTTTAAGAGCAAGAACCAGCTTAAATTTTCATTCAGGTAAACACACAGTGCACCTAAAATTTTGAGGCGAAATAACTTGGAAATGAGGTGGTGACGTCAATGATTTTTCATCGCGTGGGTAACTAAGGACCACTTAGGACCAATTTGGGTAATTTTCCCAAACCTGGGTCCCCAAATCCGTTTCGGAATGGACGTTTCGGAATGACGTCATCAAAAAACCTTTAAACCCCAATATCTCTGGCAACCGTTTGTCAAAAGTACATCATCCTATACATTTTCTTGATCAGCGTTTCAAGGTCTATACGATAAAGGTAACAGGTATACAAATTTCTAAAAAAATTTTTTTGTCTTTCACGGGTCATCGCTGACGTCAGCAAAATTTTTAAGCCATTATATCTCCTTAGGCGTTCGTCGAGAGCATATGATCCTATACATTTTTTTGATCAGCGTTTCAACCTCTACACATTGCAGGCAACGAATTAATTAAATTTCGCCAATTTTTTTTAGATCTGCGCTTCTGACGTCAGCTAAACATCTAAAAGAACCTATTTTTCCATTGTCCTTCTGCCTAAGTGGATTTCTCCACGGGCCTTATCGACTAGTAAACTAACAAAAAAACAGACCCTGTTCCACTTTTTCATACAAATTATTCCTAATATCGTTTGCAACCAAAATTGGTCAAAAAGTTAAAACTGCATGGTTTACACACAAAAAAAAACACAGTAAATAGCGTGATGAAAATGTTGGCGATGTCACAAATTTTGGCACGTAGCTAATACCATTTCTGGTCCAAATTGAATCTAAATAGGACTGATTATTGATTTCCGCCAGCGAAGGCGGAATCTTTAAAATCGCCTGAGGAGATAGATAGAGAGATAGATAGAGACAGCGCAGCTAGGCTGGACGCCCGAAACTTATCCAGGCTAAAGCCTAAATCCTCGTTTTGACAGATTTTTTTCTGAGAACGAGGCTGAAATGAGTTTTAAGCCAATAAAGGCCGAGATACATTTGAAATTTTTATTTCGAAACTGTCTGAAATTTTTATTTCAGAAATATTTCGAAATACGTTTTCCATTGTTTCGAAATTAATATAAAGTCTTTCAGCATTATTTTAAACATGAATCGAAAGGATCAAAAAAAGGATCAAGCAGGATCAAACTCCATCGTGTCTGCTTCGTATTCACTCATTTTTAGGTTTTCTTCTGTTTATCGCAAAAAAAATGCACAAAAGCTTCTCATAAACGTCAGAAAAACGCGCACCTGTTGTCGGCAGCTTTGAACTTATTTCGAAATATAGAAAATTATACAAATCGATTTGCAGAATTTTCTTGCTCTGAAATACCTGTGAAAGTTTTGCAGCATGTCTCGAAATTAATTTCCGAGCAATTCGAAATACTTTCGAAAGCTTTCGAAATGTTTCAAAATATTTCGAAATATTTCTGAAATAAAAATTTAAGACAGTTTCGAAATAAAAACTTCAAATGTATCTCGGCCTTAAGAATCCTAACAGTACAACAAATTGTTTTATTATCCAATGAACAATACTTTATTTTAAAGTTTATATGCTATCGAAAGTTAAAGCTCGTGCAGTGTAGCATAATGAAGATCGTCTTATAATGCGCCATCTGTGATGTTATTAACGTTTCCCTTTAAAAATACGTCATTTCCTTTTGTACAATTTTGCAAGCACGTAGACTAAAGCTATATTCAGCAGAACTTATTAATTATTCATGAATTTTAATTTAAAGAGGAATTAAAGCTGAATATTTTTGGTGAAAGATAATGTATTATAGCTATAAAATCGTGACAAGTGTGTTATAAAAGAAAAAGAAAATGTAGTCTGAAAATAACCTTTCGTAACTGATTATGTAAAAAATAATTTGCTGCCACCTTTAAAAATATAATTTTCCAAGCTGCTTTTAAGAGAAAAAGAGAAAATAGATAAATTTTCAGCCTTGCCGTTGTTCTTATTTTGTTTTTATTGTTCATCAATTTTCAGGTTTATTATTTTTCTTTTTAAATTGCTCTTATAGAGAAATGAAGTTTATGTAAGTTAAGTTAGCTATGATTTACGGTTTCAATAATAATCAAAAATTGAATTTTAAAATTTTAGAATATTCAATGATTTTGTTCCCCCATATTACTCAGTCCTCTTCAAAGTTCAGTACTTTTTCAGATTATTGCTAATGGCGGAAATCTTTAATTTTTATTAAAAAACGAACAGTAAATAGAATATGCAAGACGAACATAAAAATGGAACCGTTCTTTGTTTTCGAGTGCTATCAAAGAATGGAGAACATTTAAGCCTGTATATGTATTGCACTTGTGTTTATTGTTAGTAAGTGTCGTAAAATGAGTAACGTTGCAAAGGAAACATGAAGGATGAAATGTTAAAGTTCATAATAATCATCAATATTAATCACTATCTTCAAGTTTTGTTATTTTTATTTATTTTTTTATTAAGAAGAAAATTTAGCACTAAAATTTAGCACCCACCCAGGAAACGGAGTTTAATTCTCATTCTTAACTCCCGAGGAATATTAATTTTTGATAAACTAAAAAAACTAAAAAAGAGAAAAAAAAAAGACGATTTAACTTCCTCTCTTGTTTAAGGTATAAATAAAAAGACTACAATGCTCACCGAACTATAAGAAATTCTCTTCTGAAAAGGTAATGTGTGTTTTAAGTAAATTCGACAGCACGCGTTTTTATTGGTAAAGTTAAGATAAGGTCTGACTCGGAGATGATATTTTATCCAGAATTAACACTCAAATGATACCCCTGTAATGTGCCCACGATGTTTTAATTTTAATTTTATATTACTTGCTACTGTTAGTTTCTGTTGTCATATTTCGAAAACATTCACCAACATTTGGCGTCATATTGATTTGTATTGCTGCTAAAGAATCACATGTAAGTATCCTTAAAGTTTAAAAATATTGTTTTTTTCTAAAGTTAGACCTTAGCACAGTGGTAATTAGACCCAGCGTGTCTATATATTATCACCCACATTCTGTTTCTGCTCGATTTTATAGTCATAATACGGATACACGGAAAAGCAAAGCTAAGCAGAATAAGAAGAACGGGCGAAACCGTGGATTTATCCGCGGTTACCGACTACCACCGACTTTCTCCTTTATTAACACCCGTATTGTGTGTGTTTAAAATGACTGCGCGCAACTTTATTCCAGGTTCCCCGCAGAGTGAACAATTTTATGATGGGAGAGCTTGTATATTTTACCACGAGTTAACGACTAGTGTTAAATTAATCGTTAAATGTCTCGTAGAAACTAGGGACACACAGCAAGCTTAAAATTCAAAGAGCTGATAATTCATCAGAATTAATTCTATCTATAATCATTACTCAATTTCCTCTGTTTTATCAGTTATTAACATCGCTTTTATTCCTAATCGATACATTATTGTTTCTCTTCCAGCTCAACATGAAAGAAACCATTGTCACTCTTTCTATTATTGTATCAGCCATGTTTATTGCTCAAACACAAGCCGGTGTATATAAGCTTCGAACTTCCTGTCCCTACTTCTCTGTGAGATGCTTGGTAAGAATTGCAGAGTCGAATAAGGTAAGAATTGTGAATTCTCATGATTTCGCCATTCGCAACATTAATTGCCACTTGTGATTTGAGTCACATGTTGACAATACTGCTGAGCTTAGTAAAAAATTTCTGGCACGTGAAGTTTCATATTAAACGTGCTCTATCTCGTTGAGACTAGAAATAACTCTCGAAATAACTGATGATAAAATTCTTTGAACTCTGCTTTAGAAACGCTCGGAAAAAGAGACGCATGAACGTGGAAATATTTCTCGTCAGAACGCAAGAATACGATCACCCGATGAAGTCATTGCGGATAGCCATCAAAACGGTATTCCAAAAACATTTGGTCTAGAAGCTATGGAGAATAATGGCGGTTATGTTACCAATAAAAGACAATTCTCTAAGCGTTGTAAAAAAGATTTGCGTCCAAGTTTTTTTGAAATTGGAAAATAACATTGTATTAGTATTGCTGTATGCTACATTTTTAGTTTCAATATATGTATTTTTAGATGTATACCATCCCGGATTTATTTTCCGATTAGGATTTGCAATAGGTTTAGTTACTCGAAGAAGGCTGAGGAACCAGTTGTAAGTCTTCGGTATGTAATCGCAGTATAGACAAATTTATAAGAGTCTGCAAGCAAGCCCCCTTTTTTTTTTTTTTCAAATAACGTTGATCCTGTGCTGAACATTGCAACATATCGTCCAAGGTCTGAAATACACGCCGTTTTTTTATAAGAATGTACACTTAGACAAAAAGACTATTCTAAGAATATGCTCATCTTAAAATTGTGCCTACATGATGAACGACCGGTTTTGTATTCTTTGTTAAATTATATCTTATCATTGATGTAATATGTCATTTTCTGCGTTTTATTTGATTGAATTAGGCTGCCTTCTCAGATTTATTAATCTTAACCGTACTACGGATTTTTGCGCAAATGTTAAAAACGTTCAGGTTGCGATGAAAAACACCATTCTTAACCACCCGAGCTTGTCATGTCGTTGTAATGACCGAAGGCAATATTTTTGATACAACACAGGGTAATCGTCGTTATTAGCAGGTGGATATTGCTCCTTCCCTCTGTATTTTTAAGACTCCATAGTTTTCTGAAAAAACAAACTCCCCTACTGGATATTTACTTAGAATGTGTGGGGTGTTTCAGAACTCTATTCGGGAAGTTCTATTACACATCTGGAGGTATTATATAGCTCCGTAGAGAACCTAAGAGTGGTTTAGAACAATCACCAGGAGTGTTTTTAAACGTCTACATAACTGAAGTGTTCTAGAACACCGTACTTCAAGTATTTTGTCAAGAGAACACATTTCAGGAGTTCTAATGCAACCTCAGGAGTGTTATGTGCCTCCTTTAAAACCGTTACACTTTTTGAATACCTTAAAGGGTGTTTCTGATTGCCCAATAGGTGTTTTAAAACCCTATTTATGATGTGTAATCAACGGAACACGATGGGAGTGTTTTGGTACACCACCTATCAAACATTGTGGGAAGATTTTTTGAAACATTGCGTGAAAGTTTGATTAGGAACAGGATGATTCCCCTTAATAAAATAAAGTTGTGTTTTAAGTTTCATCTAAGTATAATCCTAACTGATGTATAGCTATCTTAATAGTCAAAGTTAGGGATCTTATTTGAGCACGAATTATGATGTAACAAGCCACAAAATCAAAGATTTATTCAACTTGTTGGATAGTGTGCCCATAGAGTATAATTTTTCTCACGTATCTGTAAACTTTACAAGGAGGTCACACGCAATATGACAAGAGGAACGATTTTTGTAAAATTTAAAGTGTGTGCGTTTGGGGGTTATTTTTATACTTTTGTTTTTGATACCCGGTTAAACTTTTGTGAGTTAGCATGTACATTACAAGGTTAATTTACAAGGTCGATATTTTTACAAAAGTTGTTGACATTTCGGGGAAACATTTATCTGCGTTTATGCCATTTTTGGTTAAAAATGTTCAGGAGAGGATGGTATAGTTGTTCGTTTACATTGTTCGTGTTGCAAACCGCTGTTTTTTGAAATTTTGTGTAAACATTTGTGGAAATAGACCACTGGCATTATACTAAAAGAACAAAAATTAGAGTTAGACTTCACTGAAGGCTATTGTGTAAGCTGATGTATTGTTATATTTTGTGGTATAAACTTCTGTTTGGAAGAACTAAATGTATTTGATGTCATTTTTGCTGCAATAAAATTCCACGGTTTCACGTTTTTGTTTTTGTTGAGAATTAAATTTTTGCAGAAAGAAATATTTGGTGATGATAAAAAATTACTGAATGTTCCGACTGAAACTGTTTTTGACATTTTATGTTCAAATTTTGTATGAGAGAGGACCATATGCAAATATAAATAATTAAAAAAAAATAATTTGTATATATCATAGAGATATAATAAAAGAGAAAAAGACATAACGGATATTCATGCTATTGTACTGAGGCGCGTCCCTGGAGCAGGTAGTGCATTCAGGAAAATTTAAAGTTCCCGAAGCTGGATTGTTACTCTGATCCAATCATGTCAAAGAAAATGTGTCGATTGTTATTTCTTCCAATCAGGGTTAATAAATGTTCGCAAAACTTAGATATTTTGTAATAACTGCATAATTTAGACTCGGTAAAACGACTCTCTCTTGGCCAAGCAGAGCTAGGTAAACTTTAATTGACTTGTTGTCGTGGACCAACAAATCTTACTTAGCTATGGTAAAAAACATCAAAGAGAGCAATGTGGAAATTAACGATACTTAGCTATGCTAATAACAACATTGAGTATAAGCTTATGAAATATGCTCATTAAACTGTTTTACAAGAAAAACTAAAGGCACATCTGCAACAAAAATAACATAAAACAAATAGAATTTAAAACATTTTGTAGAGTGAGTGTCCAGTCAATTTTCATTTTCCCTAACTGACATTAAGATCCCCAGACTTCCCTATGCCAAATATACTTAAAGGGGAACTACACGCAAAAATTATTTTTTGATATATTGTCAAAAATGGGTAATATATTTCAAAAAATAAAAAAGTGCAACTTAATTATGTCTGTTTTTACCTCAATAAGAGCAATTTCTTTGCCAGAAATATGCCTTTTTTCAACGGGCCGCGTAAAAACAAGAAAACTGGAAATAGAAACAAAAATGACGTTGCAAAGTGCGACATATAGCAAACCGCAGAGAGAGGCCTCGAAGAAAACACATTGAAAAGAAAAGGAGACATTACGATTTGTTGTAACTTATTTTTTAATAAACAAGAACCAAAATAACTAAGTATATACCAAAAATAAACCTTTCTTATTCGTCAAAAAACAACGATAACCAACAATTTTCCTCAAATGAACAAACAGTCTTCATAAAAAAAGTTTGATGTTTTCAGACACTTTTGATGCATTGTCCCTCTCCCGTTGATAAACCGTTATAATTGTGAAAAAGGTTAAAAAAATGAGATTTTATGGACGAAGGAGAACAGTAGCCCATCCTTTTTTAATTATTTTGTGTGATGGACCTCACCTTGGAAAGTTTGCATATTAAATGAGAAACAATTCAGGGGGTAAAAGGGACAATTTTTTTAGTCTCTGAAGTAAATACAAAAATCGTCGGGACAGCACCAGGAACAAGAAGACTATTTCCAGAACGTGCTTTACTTTCGTTTGATGTTCGAAATGTTGATGACATCGGTTTACCCATTAGCTCACTCTAGCAAAGTAATATGTTTACCCCCTGTCAGAAATTAGATTTTTATTCGCGCAAAACAAAAACAACAAAACTTTGCTTATGAGTTGGGAGAAAAGATAATCATAAGTGGCAAGCAGGACGAAAATTTAACTTTAAAATATTAAATTTATAAATTTAAAAATGGAAGAAGGTAACAAACGAGTGAAGTAATATTAGTAAAATAAAAGTGAACGTAAATTAGGCATATCGGAAAAGTGGGACGCGGGACGCGGGACCCTGTTGAGTCAGGACGGGGGACTCGAGACGCGGGACTCGGGACGCGGGATCCTGATATCGGGACGTAGGACGCAATGCGGCAAAATTTAGATGATACAAAATACTGACCCACGCTATAATAAAAAAGATCATAAAGTCAGCATTTTTTATAATTTTTTTTTCTATAAAAAAATATTCCTACTGTGAGTGTGGGTGCTGTGAAAAGGTGATTAAAAACACAACATTTAGAAGATGATACATTGTAGATCTTTAAAAAGCTTAAAAGTAAGATAATTTTAAAAGAATAAAAGATGAAAGAAATGAAAATGCTATTAACACCGTTATATCACCAGCCGACATTTTGCTGCACCAGCTATATGTCGATAAGAACAGAATAAGAACAATGGCAAGGCTGAAATTTTACTGATTTGCTCTTTTTCTCCTGCAAAAAAAAACTATAGTTTATTTTAACCTGGGGTGAATTCAAAATTAAACACGAGTAAATACAATCTTTTTTCATATCGGGATGAAGTCTTTTTGTAAGAATAGTGTTTTTCGTTTCAGCCTCAATATTCTTAATTCTTTGACCAATATCAGCCTCAAATATTCTTAAAAATATTCTTAGCATGACTACACATAAAAACATATAATCACCTTTGATATAACAAGATTGCTCTAATTTTCTAGAGTAAGTTTGACTACGTGTAACAGACACATTACGTTGTTGCTTTTGTACTGATAAAGAAGTTCAGTTTCATCCTTTTCATCCGAATATTCCAGCGAGTGGTTTCACTCACCCTAACAAACATTAGTAAACTATAAAGTTTTTACCAGAGTAAGCCAAGCTTGGTAAACAACTCACAGATAAATTAAAATGGCCTCCGAAGCGATTAGTCACATTGTCCAATTTAAACTCGGGGTTTCCGCTGAGTCATTCGTTTGCGTCTAAGCTTTAGTTTGAGAGAAACTCATTTTATCAACTCGAAGAAGAAAGCTTAGTTAACTAGGCTATACATATTTTGAATGGTACGTAAAACCAGACAATGCTTTGTGTATAATTTTGATTTTACCTTTCTTAGTTTTTATCGTTTAATATTCTTTTTTACAGTTTCTTTTTTATTCTTTGTTCAACGTGTTTATATTTTTGAAATACGCTTTGTGTATAATTTTTATTTCTATTTTACATCTCTTTTTTAGAATTTTTATATTTTTTAAAACACACATTGGGAATGACTACCATCGACTTATCTTATTTTCTATCCAACGGTCCTGATTTTACACATTCGATACAGAGTCCCGCGAAACTGTTGAAATATGTATTTTCCAGGGTCCTGTATCCCGCGTCCCGAGTCCTGTGTCCCGAGTCCCGCGTCCCGACTTAACAGGGTCCCGCGTCCCGCGTCCCACTTTTCCGATATGCCCGTAAATTATACAATGGCGTGGATTTGATGACCAGTGAATATATGCAAATACAGAGAAAACTTTATTTTTTGCATTCAAGAAATCCAGATGAACTTTGTCTTGCTATCATATCCCTCTGGAAACAATCGTCAGTGAAGTGTTTTGAGCAGATGTAAAAACCAGAATCTTTTGGTAAAGACCCTTCTCTTTTAATCTCTTGCAATCATTTTTTACGAAGTTTGTTGTTCGATTTTTCTGAAGGTATCTTATGAAAACTAAGCTCTTTGTTAAACGTGGAGCGACTTGTACAACCGAAAGTTGAGCAACTTGGCATATTTAGCATGAAATAAGAAGGAATTGCTAGTAGCTTTATTTGTCAAAACTATAAAGGTTTTACAAATTTGTTGCTTTAATTGCAACGTCACACATCACGTTCGTCCCAGTCTTTTTTCTTTTTAACGTCCTTTATTTTTCCAGTTAGGATCTCCATCAAATTTGTCCTTTTTTTGACTCTAAAAAAAATATAATTGATCAAATAAGCAACCTAAAAATGAAGTTATAGTTCAAGGATTAACCAGTCACATGCGGGTAAAACAGACAAAAATCATTGGTCAACAGCTACTATAATAAGTCTATTCAAAAATGCGTACATACTATAAATCGTCAATCTTATACTCCATTGTACGCTTTGCTTTCGACATACCCCTTTCCCGAGAGTACAGATCACCCCTCCCCTAAAAATCAACTTAATGGTTATTAATTATAACACGTTACTTGAAAAAAGGACAATTGGTAACTACGACAGGTCTAAGGTGTTAAAGTTGAAATAACCACGCATTTTTTTTGCAGAAAAGATACTTTAATGGGATAAATTTTCGCGTGGTAAAACAGACAAAAATCATTGGTCAACAGCTACTATAATAAGTCTATTCAAAAATGCGTACATACTATAAATCGTCAATCTTATACTCCATTGTATTGTACGCTTTGCTTTCGACTTACCCCTTTCCCGAGCGTACAGATCACCCTCCCCTAAAAATCAACTTAATGATTATTAATTATAACACGTTACTTGAAAAAAGGACAATTGGTAACTACGACAGGTCTAAGAGGTGTTAAAGTTGAAATAACCACGCATTTTTTTTGCAGAAAAGATACTTTAATGGGATAAATTTTCGCGGGGACTTAATTTCGCGGATGAGGTCATAATAGCAATTTATGAAAGAAGTAAAATAAGGCCCACAAAAAAGAAGCCTCAGACTTTGAAAACAAAGGAAAACAAAATTTAAAATTTCGCGGATCGAGCAATTTTTCAAAATTTTCGCGGGGACGAATTTTCGCGGATGGCCTGTTTCCAAATTTTCGAAGAGACATATTTTCACGAATAGTACTCAAATCCGCGAAATGCGCCAAATTTAATCCCCGCGAAAATTTATCCTATTAAAGTACATAAAAACACTGCAATATTTTTCTAAAGCATAGATATGTAAACCCTTAGAAGACTCCCTTCCCCTTGTACACTTTGATACACTTGTAGACTACCTCTCCGCCTCCTTTTTTTCTTTGAGCATGCTAGCTACATTACTTTTTGTGAACAACCCCATAAATCTTTGTTGCTGCAAAGCTAAATGGACGTTTGTCATGGTGGGTGGGTGGTTTCGTGAAGAACGCCAGGAGCAACTTTAGAATTTGTACAGAAAAATCTTGGTTATCATATAAAAGCTGCAAACGCAGTTACGCACTTTTAAAAGAACGAAAATCTCCAAACATCATATAAAAGCTGCAAACAACGCAAATACGCACTTCTAGCTATACAAAGAATGAGAATTTCCAAGTGGACTCGGTGAGTAAGTGCATAACTGTATTGCAGTTTATATTTTATTAAATTTTTTTGTGTACCTTAAGGGAAGAAATTATTTGCGGAAGAAATTTGTGCAGAATTAATTTTTGCGACGAGTGACCCAAAAATGGCATATTTTGCGGAATAAGTTTTTGCGGATAGCAACCTCTAAAGAGACATTGCGGAATAAATTTTTGAGGATGCAAGAAATTTGGTAAATCAGAAGTCGGAAAAAACCTAATTTAGTACCTAAGTGTATGAAAAACATCCGATTTATGGAATATCATCTCTCTATTTTTCATCAAAATATAAAAAAAAAGAATACTCAGCTGTAACAATAATTTATTTTTGCGGATAAAATATTTCCAAAGTTTTGCGGAATTTATTTTTGCGGATGACCAATATTTCTTCACTTCTGCGGAATAAATTTTTGCGGATTTGGCCAAAATCCGCAAAAATTAATTCCGCAAAAAAAAGTTTTGCGCAAATTTCTTCCGCAAATAACTTCTTCCCTTAAGGTACATTTTCTAAAGTTTAGCCAAACGTCAACAGTCAGGGATAACCGCAAATTAGGCTATCACGCCAAATTAGGATAGTAGCTTAGTTAGGAGATTTTCCATAGACTAGTTAGGAGATCATCTCCTATTTAGGAGATGTGTTTTCTTCTTTTGCGATTATCTCGACAACCATGTCTGGTCGCGCGATCTTTTTTCGGAGTTTTGTTGCTCATTACATCATCTTCGTTCGAGCAAAAATTTTTATAGTTTGCTTCACGGGACTAAAAATTATACGTCAAAAGTCTTTGGATCGGCTAATTAGACGAGAAATAGTCTATTTAGGCTATGCACCACACCATGTTGAAAATATGCGCGCGGGAAATTTAGCCTTTTTTCAAAAGCAACCGTGGCCGTAAAACAAAGAAGCCGTAACACAGCGCATGCGTTCTTAATCAAAACAAACTAAACGCTATATCTTCTGACAGCGCAAATAATAAAGAAAAATATATTTGGACCATCAAAAGGAGATTCTATAGAATGTTTTTAGCTAATAAAATCATTGCGATTATGCAACAGAACAGCGATAGGCAGCAAAAAACCATGTTGATAGCCTAATTAGGAGAGATAAATAGGCTATCGTAGACTAATTAGACTATCATAATAGCCTAATTTGCGGCTATCCCTGACTGGTCAATTGGACGTTTGGAATAATGCATGAAGTGCTCTCTCTTTCCCAAATCCAAACTTACACATTTTTTTTGCACAGCTGACTTTACAGGACTTTATAGAACTTCACATAAAGAAAAACAATCAAAATACTGGATAGTTTACAGCTACTTACATTACATAGACATATAGCTAGCTACCTCCAGGGTTTAAGCTTTAGCTGTGTTCAAATGATGAGTCCAGCATGGAAATTGATCTATAGCTAGCTATCAACATTATCAACAAAGTATTTTTCACAGCTATATAATGCAAGAATGTATAAAGTTGTCATCTTAAAAGATTCTTCCAGATCACTGTCATCATTGCATCAGTGTCAGTTACACAGAGTGATACTCACTCAAACCTTTCTATGTTCGCCACCATGACAGTTTGATGTAGGCGCCGTAGTTTAGTGATTATCACTCTCGTACTTTGTGCGGGAGACCGGGGTTCGATTCCCCTTGGCGGCGATTCAATATGGGCAATTGAATATTACCATAGCCCCGGGTTAACCCAAGCCATGTGAGGGAAATTGGGGAGATGGCGCACTGTGTGGGCCGTTGGATGTTGCAGGGAGTTGTCTGGCAGAGCGCTGACCCTAATTGAGTTTGCGTAGCTCAAAGAGAGCATTAAATACTCCAGGACTCCCCATCAAAGCCATGGCCCTTCCTGGAAATAATAGACAGGGTATATCCCTCGATATTTGTGAGGCTAGCCATGTAAAATATGCACATCTCATCTCTCTTTCTCATGTCACAAACCTGACTTTTAAGTACAGCTTCACAATGAATTTTTCTTAGGTTCTATTCGTTTATTTTAAAGTTTGTGCTACTTCAAAGCTGTACTACTTAAATAAATATAAACGCAAGATTTCGCTCAGCAAAAAATCTTTTTTATTCACGCCTGGCGGACTAAGAGCCGCCCCTTATGGGGCGGCAATTAAAGAGATAATAGTATTGAGGAGAATTATTGGTAAAGCAATCATCTCAATAGTCAAGCCTGAGATAATAGAAAGAGCAGGAAGTCTTCAACTTTGTGCAGGCCAACAAGCTGGTTGTGAAGCGGCAGTTCACGCCATGGCAGATATATTTGCTGAAGAAGCAACTGATGGTATTCTTTTGGTTGATGCATCAAATGCATTTAATGCATTGAATCGAAATGTCCTACTTCATAACATCCGTTATATCTGTCCGGAGATTTCTACCTATGTATGGAACTGTTATTGTGTACCATCTCGTCTTTTTGTTACTGGTGGCTCCGAAATTAAATCATCACAAGGAACCACTCAGGGTGATCCTACAGCAATGTCTATTTATGCGTTGGGCATTACACCTTTATTAGCAGCTATTCGCCCTGAACCCGATCCTGACATACGCCATGTGGCATTTGCCGATGATCTTGGAGGAGCAGGAAAGTTTCGAAAAATGAAATATTGGTGGGACAAAATTGTTGAGGTCGGTCCAAAATTAGGATATTATCCCAATGCTTCGAAATCTTGGTTGATATAGTGAAGTCTGAAGCAAAAAGAGTTTAAGCGGAGAAGATTTTTGAAGACACAAATGTAAATATTATAGTACAAGGAAGAAAGTACCTCGGAAGTTTTGTTGGCAGTGAGGAAGGAAAATATGAATACGCAAGCAATTTAGTGAAAGAATGGTGTGATCAGCTTCTTGTACTCTCCAAAATTGCAAAAAGCCAACCACAAGCAGCTTTTACATCTTTTATAAGTGGCTTTAAACACAAGATAACCTACTCCATTAGAACGTTTCCTGAAGTACAGCTTCATATAGCAGCTTTCGACAAAGTAATTGACTCAGTTTTCATACCAGCATTCACTGATGGTCGCATATGTTCTTCTGACGAAAGGCTTCTTTTGTCATTACCTGCTAGAATGGGTGGACTTGCTTTGTCGATATTTGCAGATACAGCTCTGGAAGAGTATCAGAACTCGATTTTGGTAACTGCGCAACTGGTTGACAACATAAGCAACAGAAATCAGAGAATTCTATTGATTTGGGAAAAATGAAAAAGGTGAAACGTGAAATAGGAAAGAAACGTGAAGAAAATAGATCAACTATGCTATCACAATTGAGAGAAAGATTGAATAAAGAGGATATTAGAGCGAACGACCTGGCTACCATGAGAGGCGCTTCATCTTGGCTTACCACTCTGCCCCTGGAGTTAGAGAAATTTGTTCTAAACAAAAGAGAGTTTTTCGACGCAATTAATCTCAGATACAGATGGCCTTAAATATCTACCTTCCATTTGTCCCTGCAGTAAAGTGTATAGTGTAGATCATGCCATGTCTTGCCCAAATGGTGGATTTTTATACATGAGACATGATGAAATGAAAGATTCGATCGCCAATCTTTTGCAAGAAACATGCAAAGACGTTGAGATAGAGCCGCGACTAATCCCTCTGACTGGAGAAGCTCTACCACCAAATGCTATTCAAGGGGATGAAGCTAGACTAGATATTGCAGCTAGAAGTTTCTGGCAACGTGGTCAAAGAGCATTCTTTGATGTAAGGGTTTTCAACCCGTTCGCTTCAAGCCATGTTAATCAGAATCTTCAGAAGGTATTTTGCAAAAATGAAAAAGAGAGGAAACGAAAATACAACCAACGATTGATTGAAATAGAGCGCGGCTCATTTACTCCTTTGGTGTTTTCGAGTCATGGTGGTTGTAGTGTCGTGAAACAGAACGATTCATTAAAGAACTTTCGTTGAAGTTAGCGCGTAGACAAGGAACGGAAGGAGGTGTTGCGATGAGCTGGTTACGAACGAAAATATCATTCACGCTATTGAAATCAGCAATCTTGTGTATAAGAGGATCGAGAACTTTGAAAAGGAATGACATGCCAACTGATCCATCAAACATCCTTATATCCCAGTCAGTTGGTAGAATTGACGTGTGAACGAGAACGCAACGTACCGTTGAATATTTTATTTTTTATTTTTTGTTTTTGGCTAAAAGCATAATTTGTATATTATATTATATAATAAAAAATAATAAAAAAAATTAAAGAGATAAAATTCGTGCTCGATCCTGTAGATCGGTTTGCGCGAAGTCAGCGGTAATTTGTTCTCTTTGCGCATGCCTAATGAAATGTCGCCGGCGCGTTAAAATCGCAACATAGAAATCAGCGTCGAATTTATGTAGATGTAGAATAACCGAAATGCTTCTGGTGACTTCTGGTGAACTTCTAATCGGAAATGAGTCGAAAGAGATACTTAATTATATCATAGTTCAGTCAATAAGCTTGAAATCTAACGAGAATTCCATATTAAGGCAAAAGAAATGGGAGATGCATGATGACACATATCTGTCAACAGTGACGTAACTTAAGTTCGTAATTCATATAGCCTCGTTTCAGTTACAAGCCCGAATTCCCCCGGTTTTATGCTCTGTATACTTTTTATTACGAACTCTTCTTAAAGATCAATAATATTTTACCTGCTAAACTGAAAGCATTCAAAAGAAAATGTAAGGAATAAGGTGATGCGACAGTCATTAGCCCATATCATTATCGGATTAAGCTGTAACTTTTGAAGCCTAGACTGTGTTTCTGGATTGTAACAGGGGGTTAAATGTTAGGATGGGCGCGGAAAGTTGAAATGAGTGGAAAAGATGGTTGATCTTAATACGTTTGGTATCAAAGTAATGTGTATCAAGTTTTTTGGTAATTAGTATAAGATTTTTTAGTTGATTTTTGTATTAATTTAATGTAAATTTACTGAATTGAGTGTTTTGTAGTTTGTAATCGAGATAATTAGCTAGCTATAAGTACTGAATGCAGCATAGCGCTAGCTAGGGCTGTGTGTGATGTGACGGTAGAGGTATTAACACGCCCTACTTGCCTTATAATATCTCCCTAAAACAAGGCAAAACCAAAGCAATACATAGTTTTTATAAAAAAGGCAAATTAGCTTTTAAAGATAATATCTTATTTGGATGAACTAGTTACAAACATAATGCTTTGTTCCTTCTGACACAAAAATTCAATTATTTTCTTTGGAATTGTAATTTCTTGTTTTAGTACTGTTCAAAGTCAATTTCATCTACATTGTCTGGTTCTGTTTTGACAGCATCTGAAGCAGTTGAAGATGGAACAAATTTATCTCTTTTGCACTTTTTGTTGTGAAGAAAAACTCTTTCTTTTGGTGCTTTTCTCTTTTTTGAGTTTTCATCTGTATATACCATAACCTTTTAAATACAATGTGGGTAAAGGGCTTGCATCTGTCGGTTTTCCATATTCAAAATGATTTGAACAGATCACATGATGTTTTTTAAACACAAAATACTTTCTGTTACAAGCGGACCCCCACTTAGTATACAACTTAGGGTTTCTACAAGTGTAAAAACGTAGCTCTAAACTCCCATTAAATGCAGTGATGTGCTTAATGACATATTTTTCGGGATATTTACGAGCATTGTTACATGCTCCCACAGCACAACGATCATTAATTCTCATAACGATAATTATTCTTCAATAAAAACCACAGAACAACAGTACACATTAAAAGCGACTACCTTCGTTCAAGGTTTGTTTTGATTTGAGATACCCTGATTTTCCCATACTGCATTGCGAAGTCATAAATTTAAAAATGGTAGCACTATCAGTAAAAAGGTCTATTGATCCCCTTAAAGGAGAACTAACAAAAAAATATCATGAAAACAACATGACAGATATATTATTATTAATATTGATCTTTAAAATCGCCTGGGGAGATAGAGAGATAGATAGAGATAGCCCAGAGCCTGGACGCCTAAAACCTATCCAGGCTAAAGCTTAAATCCTCGTTTTGACAGATTTTTTTCTGAGAACGAGGCTAAAATGAGTTTTAAGCCAATAAGAATCCTAACAGTGCAACAAATTGTTTTATTATCCAATGAACAATACTTTATTTTAAAGTTTATATGCGATCGAAAGTTAAAGCTCGTGCAGTGTAGCATAATGAAGATCGTCTTATAATGCGCCATGATGTTATTAACGTTTCCCTTTAATAATTACGTCATTTCCTTCTGTACAATTTCGCAAGCACATAGACTAAAGCTGTATTCAGCAGAACTAATTAATTATTCATGAATTTTAATTTAAAGAGGAATTGTTGAGGCTGGATATTTTTGGTGAAAGATAATGTATTATAGCTATAAAATCGTGACAAGTCATGATTTTATATCTTTTTCAGATTATTGCTAATGGCGGAAATCTTTAAGCCGCAGGGCTTCTTGTTTTGATTGATTTGATCCCCCAAGATCAATAATTACATTAACAGTTGCTGCCATTATTGAACATAAGCCAACTTGGTTTGTACATATTTTGTTGATTTGTGATGTCACACAGCGTGCATAACTCAACAGGATTTATAAGACGATGGATGAAGATTCAGTCACTTCTTTGTCTTCCCAAAGTGTTCGTCTTCTCAGAGTGATTTAAATTTATTGCAAGGTTCGAGCGATAAAGAAGACAAGCTAAACAAAGAATAAAAAGAACAATTTCATCATAAATTTGAATATATACACATAATACTAATATATTTTTCAAGTGTTAAACTTGTGTCCAAAACTATATTTTTATGACAGTGAAACATTATATTCTGCAAAAGATATTTATTTATTAAAATTACTTTCAGACAATCACAGGAGACAGTTTTTCCCGTTTGCATTCCCTCGCTTCGTTAATTCAGAAGTTGTTTGGTTACATCCCTGTGGAATAACGTCACACAAGTTAGTAATTTACAGAACAGTAAGGCCTCATCGTCACTGTCATGGTGGTGACAGTAGGACTACTTTGACCTTAAATATCTCAAGAACTAATGATCACAAACAAATAAAAATTTTTACATTGTTCATATTCACACGGTAAGAACATTTTAAGCACAACTCAGGCCTATCAATAAGAAAAAAGCTCCCGCGCGACAAAACGCGCGCGCTGAGAGGGGGAAATTCTGTTCGCGCGAGCGATCTTACAGTTCCAAAATTAAGACAAAAAGAGAAAAGAAACATTAATTTCTGAAGTCGGGGGACGATTTAACCAGTGAACCCCTGAACACTGGAGACTCGAAAGCCTTTATATTGACTTCATTCGTTACGAAAATTGTATCATGTATATATGTTAATCTCTTTTTATCTACTTGTGGTGCTTAATTAATATAACAAAATTCTATTTTTTTTTTAGGTTCGTATATATATTTGAAGATAACTATTTATAGAAAGTGTTTCATTATAGTTTTACAAATAGAGATCGTCCTCGCTGTCCCAGCTCTCGTCACTTGAACAACTATCATTATCTGAGCGATCATCATCAGTTATATTATCGATACGGTTTGGTTCTGACGTATTCAACTTGAGCCGCCTGCGTTTTGCCATGTAGAGCACTCTCGCTCTTTCGATGATTTCTTCCCGCTCCTGAGGTGACCACAGATTATCGTTGCCAGAAATGATCAAAGTATCCTCCAATGTATCGTGAGCCATTGAAAGTCGCCGGTCTGATAGAATGGAAGTGACAGTACTAACTTGAAAAGCCCTATTTTGTAGAAACAAACCTTGTCAACGCTAGCTCCCGTCTTAACACATGTGATTGATGGTAATCGATCTTCCTTTGGTTTACTTTTCTCACACGATAGTGCGAGAGAATGACCTTCGCCGGAAATATGTCGCGTAACAGAGTGTTTTGTTACGAAACTTGTCCCATCAATATATGTCAGGACAGCTTCCTTCACTGGTCCCTTGCAATTCGGATGCTGAAGAATAGCAGGCTTGTTTTTCGCACAAAGTTTGCACCAAACGAAGTTAACAAATCTATTTCCGTTTTCTTCTAAAGTTTTATGTCCGATAATATCATCAATACCCCATTTCATGAAAGTAGATAATTGGATTTTGTTCCCTTTGATACTTTTTTTTGACGAAGACATGTCGCGATAATGATTTCAGATAAATATAGCAATCGAGTTTTCAAAACATACGACCTGCTATTTTAGAATAACGTTTCGAACGCTCTCACCCAGAGATGTTCCCATAACAAAACTATTTTTGAATGAATGGAGAAACAGGGAGAGGGAGTGTTATGTAAAACAAAAGAAATACATTACTCATTTTCTTGTTTATTACAAGAACAGGTTCCACATAAATACGCGTGGTGTGATCAACAAAACAAATTACAAGTCTTGTTACACAACTATAGAAAAAAAACGACATTTGATAACTGAAAGTACGAAAACAAAAGAAATATATTGCATTCACAAACAAAAGAGAATCATTTAGCAAATATTTCTTGGGTTTAAGGCAATAAATAACAAATTAAGTTTGATAAATTTTCTCCCTGATCTTTGTCAGAGCATCTTCAGATCATAACTAAAAACGTCTTTCAACATGCATGTAAATCATAATTGTTACGTTACAAAAACATCGTTTGACCATGTGACTATAAACATCATCCACTTCTAACTTTTTCATGTCGATGTATCTTCGTACGATTCCGATTTTAGCATGTCGGGGTCTGGTAACAAAGTAGATTCACAAAACGGAATATCTAAAGGTCATTACTGGAACGATATGTTTTCGCTTCGCACCTAACGTGAATGGTTGGTCAGTTTATGATTAGTAAAATGAACTACTCTATCTAAAATAGAAAATACAATCTCAGGAATTTAGGATATTATCGCTCAGCTACATAACATGGAATCAATCTAGGCGAGTGAAAAATCACTCCACAGAGGCCTCATATTTCAGAATTAGGCGCGTGTTTGCGTGCGCGGGAGCGATCGCGCGCCTCTTATTGATAGGCCTGCAACTTGTTATAAATCGTTAGTTCTCCTTTAAGGTTATATTCTTATAACTTTTGTGACAAATTCCTAGATTGTTTCTTTATGGTGACTTGAATTTGCCAAATATAATTGCGTAACACTTGTCAAAGGAAGATACAGAAATATCATTAGATTTTACGAATAAATCCCAACTTGTACAATGCATTCATAAGCCTACACACAACTGTGGCAATATGCTTGATCTACTTATAAACTATCAACAAGGAACTTAGTCACAGTTAGAAATGCAAACCTTCCTCGTCATCTGTATCCCACCATAGTTTAATTGAAGTAAAACCCTATTTCAACCCAGTCATTCTGTTAAAAAAAAATATTTAGGAAAGAACAGCACATACATAATTTGATTTATTTAATTACTTTTAGTCTATAGACTTGCAAAATTATACTACAAACTTAACTCTGTTGCCTCAGACAGATATGAACCCAGAACTACAACTACGAAATAGTATGGATAAAATTTTACTTCTGTCTGAAGAACTAGTTCCTAAAAAAAAGTGTTTGCATGGAAACAAGATAAACACTATATACAAGGAGATCGTTTGTGCTAATGAGGCAGCGTTGTAAGCTTTTATCAACTCCTGTTCACTGCTTATCAGCAAGTTTAAAATACAAGCAAACAATTGGAAAACATTTAGATGATCCCGTTGTGACTGTTTTTAAGTGATCTATGGCAATGTTTTTGCTTTCAACGATCTTATATTCATGATTTATAAATAATCTACAGTGATCTTTTCCCTTTCGACAATCTCTCTTTGTTATTTTTGTGACGAAGAATGTAGATATTTACATAATTTGATAGTTAAATTTCTTTAGAAATCAATGACGTGTGACAAATGTGTTATATTAGAAGCGATCTTGAAAGGATTTCAAGTCATCATCATCATTCTCGGCTTTACGTCCGTTTTCCATGCTAGCATGGGTTGGACGGGGTATATTAATGACCCTCTTCCAATCTGATCTAGACTGTGTTAGATCTAAACTCAACTCCCTCTGTATTAAGTCTGTCCTTATAACCTCCTGCCAAGTCTTTCTCGGTCTGCCTCTGGGCTTTGCGCCAGGAACTATCAAGTCTCTACACTTTCTTACCCAATTATCCCCCTCCATTCTTTCCAAGTGTCCCAGCCAATTCAATCTTCTTATCTGGATAACATCTTTAATTCTACGGATACTTAGCCTGCTTCTTAGCTCATCTGAACTCTTTCTGTCTCTCAGACAGGTGTTACAATTCCACCTAACCATTCTCATATCATTCCTTTCTAAACGGTCAAGATCTTCCTGCTTCACTGCCCATGTCTCACTACCGAACAACATAACACTTCTTACACAGGCCTCATACAACCTACCTTTTACCTCAATTGACAAGACTCTGCTAGTCAACAAAGGAAGTAACTCTCTGAACTTTTTCCAAGCAGAACCTATCCTGCAAGTAACACTTCTTCCAACACCCCCTTCACTGCCCAACATATCACATAAGTAACAGAAGTTCTCAACTATCTCTAACGAGCCACTGTTGTACATCATTAAAGCTGGAAATACTTCATTCTCTATAATCTCACCTTTGCAACGCTTGCATACAAACTGAATGTCAGCTCTTAACCTTCCATCAATACTACTGCACTTCTTATGTACCCAATGCTTGCAAGTCTGACAAAAAATTGAGTTACTACCAACCTCTTTCCTGCAAACTCCACAAGGCCACTTTCCAACTACAAGGTCACACTTGGCTGCAATGCTACTAATCATGACTTTAGACTTTGCTGTGTTCACCCTTAGCCCTTTCTCTTCTAGTCCTTTCTTCCACTTTTCAAACTTTTCAACTAATTCTTCCATCGACTCTGCTATGAGAACCAAATCATCTGCATACAATAACTCCCATGGACAACCTGTTCTGAACTCCATCGACAGCGCTTCTAAGACTAGAACAAACAACAAAGGACTAAGTACAGAACCCTGATGTACACCAACATTTACACTAAATTCATCACTAAGTGAATCGTTAATCCTGACACGACTTCTAGCATTGCTGTACATAGACTGTACCATTGTAACTAGCCACTCATCCACACCTAATTTTCTCATAGCCCACCAAATAACTTTACGTGGCACTCTATCAAAAGCTCTCTCTAAATCTACAAAGGCAAAATAGAGATTCTTTCTCTTTCCTAAATACTTTTCCTGAAGCTGTCTTAGTAAAAATATTGCATCTGTAGTGCCACGCCCTGGAACAAAACCAAATTGCATCTTATCTATATCAATTCTTTCTCTAAGTAACTTATCAATCACTCTTTCAATAACTTTCATTACTTGATCAACCAACTTCAAACCTCTATAGTTACCTCTTTCTAATGCATCACCCTTGCCCTTGAAACAATTCACTATTACACTCGACTGCCACTCACTCGGAATAGCACCATCCTTTATAATCTGATTAGCAAGACTTGTAATAAGCTCAACTCCAATATATCCAGATGCTTTTACCATCTCTGCAACAATACCTGATACTCCTGCAGCCTTGCCAATCTTCAATTTCCTAATAGCCTCCACTACCCATTCTGTCTTGATCTGCATAGCTGGCTCTTCCACAACATCATCATCAGACAAATTATCCTCATCCCAATCAAACTCAGTGTTAAGCAACCTCTGATAATAATTCTTCCAAGCTACCCTTTTCTCCTCCTCTATGCTAGCCAAAACACCTTCATCATTACGTATACACTTCTCACCTACAACATCTTAATTAGTCTTCTTCATTTGCTTTGCTATCTTGAATACCTCATTGCACTGGTCTTCCCTTCTTAACACATCTGCAAATCTGTTTCTCTCTGCTTCTGATTTTGCCTTATACACTGCTGTATGAGCACGACGCTTAGCTTCTAAGTAAATATTTTTACTACCACCTGACTTCCACTCTTTCCAAAGTTTCCTCTTTTCCTTTATACACTGGTCAACCTCATTATTCCACCACCAGGTCTGTCAATGTCTAGCTGGTCCTTTCGTCCACCCACAGGTATCATCAGAAGCTTCTAGAAGACAATTCTTCAAAGTAGTCCAAATACTTTCAACATTGTCACTATCACATTGACCATTGTGGGCTAACTGCTGAACTTTTGCACTAAATTGTCTTGCTACAATCTCTTCCTTCAGCTTCCAGACTTTACGACGAGGCCTGTACTTTCCCTTGGCTTCTTTAACACTCTTCAAGATAATATCACAAACCAGCAACCTATGCTGGGAAACACAATTATTGAAGTATTGAAACGAATTAATTATTTTAATTTTTTGAAAGGATTGGGAAACGATTCAGGGTTCGAATTAGAAAAGTAAAGTCGGATGCGCAAAATTTTTGGCACTCACTCTGTAACGAAGTAAACCACCATCTAGATGTGGCCAGGCATCACCCTAGATCAATTACCATTGGCTTGTTCATTAGTAGCTACTTGTTTTTCGACAAGAATTTGTAGTTTTTTGTGACCTGCGAGCTTTACTTTTTCCTGCGTTATTATTTTTTATGTTGGAGACAAGTGGGGGACGTTTAAACTCGTGAACGCCAAACACGAGAACTGAACGTCTGAGCTAGCGACTCTCTCAGGTTTAACTTTCTTGTCTCCAAAAGCTGAAATAATGTTGCAAAAATTAAAAAGTTTATTTTATAGCATGCTGTAAGAAAATATTCAAAATGTAATTATTGTTTCAGAGGTTCTTAACCAGTTTTTGTGAACATTACAACGCAAGTTAAATACAGTTTTCTGATTAAAGTTGTTTTCACAAAAAAATATGTTTGTTTCAAACATGAGTCTTTTAGTAAAATGCTGTTTCTTATTGATTTTTTGTTAAAAACATTTTCAAACTACCTGTTCTATTCTATTCTAATTTTATTTTTTTCTTTGTGCACGCAACTTTACTTATAAGAAGTTAATAATATTAATTGAACTATTTGCTGATATTGAAACTGAAAACTTTAAAAAAAACATTTTGACTTTATAATTTTGTCTAAACAACGGCCTTATGATAAATTAACATGTAAATATTTTACGCAATCATTTATAATGAGCTGCGCTTGATAAATAAGGTTTTAATAACAATTTCTTATAACGTCTTTTCAGAAGCAAATGTTACGAAACTTGCTCACTTATTTTCAGTCGAAACTTCATTAAATATGTACAAGTGAAATACGCTAACGGAAAGGGTTATTATTTCTTCTCCCGACATAAAATAATCAAGCAAAACATGAGAATTAAATGGAAACACAACAAACAAAAAGAAGGAATGATTAATTTTTAATATCGCAAAAAATGACAACTAAGTGATACAAAAATATTCGATTCGCAATTTTATCATTTTCTTCGCAAAGTGATTCGCAAAAATGGTATTTCGATAATAATTCGAACCCTGCGATTTTGAAATAATTACGAAACGATTTTAAATTCAATGGAGCGATTTGAAATTATTTTGAAACGAATTGAAACGAATTTGAAATAATTTTTTTGTAAATTCTTTTTAAAAAAATTGTTTCTAGACATTGTTTCAAATAAAATATATTAATTGAAACGATCGTGAAGACGATCCCTAATTAATATGCCTTTTTTCTTGCCAGTGGTTAAATTAAACATTCCTTCTTTTTTTTATAAAGAAATATTTTTATAAAGTAATATTACTTTTATTTATAACAGATCCTTGATAAAACGTTGCTGTTATCAAACAAACTTTAAAAAAGGTTAAAAATATTAGAGAGTAGCCATATCACAAAATATCACATTTCACGAACAAAATTAAACTTTAACGCTAACGATGTCTGCAAATATTACTTCTCAAATTAACTAGAGAATTAAAAATAATAATTTTGACACTATAATCAAAATCACGGCAAATTAACCTTTGTAAGTACAGTACTGGAAAAAGGTTGTTTAACATCGCGTATCGCGACGGTATTCTCGATCCGCGATAGACGTTTTTTTACTTTCAGATTGTATCGAGAGGGCTTCGTGATGCATCCGTCTCAATATCATTCTCGAAGCTATCGAGGCCATTAACACTTTTTCATAATAGAACTATTTTAAAAATAAAAGTGTATTCAACAATGATCGCGGATGTTTAAATATAATTATACTTCCTTTGTGTTATATTTTTTTAACTTATGCATAAAGTTTTTGATAGGTAATAGGATTGTCACTTTTCTGTCAGTTTATGCTCCACAGTGTGGACTCAGTGAGGAAGATAAAGATAAGTTTTATGATGAGTTAATAGCAGTCACATCAAAGTTTGGAGACACTGAACTTGTCATGGTGGGCGGCGACTTTAATGGTCATGTTGGGAAGTCATCTGAAGGTTATAGAGGTGTGCATGGAGGCTATGGATTTGGGAGCAGAAATAAGGAAGGGGAGAGATTGCTTGAGTTTGGAATGGCAACGGACATGGTGGTTTGCAACACATCATTCAGTAAGAGACAGAGTAGGCTGATAACATATGAGTCAGGTGGTTGTAAGACACAGATAGATTACTTCCTGGTTAGAAAGTCAGACAAGAAAGTAGTGAAGGACGTGAAAGTTATATCGGGGGAAGAGTGTGTTTCCCAGCATAGGTTGCTGGTTTGTGATATTATCTTGAAGAGTGTTAAAGAAGCCAAGGGAAAGTACAGGCCCCGTCGAAAAGTCTGGAAGCTGAAGGAAGAGATTGTAGCAAGACAATTTAGTGCAAAAGTTCAGCAGTTAGCCCACAATGGTCAATGTGATAGTGACAATGTTGAAAGTACTTGGACTACTTTGAAGAATTGTCTTCTAGAAGCTTCTGATGATACCTGTGGGTGGACGAAAGGACCAGCTAGACATGACAGACCTGGTGGTGGAATAATGAGGTTGACCAGTGTATAAAGGAAAAGAGGAAACTTTGGAAAGAGTGGAAGTCATGTGGTAGTAAAAATATTTACTTAGAAGCTAAGCGTCGTGCTCGTACAGCAGTGTATAAGGCAAAATCAGAAGCAGAGAGAAACAGATTTGCAGATGTGTTAAGAAGGGAAGACCAGCGCAATGAGGTATTCAAGATAGCAAAGCAAATGAAGAAGACTAATCAAGATGTTGTAGGTGAGAAGTGTATACGTAATGATGAAGGTGTTTTGGCTAGCACAGAGGAGGAGAAAAGGGTAGCTTGGAAGAATTATTATCAGAGGTTGCTTAACACTGAGGGGTAACTATAGAGGTTTGAAGTTGGTTGATCAAGTAATGAAAGTTATTGAAAGAGTGATTGATAAGTTACTTACCTTATAGTCAGAAATTTTCGCGACAACTAATTTTCGCGATTTTCGCGATTTTTGGGCATTTTCGCGAAATTAAAATGCCGCGAAAAAAATTTAATTGACGAAATCGCGAAAATAAAAACCGCGAAATATTTTCTTTTTTTCTTCATTTTTTAGACTCCACAGGGTAGCCCACGTAAAATTTTCGCAACAAAATAATTCTGGTGATACCCAGTTTGATAAAACCCGGGAAAATTAAGGAAGAAATGCACTTTTAAACACAATTTTGTTAACCTAAATGGCATTTTGTGTTATAAATCATCGATCTCCTTTTTTATGAAATTTCCTCTTTTTTTAAACTTTCCTGTCTAACTCTTACACCTATGAAACCTCTTCAGTTTTAATTCTTTTATCCCTAGTGACATTCCTAACCAGATACCAGATACCAGTATATTTTGTTTGTTGTTTTATGTTACATCATTGAAATTCACTTCAACATTTACCTATGGCAGTGGAGAAGCTTCGATTTTCAACCGGTATAGGCACATTATTAACGTCAATACCATTATTTAGGCAAACGCCGAGAAGAGTTTGAAAGGTTGTACTATCCTCGCTTGATCAAAAATAAAGGTTCTTCCGCTACCTTATTGATTATAACATTGACCTTTTATGAAAAAAAGCTTCCTTTTACAGATCTCATTATTAGAGTAGAAAAACGTACTTAAAAATCATATTTTGTTTTTCCTCAACTCCGTAACTCTATGAAATTCGCGAAAATTAAATGTCGCGAAAAAAATTCAAGGCAACGAATCGCGAAAATAAAAATCGCGAAATTGTCCCAAAATTTTTATCGCGAAATTAAAATGTCGCGTAAATTTCTGACTATAAGGTAGAGAAAGGATTGATATAGATAAGATGCAATTTGGTTTTGTTCCAGGGCGTGGCACTACAGATGCAATATTTTTACTCAGACAGCTTCAGGAAAAGTATTTAGGAAAGAGAAAGAATCTCTATTTTGCCTTTGTAGATTTAGAGAAAGCTTTTGATAGAGTGCCACGTAAAGTTATTTGGTGGGCTATGAGAAAATTAGGTGTGGATGAGTGGCTAGTTACGATGGTACAGTCTATGTACAGCAATGCTAGAAGTCGTGTCAGGATTAACGATTCACTTAGTGATGAATTTAGTGTAAATGTTGGTGTACATCAGGGTTCTGTACTTAGTCCTTTGTTGTTTGTTCTAGTCTTAGAAGCGCTGTCGATGGAGTTCAGAACAGGTTGTCCATGGGAGTTATTGTATGCAGATGATTTGGTTCTCATAGCAGAGTCGATGGAAGAATTAGTTGAAAAGTTTGAGAAGTGGAAGAAGGGACTAGAAGAGAAAGGGCTAAAGGTAAACACAGCAAAGTCTAAAGTCATGATTAGTAGCATTGCAGCCAAGTGTGACCTTGTAGTTGGAAAGTGGCCTTGTGGAGTTTGCAGGAAAGGGGTTGGTAGTAACTCAATTTTTTGTCAGACTTGCAAGCATTGGGTACATAAGAAGTGCAGTAGTATTAGTGGAAGGTTAAGAGCTGACATTCAGTTTGTATGCAAGCGTTGCAAAGGTGAGATTATAGAGAATGAAGTATTTCCAGCTTTAATGATGTACAACAGTGGCTCGTTAGAGATAGTTGAGAACTTCTGTTACTTAGGTGATATGTTGGGCAGTGAAGGGGGTGTTGGAAGAAGTGTTACTTGCAGGATAGGTTCTGCTTGGAAAAAGTTCAGAGAGTTACTTCCTTTGTTGACTAGCAGAGTCCTGTCAATTGAGGTAAAAGGTAGGTTGTATGAGGCCTGTGTAAGAAGTGTTATGTTGTACGGTAGTGAGACATAGGCAGTGAAGCAGGAAGATCTTGACCGTTTAGAAAGGAATGATATGAGAATGGTTAGGTGGATGTGTAACGCCAGTCTGAGAGACAGAAAGAGTTCAGATGAGCTAAGAAGCAGGCTAAGTCTCCGTAGAATTAAAGATGTTATCCAGATAAGAAGATTGAATTGGCTGGGGCACTTGGAAAGAATGGAGGAGGATAATTGGGTAAGAAAGTGTAGAGACTTGATAGTTCCTGGGGCAAAGCCCAGAGGCAGACCGAGAAAGACTTGGCAGGAGGTTATAAGGACAGACTTGATACAGAGGAAGTTGAGTTTAGATCTAACACAGTCTAGATCAGATTGGAAGAGGGTCATTAATATACCCCGTCCAACCCATGTTAGCATGGAAAACGGACGTTAAGCCGAGAATGATGATGATGATAACAATCTAGGGTATACAGCTAGCGTTAATCTTTTTTTTTTAGATCACATTTTAAAAATTTAAGAACTAAGAACAGCGATAGAAAAGCTTCGTTAGATCGCATTTTAAAAATTTAAGAACGAAGAACGGCGATAGAAAAAGCTTCGTTAGAGATCGCATTTTAAAAGCTTAAGAACGAAATGCGGCGATAGAAATGTTTTTTTAGATCGAATTTTAAAAGTTTTTATAAACGAAAAGCGACGATAGAAATGTTTTTTTAGATCGAATTTTAAAAGTTTATAAACGAAAAGCGGCGATAGAAATGCTTTTTTAGATCGAATTTTAAAAGTTTAAGAACGAAATGCGGCGATAGAAATGTTTTTTTAGATCGCATTTTAAAAGTTTAAAAACAAAAGCGGCGATAGAAATGTTTTTTAAGATCGCATTTTAAAAGTTTATAAACGAAAAGCGGCGATAGAAATGTTTTTTAAAATCGCATTTTAAAAGTTTATAAACGAAAAGCAGCGATAGAAATGCTTTTTTAGATCGAATTTTAAAAGTTTAAGAACGAAATGCGGCGATAGAAATGTTTTTTAGATCGCATTTTAAAAGTTTAAAAACGAAAAGCGGCGATAGAAATGTTTTTTAAGATCGCATTTTAAAAGTTTATAAACGAAAAGCGGCGATAGAAATGTTTTTTAAAATCGCATTTTAAAAGTTTATAAACGAAAAGCGGCGATAGAAATGCTTTTTTAGATCGAATTTTAAAAGTTTAAAAACGAAAAGCGACGATAGAAATGTTTTTTTAGATCGCATTTTAAAAGTTTAAAAACGAAAAGCGGCGATAGAAATGTTTTTTAAGATCGCATTTTAAAAGTTTATAAATGAAAAGCAGCGATAGAAATGCTTTTTTAGATTGAAGTTAAAAAGTTTATAAACGAAATGCGGCGATAGAAATGTTTTTTTAGATCGCATTTTAAAAGTTTAAAAACGAAAAGCGACGATAGAAATGTTTTTTAAGGTCGCATTTTAAAAGTTTATAAACGAAAAGCGGCGATAGAAAAGCTTCGTTAGATCGCATTTTAAAAATTTAAGAACGAAGAACGGCAATAGAAAAGTTTTTTTAAATCGCATTTTAAAAGTTTAAGAACGAAAAGCGGCGACAAAAAAAGCTTCGTTAGAGATCGCATTTTCAAAGTTTAAGAACGAAAAGCAGCGTTAGAAGAAAAATACGTTGAAAAAGTAATGCGCTAGAATTACTTTAATAAATACGAAAGTTAAAAATTTTCTTATAATATACACCTATTTAAAATAAAAAAAAAAGATAAAGCAGAGATGTGTTTGAAATAAAAAAAACTTTCTCTCTATTCTCATTAAAAAAAACTTTCTCTTTATTCTCATTATCACCTACCATCGCGACACATCGAGACGGATTTTGTCACGATACTAGATTCTCGATAGATCGCGACAATTTATTTTAATTGTTTCTTATTATTATAAATGCGATACATCGCGTATCGAGGGAGTCCGCGCACGTTGCGCGCTCGATATGTTAAACAACCTTTTTCCAGTACTGTAGTTGGACACCTTAAAAAATTGTAGATCCAAATTTTTAATTTGTGTACATTTTTTTGTATGGAATTGTCCCATAAGTAGTTCCAAATTTTTATTAAAGACTCCCGTTTTACTATACTGATTTCTTGATTGCCGAAAAAATAGACTTGAGTGGCCATTTTGAATTCTCGGGGATGCTGGGAATAAAATATTTATTTTAAACACTGGTTTTGGTTGATATTTTTTTCGTCAGTGTGATATGACTTTCGAAAATTAGCAAAAAAAAAGCAAAAACCTTTTTTAATAAAAGCTTTATATTCACTTTTAAAAATTCATCTTGTTATCAAAATTAAGAGACCAATTGAAACAGTCTAAAATATGTTGTATTTCTTTCGAGAAGACAATTTAATTCATGCCAGTTTGTTACAGTACCGCCTGAATGTAATGTTACATGTACATGCGTTTCACGATGTCGCGTAATGAGGGCATGTTTACATAAAGAAACTTCATGTGTCTATTGTTATCACATGTATTTTGCATGTTTCTATTGTTGTCTTTAATCGCGTGCGTTAACAATAGTATATGCGAAAACTTTTGTTTAATTTCAAGACATGCATGCTATTGTTTAAATGTGTTAACAATCACAAAATATCAACTATGATCGAGAGAATAATATTAACATTTTTATTACGCTTAAAATTTAGATTTTTATTTTTTCTCACAAATGTTTTTTTTTTATCGCGCTAAAAGTTTTATATTTATATTTCCTCCAAAATGACTTTTTTTCGCATTGTGTATAAAATTTTATTTTTTCTTTCTCAAATGAAATAGAAATGTTAAAATAGAAAGTTTAGATTTTTATAGCCATGTACGCATTTTTGACATCGCGCTAAAAAATTTAATTTTTTCTTGCATGAATTTTTTCCCATCGCTAAAAAGTTTTATATTCCCTTCAAAATTTAAAAGTTTTTTTTTCTGACTGATTTTCTTTCATTGCGCTACACGTTTCTTAAAAAGATCCCTGTATATTTAGTACAAAGGGAAAAAACTGGTTCGGAAATAATTTGTTGTTAGTTATTCTAGACTCACATTATTTTGTTCTTAATCTATGGAGAAATTCAGCCTGAGAACGTTTTTAATTTTTTTTACGTTTTTAATGTTCTTAAAGGTAGTGACTGCTACAAACTTAAAACTTCTATTTAAACTTGTATCTAGACAAAAATAAAGAAAACACATACCTTTTTTACAGTTTTTGTTCAAAACCCATGTAAACAAAACTTTATTTCACGTGGCCATGTCGAAGCACAGCTATGTTCGTTCTCAAAGTTAGCGCGCAAAAAAGACTGGATCAAAAATTTAATATGCATAATTATGCGTTTGACGTCAGTGGTCGTATACTTAAAAGACTGAAAAGGAAAAGCCGTATTAAACCCCCTGGAAATAATCGCGTGTTTCTTCTTCTTCTCGTTGTCCCAAAGGAGAGTTAAAGAGAGGTAAATTTCCTTCAAGTCGCTTGATTAATTGCTTCAAATTTATCGGAACAATATAAAAAAAACTTAATATGTCTTCCTCGCTTTTGTTATCTTTATTTTCCATTTGTCTTGAATTTAAATTCGCAGCTAAATCAAATGATATAGAAACTCCAAGAATTTTTAAGAAATTTGAAACTTCTGCTGGACTGTTTAACTGAAAGGAACGATGGCAAAGACTCATCGTTCCACTTTGTAAATCTTCATCTTCTTCTTCACTGTCGACATCAACACTCTCATCAAGACGTTCTGTACCACTCTCTAAATAAAAAGTTGGTGTGTTATTCTTCTTTCTTTCTTGATCAATCTTGTATTGCAAAAATTATTGGTTTCATATCAGAAGAAAATGTGTAAAAACAAATTTGTACTTACCATATGTTAAAGATGACTCTGTCTGTGTCGCTTGGGTTGCTGCGTTGGAATAACGAATTGGTGGTGTTTGTGTTTGTGCAATTACGTCAGGTTTGGAGTTCACTTGTACGCCATAATCGCGAACTTTTAGATGCACTTGTGTTGCAACATTTCGTGTAGCTGGTTTGTACCATCGCTCAGTTTGAACACCGATCGAATACGACGAAGAGGAAGAGGAAGAAGTAGAAAATGAACATGATTCCACTGGCGAAACAATCGATTGTGATTCTAACGCATGGAGAACAGCCTTTAAAGAAATAAAATTGAACGTAAAAATGTGACATGGATTACTAGCTAATCACATTTACTATAGAACATACCTCCTTTTGGAATCTTGCTTCCACTCTCCTTTTTGAAATCACTCGTTCATTGGGCTTTTTCTTATGTGGAAACAACGTAGGAACAGAACCAGTTATCAGCCTTCTTTTGGCCGTTCTATCCTTGTAACACTCCATACTGTTTTGTAATTCAAAGCTTTTATCGAAGCATTCCTCCGTAAAATGGTCGGAGCACAGCCTCGCTGTCTTTGGCAACTCTGTCCTGTTAATCGCTTGGACCCATAATTTGCGTACCTTTGGATTTTGCGGGAGACGAAAGAAACTTTTCTCTGTTTCCCGTTTACTTTTATTGCTGCAGCCGTACGCTACACACGAAGCCATGTTTCTCGCTTGACCTGAAATCTTTACGCGCTCATTTTGTAGGAATTTAAGAAAGCCCCGTTTACACACTAGAATTTTATGAATTTTTTTTCCTGGAATAGAGACTCCGTGGGAACCAAGTGACCTTTTTTAGAACATAAAATAGGGTATATCTTGTAAAATTTCCTTTTATAATTTAAATATGTATATATACAATTTAAATAACTTTACTTGATTTTTTATGTTTATTATACACTATTTATGCGAAACTTTTTTTCACGGTATATACAAGGCCCTTTTGGATGCATCCGTTCGAAAGATAACTCAAATGTAATAAATTATTCATTCGAAAGTAACTCTTTATTAGACGGGGGTAAATCTCGTATTGGTTTTTAAAGAAATCATTTATTTCATTCATTCATTTACTGAAAAACATTATAATTCGGGTCTTTCATTCGTTAAATATATGACCACTGACGTCGGCGAAAACATATTATGAAAGCCTCGTTTTCGTGAACTACGGCATTTCAATATGGCGAATGAAAGTTGTTGCACGAGGAAGAAGCTTCGAAAATAAGACGAGGAACATTAAGCAAATGTAAGTTTTACTCGTGAAGTTTTAACTGGTAATTTATAAGTAGTAAGACTTATTCTTGATGGTAACCAAATATTAAAATTAAGCAGTCACTACCTTTAATTTTTAGCAAAATCTCAGCTTCGCCGTTCTGATAAATTTGTTTCTTATAAAAAAAGTGTAAAAAATTTTTATATGGATTTTCAAATTAACATCTGTATTACATTGCGCTAAAAAAATATATTTCCCCTCTCATGTTATTTTTATCATTTTTACCTCAACGTGTTTTCAGCACGTTTAAAGTTCTCTCCCCCTTGTTGCTTAATTTAATTGTTTTAAAATGTTTTTAAAGGTTTGCATATTTAATTAGATAAACAACTGGTAGACAAGTGAAAGCTCAATCAATGATCAAACAGGTTGCAGTTGTTTTTAATAAAATATATACAGAAGGTGATAAGTTTACAAATGTAAAGACTAAAAAAATTAGTAATACTAAAAATAATATTAGAATCGAACTATTTACATTAGTATATGTAATCACATGTTTACGAGTGCAATTAGGAAATAATCGAACGAGTATTTTTTTTGCTTTTAATTTTCCGAGTCCGTTAGGACGAGGATAAATTTAAAAAGCAAAAAAATTACGAGTTCGATTATTTCCAATTGCACGAGTAAACGTTCGATTACGAGCTAATCACACAATGAACTATTTTTGTAAGAGTAGCACAGGATGTCAATTTCAATGTTTTGATTTTTTTATTACCCGATTTATAATTTGTTCGATTCATTGTAAAGATAAAACGCGAGAAAATAAATATTTAAATTATCGGCGCTCCTTAAAGAGTGCAGTTAAGATTCTAGAGTGCAATTAAGAAATAATTGCACTCCGCACAGTGCAATTACGATATAATTTGCACTGTAGAAGAAGCACCAAACAAGAAAAAATAGGTCATCGTGTGATTATATATAAAATCAATTTCACTGTCATTAAGTTTTTTTCTATGTAAATATTCGTTCATACTGTTTCTTGATTCTGACCAAACAGATTTTTTATTTTCCGGTACCATATAAATGTTGAAAATAACGCTTTTAATAAATTATGATGGAATCAAGGGCCTATTTTGTCACAACTTTTCCGTCTTTTAATACACTTGATCCATAGACACTTTTTCCTTGCCTTTCGTTTCCTGTAGTGGAAATATTCTTCTCATTAAACGTTGCGAAAAATTTTCAGAATGAGAACGATTCTTGATCGTGATAATTTCTTCATTACTCGGCCTCCAGTCTTGATTGTGGTCCGGTCCTAGAAGCATGTTCATGTGTTGGAAAGCTGGTGTATTATTAGAAAGTGGGCCCTTATTGCCTGTCTTAAGATTTCTACTGACTACACGTTTTCTTTAAGAAACACAATTTTAAGAAACATGAGACTGGGATTACATACTTTTTGTTTTATAAGAACAATCTAATAAGAACACGAGCCTCAGATTTCTATTTTATTAAGAAACTTTAAAGAAACATTTTAGGTTGAAGTTGCTGGTAAATTAAAAAGCTAAACAAAATGCAGTTTTACAAGGCTTAGATATAACCGTATATTGCTACAAACTGAATAAACATCGATTGCATGAAAGTTAGACAGACTGTATTTTGCTATTAAATGATAAAAAAATACATCGCGCAAAATATCGCTGTTTGGTATTTACTCTTCAAAATCGATCCTATGAAGCTTAAAAATTCTGTTTCGTCATAAAATTGTTTATAACTGTCGCATGTATAGACAAAAGATGTAACATTTCTTTCACGTGTAGGACAATAAAATTTTGCGTATACATTTACTAAATCGGAGATACTGTTATAAGATATACAGTTAAATTCATATGTAAATAAAAGATGTTCGTGTGCTGAAACAATAGACACACAAAGGGTAATTATATTTTAAATATTTTCTTGTGTAAATCCCTTTCGCAGCTGCGGTAATTATATAAAACAATGAGCCACATAAAAATTACATGCAATCATTAAAGTTTGCGTGTGGGACATGAAACCTATTGTTTTTCATAGCTCATGTATTTAACAATGGATTTATAATAAAAACGAAAGTTCTGACGTTACCGAAAGCTTGTGTAAAGGTGATAACTAGCGTGCACATGTAACATTACATTCAGGCGGTACTGTATATCAAGAGACTGAATTTGTAGAATGTCCCTTAACATTATTGGGAAAAAAATAAGGGGTTGATGTTCTTAACACCTCGTTCCTAAAAAAAGATTAAAAAAAAGTCACAACGGTATTTATTTCTTTTGTCAGTCCAAAGTACGAAGGCAGTTACAGCTACATTGCTGAATGCCGTTGTCAATTCTTATGGCTGACTAGACGACTCCTTTAAGTGATTTATCTCTAATTTGTTATTTTTTCTCTAGAAACAGTAAAAACAAAAATGTGGATTAATTTGTTTATGATATTGTCGTTGATATGTTTCTTCACAACTATAAATGGACAAGCAGCCGGTATATAATGTTGCATATTTTTTCCATTTTTTATATATAGACTTTCTGCAATCCTTCATTAAGTCTACTGCACCTTATATTAGGTTAACTGTGAGATATGCAATTTACAGTGTTTCACATTATCTTTAGACAACCCTTGTACACAAGCTTCTGATTGCTCAAGCTGTCTCAAAGCAGGGGGTCGATGCTACTGGTGTGCTGATTCAGTAAGTGTGAACTCCAATATTCCCATCATCCATATACATTGGGATTAAATTGCTAATTTTGATGTTTTAACAAATATTTTATAAACATTTTAGAGTACAAAGACATATGATCACACGATCCTCTACACACAATCTCCTCCACACACACCAAAAACCATTTCATGCCTGCTGTCTTTTCTGGACTGCAACTTTTAGGGTGTGGTCCAGAATCTTAAAACATTTTATTTAACAGATCTTTCACGGATGTACCATAGGGTGGCCTGGGAGAAAATGATTTCTTCTTAGTTTAGGGACCATCTCAAACTTGCTCGTACACTTAAAAGAAAGCTATATACAATCTGCATCGTTTCAAATATTTTAAAGTTTATACAAACTTTTTTAAAAAAATGATACAAATTTAAAAAAAGTTTTTGTCTTAGGCAAAAACATTGATACAAAAACTAAACAAATTGAAATTTGTTTTAAAAACTTTAAACGCACTTGTTTTGATCTTTTTAGACCAAAATACAGTTTTTTTTAACCTATATACTACATGTTTAAGCTTTGTGATGAGTGTAGAAGAAGATTTGTTGTTTAAGTTCTGTATAATCATGCTTTAATGTAACGAAACAATCTTTGTTATTATTATTTTTGAATAAAGATATGTGACATGTTTTCAATTTGGGATACTCCTATTTTTAGTAAAATACGCCAATTTCATGCTGTAAAAATTGTTGGATTGCATTCGATATAATTGCTAAGCTGTATAGATATTCTTTCCAGCAGCGTAGGAACTGTTAATTACGCCATAATCAGGCCATTCCTTGAGACAAGTGCGATCGCATGCGCACTCGCCCGCACACTCGTAAAAAAATTTACGAGTGCTTTTTATTGCTCACTCACTTTTTTTTTTCTACAATATTATAGAGCGATGAAAAAGGCTATTACGCTGATTACATAACATTCATTTCTTCGTGATTGATTTGTTTAAAAAGTATAGAGAAAATTAAAGTCGGCCCCTTTCCTTCATGCGGACACTGTTATGCTCGGCTGGTGCATTACACTGAGACTCGAACGAAACACGGAAGACCATTTGGAACCATGCCACAAGTCAGTCCGACCTTCATCGTCACAGAGAATACTGCGAGAAGAGTGCGCACCCATGCAAGTTAAATATAACCAGAACATGGGAGAGGTTAGGTGTCCTGTACCTTAATACAAAGAAAAAACATGTTGAATAAAGTTTAAAAAATCTTTTTAAAAGGGGAAAGAGAAATCAAAAATATCTAGAAATATATTTAATGCCAAAAACATATATAGCGAATCTGCCAACACATCATCGCGTTCAACGTTGTTTCAACCTTGCACTTGTGGTTAATACGTTTTACCATGGTTTTACAAAATTCATTTCTATACAGCTTAAATAACATATAATGTTTATAACGAATATTTGCAAGTGTGAATCACACTTGCAAATATTCACATCACACTTGTAAATTTAGCTTATGAGTGCGATTTTTCGAACACCATAGCACTTGTAATTTTTTTAGCGGGTGCTTTTTGTAGCTCTGGCTAGTTTTATTCAAGAAATGGCCTGCATAATGGTATGCCATATTCAGGCGTATACAGGCTTGGACAGGAATGGCGTGCAATCGCACGCGCACGCCTCCGCACATGCCATTATTGTTTTTGGCGTGTGTATGATCGCAACCTAGAAAGTATTTTGGCGTGATCTTAAAAGGTGGGGACGATTTAACCAGTGAACCCCAAACACTGCAGACTGCAAAAGCCTTTAAACATATGAAACAAAATAAGCACGTTCCTGTAGCTATATCTCCCCTATTATAACTTCAAAAATTAAAAATCGAAAAATGCAAAATAACGAGATAATTCAAATATAATCTGTCTCTTTTAATCAACCTTTGTTCGGCATCTATTTTGTTTTGTTTTTATCTGCCATGTGCCATCATGGAAGTTTCGTAATCATGATCACACTTACCACAAGTAATAAATATGTCGCCGTTAAAAAACAAAGTAAGGCTGCGCATTTTAATAAGCCAATTAAATTGCAAAAATGCTGTCGCTAAAGAAAACTTAAACATATAAAACAAAAGTTTTTAAGTTTGGATTATAATTATTATTTGTAAAGTCATCACAAGCGAATAGGAAAAAATATGCTTCATTTCAATTATTTTTTTTAATAAGTTATGGCAATGTTTGAGATTTATCACAAAGCTTTTTTAAAGGTTTTATGCATAACAAAATACGGTGTAATTTTTTTTGCAATAGAGAAAGATGAAACTATGGCATAGAAAAATTACCTACATTGTAGAGATTTTTGTTACATCATATGAGTTTTTTATAAGCCAATGTTTAATTACAGCGTGAATCTACTGCTTCAAGCTTCAATAAGACACCATAATATGTCACAAATTTATTTTACATAATGCTAACAGCGCAATTTGTATAAACGAACTTCTTCTAACGAAATGAACTTTGTTATTATTATTTTTGATAATAACTTGTTATTTTATTTTTTGGAAAGCGTATGAAATGCTGGAACTTGTATATGTGACAGTTTTAGGGAAATGGTAGCAACCTATAATATCATTAAATTCGGTAGTAAAACAATTAGTCTACTGGTCGTACCCTTAAATGATTACCAGTAAATATTTTAAAATTACCAATGAATCTAAAAACTCTTACCGATACTTTACCTGTTTCTCATGAAATAACGTTAATAAGCGATATCGTTAGTACTCCCAGAGTTCGCTCTTTTTTAACAATTTTGGCATAGGGTTGATTATTCGTCCTGCACCATTATATTTTTCATTTTCAAGACAAGTAGGGGACATTTAAACTTGTGAATCCTAAACGCGAGAATTGAGTGTCTGAGCTAGCGAGTCTTAACTTACTTGTCTCTGATATCTGAAATATCGTTTAAATAACAACGTGCAAAGTTTTTAATCTTTTGAAAAATTTACTTTAATATCATCAAATTGACACTAAAATATTTTTGTCTTGTCTTATTCCTTGTTTTCATTGATGTCATGCAGCAGACAATACTTATTGTGAGTTTTAAAACGTGAAACATTGACGTTGACGTGGATGAAGAATTAAAAAATAAAGAGAAGTTCGATTTTAACAATTTTATTTATCTTCATCTGGAGTACTGGAATCTGGACATCTAACATTGTAATATATCGTAACATAATATCTTTTATTATTATTTTTTTTATTCATCAGTTACAATACGACCCGTGTCTTTTTTGCCATCTTTGTTGTTAGTCACAAGATTACTTTAAGTTTACCCTAACGAAACTCTATCAATTTTAAAAGATCTAAAATTATAAATTTTAACATATAAATATACTTACTTTGTTAGAATAACTATTGTGATTTCTTTAATTTAAAAGAATTAGCAAATTTATGTATATATTCATTTTTTAACTACATGATTTTCTATGTACGGGAAAAAGTGCAATTCTAAGTGGACTTGTGTGACCATAACCTTGCAAGTGGCAGTGCATCAGATTTCAAGCCCTGTGTATACTTTACGCCACATAATAGCTGTTTAAATAAAAATACAGGATAAAGCCTATTGCATCAACAGACTCTCGTGAAAGTTCTGAAATTGAACTGCAACTTTGGTTTTAATAAAACACGCGTTTAAAGGGAACCCAAGGTATAAATTGATGTTGATTGCCAACTGACATGCAGATCCCAAGTTATGGGATTGTCAGCAAAAAATTAAGAGGCCTGGGACGAGCAAACGAGTGCCATTTTGTCAAAAAAAATTATGTTAATCAATTCACCTTTATAATTTCTATCCATTAATAAAGTTTCAATGCACATCTTTTAACAGGTCTAAAATTACTGATGACAGAAAATGTCAAAATTTGCTATTGCTCAAATATGACATCATAATTTATGCAGCATAATTAAATCTGAAATTCTTTAAATATAAATGTCTTAAGAACGAAAAGAGCTTTTTAAAAAATTTAAAAAGACTTGTTAACCAACTTTTTAAGCTCTATAATATAAGTCCAACATCATTTTATACCTTGAGTTCCCTTTAAGTTCGTCTTCAAATTTAAAATAGTACTATAAACTAACTTGGTGATATTATTTCGAACTTTAAAAGAGGCAGTTATTAAATATTTTCCGTGAAAGAGGGGTTTGTTTATTGGAGGGGTGCTTCATTAAGCAGGGGTGATCTTTGACTTAATATGGTACGCTGTAAGAAAATCAGTGTAATTGTAACCATGACATTAAAAGGCATTTACTGCGAAAATTGCCTTTTATTGTATCCTTCAATCACATTTCTGCAACTGAACTGGCTTTATAATATTATTAAGAAACTTTAGTTCTGTGAAAATATAAGAACAAGCAACACAAAAAATTTGTTGCGAAAATCAAGAGAGATACGCTTTTAACACAGGGAAGTAAATAAGTCCACAAAGAGGAAGCTACAATAACTTCTTGGGTGCACACTTCACTGTATTTATTTTCCCTTCTTACTTAAATTACAAAAACTATTTTAATAAAATTGGCAACCACTGAGCAACTTCAGATTTAGATATTGAGTAAAAAATAAGCAACTTGACATCTGAGCAAATTCCTAAGTTGCTTAGAGAACAAGATTAATTAAAAATTACAAATTTGTTTGTAGGATTTCACTGATGGTGCTAATGCCCGTAGGCCTAGGTGCAATGCTAAGCCTACATTACAAACTAGTGGATGTAAAAAGATTGTTATAGAGGATGGAAGTGTAAAGGTATGTTGATGAATTACTGGCTTTTTTATCAATTATTTCTATACCTTCTTGTTTTTTGTTTGTTTTTGTGTTTTTTTTGACATTGTCAAATCCCCTCTTAAGAATTTGTTTGAATGCATTTTTTTACAAACAGCAGGTCTATCAATAAATGTGAGATCGATCGCTCTTGTGCATGAAAAGACCGTCCATTTTTTAAATTGAAAAATAAAAGCTGAGTTATCAATCAAAGAAATTGTTTACTTCAACTAACTAGGGGAGCCCCTAGTTAGTTGAAGTAAACAATTTCTTATTATTTGTACAAAAAATAACTAAAGAATAAAATAAATTCCTTAATCTAATCGGCAACAGCTATACAGTACACATGGTAAATTGAAGGGGAACAATACAAATAACATATTTATGCATGAATTAGAAAGAAAAAAATCATTTTAATTTTGTTTAATTCAAACCTTATATATGTGGAATGAATTGAATCGTAAAAACAAAAGTGTTAGCAGAGTGGATTAGATATATTTTAAATTATATATTAAAGTTACATATTACAGTTTTTTTACATCTATATTTTTACATCTATTCCTACGTTCTTTACACATAGAAATAGATGTTAATTTGGATTGCGCTCCTCCCTACAGAAATGGAAGGAAAAACTCTAATCTCTGTTTAAAGGAAAAGTTTCACATCATCACCTCACAAACCAAATTAGTAAAAAAACAATCATAACTTGTTTCCAAGTCTGTCATGTTGATAAGTCATCATCATCATCATTCTCGGCTTAACGTCCGTTTTTCATGCTATCATGGGTTGCTATCTGATCTAGACTGTGTTAGATCTAAACTCAACTTCCTCTGTATCAAGTCTGTCCTTATAACCTCCTGCCAAGTATTTTTCTGTCTGCCTCTGGGCTTTGCCCCAGGAACTATCAAGTCTCTACACTTTCTTACCCAATTATCCCCCTCCATTCTTTCCAAGTGCCCCAGCCAATTCAATCTTCTTATCTGGATAACATCTTTAATTCTACGGATACTTAGCCTGCTTCTTAGCTCATCTGAACTCTTTCTGTCTCTCAGACTGGCGTTACACATCCACCTAACCATTCTCATATCATTCCTTTCTAAATGGTCAAGATCTTCCTGCTTCACTGCCCATGTCTCACTACCGTACAACATAACACTTCTTACACAGGCCTACCTTTTACCTCAATTGACAAGACTCTGCTAGTCAACAAAGGAAGTAACTCTCTGAACTTTTTCCAGGCAGAACCTATCCTGCAAGTAACACTTCTTCCAACACCCCCTTCACTGCCCAACATATCACCTAAGTAACAGAAGTTCTCAACTATCTCTAACGAGCCACTGTTGTACATCGTTAAAGCTGGAAATACTTCATTCTCTATAATCTCACCTTTGCAACGCTTGCATACAAACTGAATGTCAGCTCTTAACCTTCCACCAATACTACTGCACTTCTTATGTACCCAATGCTTGCAAGTCTGACAAAAAATTGAGTTACTACCAACCCCTTTCCTGCAAACTCCACAAGACCACTTTCCAACTACAAGGTCACACTTGGCTGCAATGCTACTAATCATGACTTTAGACTTTGCTGTGTTCACCCTTAGCCCTTTCTCTTCTAGTCCTTTCTTCCACTTCTCAAACTTTTCAACTAATTCTTCCATCGACTCTGCCATGAGAACCAAATCATCTGCATACAATAACTCCCATGGCCAACCTGTTCTGAACTCCATCGACAGCGCTTCTAAGACTAGAACAAACAACAAAGGACTAAGTACAGAACCCTGATGTACACCAACATTTACACTAAATTCGTCACTAAGTGAATCGTTAATCCTGACACGACTTCTAGCATTGCTGTACATAGACTGTACCATCGTAACTAGCCACTCATCCACACCTAATTTTCTCATAACCCACCAAGTAACTTTACGTGGCACTCTATCAAAAGCTTTCTCTAAGTCTACAAAGCCAAAATAGAGATTCTTTCTCTTTCCTAAATACTTTTCCTGAAGCTGTCTGAGTAAAAATATTGCATCTGTAGTGCCACGCCCTGGAACAAAACCAAATTGCATCTTATATCAATAATAAGTATAAATTATCAATAATAAGTATATAAGTATATAAGTAGATAATAAGTATATTATCAAAAATTATAAAGCAGTTCCTGCAATTAATTACTTTTAATTACTTTCTGTTAAATCACATTTTTATGTTTATGTAAGTATGTTTTTAAAGAATTTTGTTCATAACTGCTGATTTGTAAATATTTTATTCATGTATACTAGTCGATAAGGCCCGTGGAAAAATCCACTTAGGCAAAAGGCCATTAAAAAATAGGTTGCTTTAGATGTTTTGCTGACGTCAGCAGTGCATATACAAAAAAAAATGTTCTTAAAATCTTACACAAAATGTCAAATGTCAAATCTTACACAAAATAAAAAAAGAACAGCTTGCAAGGTGCAAAATCTAGTTGATAAAAAGTTACAACAACGACACTCACAACATAGACACTCACAACACCAATACTCACAAAACCGACAGTAAGAACACCGACAGTTACAACACCGACAGTCACAACATGGATAATAACAATGTCAGAAATAACGTATCTCAAATATGTACATCTTATAAGTGATTATGTTGAAAACTCTCAACACTACCTGCAAAGTCTTAGATATTGGTTATTATTCAAATCTACCACTCTTTTCATTTTCTATGAAATCCATATGGTAAAGATCTAATAACTTCTATTCGGATTATGTTTAGAACTTGAAACTCACTGATAAAAAAATAAATGTGCAAATCCTGTTTGATTTTTAGCAGTTAAATCCCTAGAAATAATGTACATATACATAACCTTTTATATAACATTTGGATTCGTTGACAGAGTTGAAAAATTGCTAGATTCAGATCTGCTGTGACGTACTAAATACTTCTTCCAAATCGTCAGGACTAGGGAGATTTCTATTTGAATAAAATGTGAATAAATTTAGAGAAACTGGTTACATCTCACTGGCATGTATGTTTTTAGATATCCAGACTCTCTTTGTGACAACTGTTAAAGCTGCAATGTTTTAGGCTCCTTTCCTGCTTTTATCTTTAAATTGCGATTAAAAAAGTAAACATTAATAAACCAAACAAAAATTTCTACAAAAGTTACTTTTAACTATGTTTATCTCACATTTGGGAGGGGAGGAGAAATCCAGTCATCCATAATCTGATTTCCCTTAATTTAAATAATATCTTAATTCAAACGTTTTGTGTGGCACATCAACAAATTCCTTAAGAGACTGCATACTCCAACACCTACATATTTATGTTTTTTAGAGTATTTTCTCTGCTTAATTTGAACACTGTTAAAAATTAAACGTTTGACTGGATCTATATGTATTCCATTAGGTTAGGTTTTTACAAAGTTGAGTTTAAAAATGGTAAAGGTTTTTTGTTTGTGGATTGGTTATTTTAAAGCTATTTTGTAGAAATTACATTTTGTAAGACACTTTATATTTTTAGGCAATATTTTTATTGTTTTGTTCCTAGTTTACTGTGGATAATAAATTTGATTCAATTGTTCAAGTCCGACCACAAAAGGTTCAACTTAGACTCCGAAAAGGTAAAATCATTTCAAATTAATGTTGATGCTAATAAGAAAAATAAAATGTTCTTGAATTAGTTAATTAGTAATTATGAATTTTTGCAGGACAGAAACTACTTGTGTATAGTCTGTTACATTCCATATTTCCAGCAACATCCTAATTATATTGGTTGTGTTTTATATTTCCCATAATTACTTCTTCCTATTTATACAGATCAAACCCAAACTTTTAAACTGACTGTTCGACCTGCAAAAGACTTTCCTGTGCAACTGTATTATCTTATGGACATGTCTAGATCTATGGATGATGATTTGACTAAATTAAAAACACTTGGTACGAAGATAGGTAGGTATCAAATTCTATCTCTTTTTGTAACAGTGTGTTTGATATTTTTTCTCAAATTTAACAAGAACCAGTTTTATTCTTTACAGGCCCTGGGGCGATGCAGTTTGGTCCCTTGTAGTTTTTGTTGACGGATTAAGAAAATGTCGTTTTAAATGATTCTACAGCCGTTGTGAAAGATATCATACCTTAGGTTGACAAATGTTTGTGTCTCCTTTTAGCAGTTTTAGCAAATAGGCAATTTTTTGCTAATTAACAGTAACGAAAAATTTAAATTTTGGGTCAATACATGCCAAATCAACCAGGCATGTCTTCCATCTTCAAATTGGCTGATTTTTTATGTGTAATGTAAAAATATTTAAAAAAATTATCTCTACCAAATTTCTAGCTACTAACGGCTCAAGAGATATAGATATACTATGGTCCAATGCCTTTTTAAGTCAAGACAAAAACTTTTCTAATTTTTTATCATCTGTGGACAAAATTTCTGAAAATCTGTACCTGACCATTTTGAGACCAGTTGAATTCATTTTTGATGTCAAAAATTATCAAATTTAACTAAAACACAGTTCATTTTATAAGGAAACTTATGATGGCAATTTATGGTTGTTTTTCTGTGGCCAGTGGTTACCACTACATATCTAAACAAGTGTTTCTTATTTTAATCTAAAATTTTGAGAATGTGTTAAAGGAGAGGCGATTTGCGTTGTGGCATGGCTGCTTAATAAAAGTTCAAGATGAGTGTTGATTTTGAAGACCAGACCGACTGGCTTGGTTTGCGCTATAAAAACTATAAATTAACAACTTTAAATGTTACAGCTATTACGAAAAAAAAGTCTTGAACAAAGACTAATAATGTTTTAAAAAACTGTAAATTTTCACCTAAAAACGTTAAAAAACGACAACACAGCAGACCCGAAAGATAAATCAGTCTGTTAAAACACCAGCTTTGTTCACATCTTTGGTAAAGTGCTGAATTACTTATAATCGAGTATTCACATTTGCCAAACGGATGGCTAAATTAAAAAAACAATGGAATATATTTCTGTTTATTGCGATGGTCATGGGTCAATATACACAAAATAATTAACAAGAAAAAGTTAAAGATCAAATTAGAAAATGCTGTTACTACTATAGTACATAAAATATTCTTGGTTATCTTGAGTCAAGGATCTCATATTTGATGTTTACTGGTAAGTGCATCCAAACCTACTTATCTTCACCCCATACAGCCATGAAAATTCTGTTAAAAATGTTGCTGGGAACTAGGATATAGATACTTAGTTGTGAAATACAGTAGTTATTTATTTGTTATTATAGTAGTACATCTATAAAAAAATTTCTCTCGCTTAAATTTTTTTTCCCGTCCACAAAATAATTTTTAAGCATGTGTATTGACACAAATATTATAGACATTTATGCAAAATAACAGTCAATGCCATTAAAAAGTCATATATTTATTACTCATAAACAAAATGTGCATAATTCATTAATGCGATAAATGTTCTGGTACAGAACCTGTGAGAACAAATTTAGAACAGTTTTGTGACACGAACACAATGAACAGCAGTTAATCGCACTGATATTATTACTTGTTCAGAACCCATCACATTTTTACAGCACCTTAACAGACACATTTTTATATTGCACAAGCACAATCAGAAAGTGAAAGTGAAAAAGAACTTACATTTTTAACAAAGTTATAGTTTTAGGATTGTTGTCGAAAGCGTAGTGTGACTACTATAAATACACCAAAATGTTCGAAGGACCTTATCCTCAAATGCTGTATAGTTTTACTGACATAAGTGGCGTTGCAGCCACTATTTTGTAAATAGCAAAGACCAAAGAAGTTTAACCTTAAACCGAAACATGGCAGAAAATCTTAAATAAGAATTGAAAACCACTTTTAATGAACAACAAGTAACTGTTTATGGAACAGTGTTCTCTCCTGCACGGAAACAGAACCTAAATGAGACAGTAGGGGTGAAAGTGTGTGAATAATTGGAATTTTAAGTGTCTCAACACTTTTGGCAAAGATTGTAGTTGGGAATTGTGTAGTTAAATTGATTCGTATATTGGTTAAGATCGTCACATCATCATCACCTTGTCTCTCCATTCCAGCTTTGTAGCTAGCTCCTGTAGTTACAGTAGTTCATTGTCCAACATATTAGGCAAATGGCAGCTCAAATTTTTTTTTGACTGCTATAAACCTCTTTAACTTTTTAGTGACTAGGTAAATAATTGCACAAAAATCCTTGTCATATGACAAGGATTTTTGTCTATATTTTATGTTATATAACATAAAATATAGATATCTTTATATCAGTTTGCCATTTTCATATTTTGATACACCGGTGCTCTGATCACACCTTTTGAAATAACGTGTGTTTATCTGCAACCTGAAATGGTCAGCTACCCAGAGTATTATTTTTTTGTCACTATATATCAAGTTTTTCATTTTTTTCTGTAGTTTTCATGATTTTCATTTTTTGGCAAGGAGTCACCTGTTGTATGCTGACCTTGTTGTATGTATCAGACCAGATTCGCTCTATCGATTCCTATTATACTTCTCAAACCCAAGAAACCTCTAACATCAAATCAAAGTGATCTCAAACAAATTTCAGTGCTCTCCCTAAAATATTTCTTTTACATCATCTTAAAAATAAAATAACCTTGATACGAAAGTAAGTGATAGTGTATGTTTTAAAAATTGTGATGCGCAAAACAGACAAAGAACACAGACATATTTGAACTTTAGTATGATTAAGGTTTTATGTAACTGTTTTATTTCCATTTTAGCGGAAGAAATAAAAACTATCACTGCTAATTACTCTCTTGGTTTTGGGACATTTGTTGACAAAACAGTGTCGCCGTTTGTCCAGATTGAGAAGTTGTAAGTGAATTTAAATGATTGATTTTTTCATAAGCTCTTTTTAAAACCATGTCTGTCACTAAGACGTCTTTTTATATCCACCCTAGAAATCAGCCTTGTTTAACAGAGAACAAAGAGCCTTGCATGCCTACTTTTGGATATAAACACAACTTCGACTTTGATAAGGATGCAAAGAAATTCGAGGTAACATAATTATGTAATTCAATGCTTTCTCTCTCTTATTTTTTATTCCAATCTATGTCAGTTGATATTAATTCTATGTAATTCAATGCTTTCTCTCTCTTATTTTTTTATTCCAATCTATGTCAGTTGATATTAATTCTGTATCTAATTATTTTGTGAAGAAATACTATTATGTGAGAGAGCTGATGAGAGTGAACTATCATTTGTCCTCGAAAAATTTATATATTTTAGGCAGCGGTTTCACGACAAAAAATATCAGGAAACCTTGATACTCCTGAGGGTGGTTTTGATGCTTTGATGCAAGTTGCAGTTTGTTCATCAGTATGTTAGTTTCCCTGTATTCAAGTTCTGTTATTCCTTTTGCGAAGTATGCCATTGTGATAAATATCTGACAACAAGGTCAAAGTTTACTTGCTCTAATAAGCGAAATCTTGTACGAACAGCCTTTTTCATTTTTTTGTAAATGCTGAAATTGCAGCCATAGGTTGATAGACACAGCAAAGTAAAAAGAAGCTTGCCAAGAGTAGTTGACATTGAAACTTTTCATACCTAGTAGTAAATTTTTTATAAATATAACGAGTATGTGCCAAAAGCTCTGCTTTTAAATGGGGTTTTTTAATTGCAATGCTCCTAAGGCTTTTAAACATCTGGGAGTTTACAGTGACCGATAAACCTTTTCTCCGTCCTTTCTTTTTCCAAAAAATGAAAATTGCTTTCTTGAAAAAGAAGAAAACAAACAAAATAGGACAAATATAATATTGACATCCTCAAGTACCTTTTTTCGTATTTATTAATAATATGATTTTTATGTATTTCAAACTTCTAGAAATTAGGTTGGGCTGACATTACAAAGTCTAGAAGAATTGTTGTTTTCGTCACTGATGCTAGTCCTCATATTGCAGGCGATGGAAAAGTAAGTTTTAATGTTAAGCGACTCGTATATTATGATACTCGATGTCTTAGCCAATTTAAAAATTTTTGTAATCGAAAACGATTGCACCTATAATTATAGTAACAACCCCCGTCCAAGAGTTTTCACGGGCTAACGAATAGTCATATTATATACCCCTTGTTGGAATTTTATGTAACTATTGGAAGTAAATTGTCGTCGACTAAAATTGTTTCCAACTTCTAAGAGGTCACATAACTTGAATTTTTCATTTAAGTTTCAACATGTTACTTGTTTCAGGCTTTTCTGGAGAGCTTCATAAAACAGAATAATTAGGAAAAAATATACTAGTTATCAAAAAGACTAACTATTAGTAGACTTTTCTTTGAAAAGAACGAATTCCCCCTTAGCATTCCTTCTTAATTTCACGCAAACAAAGAAAAGATTAGTGCATTGTATGTAAATCTCATAAGTCTGTTAAGTTTTTAATGCCAGAACTTTTACTGTAGAATCTCTTCTCATTTAAATTTTTTGAGTAGCCTTGTTACTTTAATTGGGTATTTGTCATAACTCGTTGTGTCGTCACTTACGGTATAGTTTTTTATTATTATTATTTTTTGTCAAACGTTAAAATCCGCGTTATGATAAAATGATGTTCATCACCATTTGGATTTATAAGCATATGTTATGCTTATAAATCCAAATGGTTCTGGTTATTGTATACTTTGCTGCCATTAAGCCTTGTTAGTTTACAAATTGCTCGCGTCAATTACCCTGGTTTTTTTCTCACATTTACATTTACTGCCAATAAGACAAAGGTGTGATAAAAACCTAAAATATTAGTGTATTTTTAGCTTGGTGGTATAACTGTTCCCAACGATGGTGCGTGTCATTTGCAAGATATTGGTTCCGTTGAAAAGAGATACACAAAATCAAATGAGCAGGTAAAGTGAACGCAAAGCTGTTTTTTATCTCTTTAATTTGTTTTATATGCTATGTTCTAGGTTATTTTTTCAGGATTATCCTTCTATATCATTATTGAAATCCAAATTGAAAGAGAACAAAATCGTCCCCATATTCGCCGTGACAAAGGATGCCTATGGTGTTTATCAGGTGGAGCATTGTGTTCTTTCTCACTTTGTAATTTATGTACATTGACTGACGAAAATATTCAGAACAGGAGAATTAAATAGAACTAAACATTTTAGAAACTTTCTGATGAATGGAAAGATCTTTTAGCTGCCATTGGTGTGTTGGAAAGAGATTCCTCAAATATTGTAGATTTGATTCGAGACAAGTACAAGGTCAGTGCTAAAAGACAAACCGAATATTTCAAAAAATTTCTTGCTTTAAAATCGGGATTACTTTATTCGTACTAATTTTTGCATAGCAAAAAAAAAAATTATTTCGTGCATATTAATTTTACGTGCAATAGCATTATGAACGTATTTCGCGTCTATTAATTTTTGTCCAAGTTCAAATTCTCCACAAACAATTAGAAAATAGTAATTCAGGGTTTTACACACGGATTTGCTTCTCTTTTTCTCTAAAAAAAAAAGGATATTTTAATGCATAATAGTTTTCACACTTTGTTAAATTGCGCGTACTATTATTTTGTGCGAATGGGTGAAAATTTACATATTAGTACGAATGAGGTATTCAGTCCTTGTATTATCCTATTTATTTTGTAATATTTTTTCATAGTCCATCTCAACTACGGCACGTTTGGGCACTGATAAGTTACCTAAAGGTGTCATTGTCAATTTTAAAGTTCAACCAGGATGCCCAAATAGTAATAAGAATAACGAGTGTACTGATATGAAAGTGGATACAGATGTTGAATTTGAAGTTGGTGTAACAGCTGTTACCTGTCCAAAAGATTGGAAAACTAATGATAGAAGGTAATACACAATAATATTATCCTACTGTATTAGGAATGTTTCTTAGTCCCGTAGCAGCCTAAGTTGTCGAGGGAGGGTTGGGGACAAATTTCTTTCAAACATGGTCAACATAGATGAGAGAGCCAATCTAAGTGGTTACAATCTCCCAACGGAGGGGAGAAAAACACTTAAAGAATGCACCCGAACCCATGATATTCCTGGGAATTCCGGTGCGTTCCGGGGATATTAGAGTAGTTTGTTGAAATATTCGTGTACAATAAAAGAAAATTTGCATTTATGATATACCTTTAGAGTGTGATGATTATTGGTAAATATAACTATAATTACAGTGTTTTCCAACTCGCTTCTTTGTGCTATATACACAAAATTGCGATGTCCGAAATAGTACGACGAACGAACCCCGCCGATCCACGCATAAAATATGCATGACAGAAGAAATACAGGCGTAGCTAGGCAGGTTATAAAAGATAGGGAAATTCGTGGATTTATCCACATGCTATAGCTCCAAGAAGTGTCGCTGGTGATACACGCAACTATTTTTTGCTCTCAATTAATAAGTATATATTTCTACTAGATAAACTGTAAGGAATCCGCCTTGGTGTGAGACATGATTTACCTTCCTATCTCCTCAGCCATTGTTGCTTACAATTAAAGTTTTGAATTGAACTTTCACTAACTTTTAAGGGAAGAATGTATTATGTATGGCCTATTATTACCATACCGCTATTTCTATACACGCAACTATTTTTTGCTCTCAATTAATAAGTATATATTTCTACTAGATAAACTGTAAGGAATCCGTCTTGATGTGAGACATGATTTACCTTCCTATCTCCTCAGCCATTGTTGCTTACAATTAAGTTTTGAATTGAACTTTCACTAACTTTTAAGGGAAGAATGTATTATGTATGGCCTATTATTACCATACCGCTATTTCTATACACGCAACTATTTTTTGCTCTCAATTAATAAGTATATATTTCTACTAGATAAACTGTAAGGAATCCGTCTTGATGTGAGACGTGATTTACCTTCCTATCTCCTCAGCCATTGTTGCTTACAATTAAGTTTTGAATTGAACTTTCACTAACTTTTAAGGGAAGAATGTATTATGTATGGCCTATTATTACCATACCGCTATTTCTGTAAGTTGTAATGATAATGTTTAAAAAGTGATATGCGTTTAGTTTCAAGATCACTATCCCAGTATTCGGTGATGTGGAGGTTACAATTAAAATGATTTGTGATTGCGATTGCGAAACAAAAACTACGGAAATTGAAGAAAATTCCGCAAAATGCAACGGAACTGGTGATTACAAGTGTGGTATTTGTTATTGCAATGAAGGACGATTTGGTAAAAAATGTCAATGTAATAGTAAAGATCAGGCTGATCAATCATTATGCAAGCGAAATGATACCGAATCTGAAGGGCTAATCTGTAGTGGATTTGGTTCATGTATTTGTGGCAAGTGTGAATGTAACCGTAGAGAGGTAAAATAACGGGGAGATAGTTCTTCATTTTTCATTAGTTTCTTAATTTATTTGTGTATTTTTATTATTTATTTTTGAAATAAACTTGTTATCCGATATCATGTGTTTAATTTTAGATAGAGGGTGAGTTTATTACAGGCAGATACTGTGAATGCAATAATTTTGGTTGTCCAAGATACGAGGGAAAAGTTTGTGGAGGTATTTTAACGTTATTGATGGCGTTCGCTCGCTCGCTCGCTCGCTTGCTTGCTTGCTTGCTTGCTTGCTTGCTTGTTATATTTACATTTTTATTTATTTATATTTTTTTTAGGCCCCGGTAGAGGAGTTTGCGAATGTGGAAGATGTATTTGTAAAGAAGCCTTTTTGGGAGAAAACTGTGGCGCTGTTGATTGTACTGCTGGACGAGTCAACTGTATTAGTGATTTGGCTACAAATGTGAGCAAGTTTCTTTTGCTTATTGTGTTTTACCTACTTAAACTCAACTACGTCCGGCGTTACTCTTTTAAGAAGTTCTTTAAGAATTGTCAGTTTATTATATTTTACAAGAGGTAAATATAAATTCCTTATTTATATGCATAGCATTTCTGAAAGAAGCTAGAAAAGTTTAGTAGAATAAATGTAAAAATTGTTCTTTATGAAAATGTAAATAAATAAATATGTACATTGTTTCAATCTGTGTATATTAAGTTATTTGTTTTTTGGTGTCTTAGTAAGTTTAAATGTTTTAAAACTTTGTATTTTGACACTATTTGAAAAAAATCGGGGGGAAATCAGGAAATTATGTGTGACAGGAGTCGGGAAAAAATAGAAAAGTTAGAATTTATCTGCCGAACTCCACTTATGAAGGGAAAAAATGATAACAGCGTCAAAAAAATTGAGCGGTGAATAAAAAAATTCTAAGCATTAGCCTATGTGTGAGAAAACTGTACAATGCACTTTCTTTCAATTTAGACTGTGTGTAATGGAAATGGAAAGTGTGCTTGCGACCGTTGCGAATGTGATACTGGCTACAAGGGAGAGTTATGCGAAAAATGTGTGGTACGCTTCAAAATATTTTCTGATTAAAATTTTTAATGTTTTATCCCTTTTCATTTTGAATATTTAAGTTGCACGTTTTTAGTCATGTCCCGGTAAATGTTCTGACAGCAAAGACTGCGTGCGTTGTTTGGCATTCGGAGAACCGAACAAGGAGTTTTGTGATAAATTAGATTGCAGCCATATAAACTGGAAATGGATAAATTCGACTAAGGAACAATGCGCATTTAAAGATGACAACGAGTGTTATGTGATCTTCAGTTTTCAACAAGATCTAATTTCTGGCAACGAAACGGTTTTAGTCCAACGGGAAAAACGTAAGGTGTTTCTGTTACAAACTGTAATATTATTGTTGTGATATCTTTCTTTACATTCATTGAAAGATCAGGTTAATCCTAAACTTTGAGCCAAATTTCTTTACTTTTAAGTATTTTTTGACACTGTGTATGTTATTTTCTGTTTATTCACATTATGTTAAGGTGGCAGTAACCCTTTCAAAAATCGATTTCAAAAATCGGAAAAATATTTTGACATAATTAGTTACGAAAGGTTATTCACGATTTTATAGCTATAATACTATTATCTTTCACCAAAATATTCAGCTTCAACAATTCCTCTTTAAGTTAAAATGTCGTGAATAATTAATTAATTCTGCCGAATATAGCTTTAGTGCGCTTGTGAAATTAAACAGAAAGAAATGTCCTAATTATTAAAGAGAAATGTTAATAACATCAGAGATGGCGCATAAAGTAAAAATAAACTCCCATCTCCATGGCGCCTCACCCCGAGAGCTCTAACTTTTGATATCATTTTCGTTTCTCTTTAAAATTTTAACACGAACTTTGTAAATCATCAGCTTAAAAGGCATGTAATCACTTTGTTGGCAAAAAATTTTGAGGTCCCTATTTTATTGTAAAAACTGAAAGATATAGATGAAAAAACATTATCCTCAAAAATTTATTGAAAACTGAGGATCAGAACATGTTTTACTGAAATAGAAAACTCACCCTAGTTTCTCTCCGCATACAAAGCCGCCATTGCAATTCATTCCACGATACACACGATCATAAACGCACGGCAAAATCGACCACGTGCTTGCTGGATATCATGTTATCACCAAAAATTTAATCAATGCGGGAGAACATATGTAGCTCAATTCCCATCGTAATGCTTTTTATAAATATTAACAAAATTCCGACTATGTTAAATCTATCAAAGTTTCTGTTCTATTATATATGAATTATACGTTTTATTTTACTCAAACCAAGCTTCTTTACAACACCCAGCTGTTGTTTTCAAAGACAGCTTCGCCTCGCTTTTGCCTTACTTTTTGATGGCCCTTCTTTGTTCAAACAGTTTGTTGCTTTCTTATGGAGAAAGTATTGTCTGTATATTTTGTTTTCGGAATTTCCATTTTTACGCTTTAAAATTATTTATCTCCGTAGTCTCACTCTCTCCCCCGTTTGAAGATTAGCAATTATGCAATAAACCTGCCAATACCTTTTGATAAATGGAAAAGCCAACCTCGTCCCCAGGGGCTTTTTTGACATCGAGGCTGGCTTGTTTAGCCGTCAAGTAAGCGCTAGCCGCCTTGACATAGGCAACAAACCCTGGGACAAGGATGTGGAAAAGCGCGTAATAAACGTTAATTATGATTATCAATAGCGGCTACTGTCAAAACAGACAAAAGGCTTTTGTGAGAAAAACATAATGCACACCCTTTTGATACGACCAACCCAAGTTTTGTTTTAAAACAGAAGTTAATGAAAAATCGTGAGGTTGTAAAAAGTTGGAGCTCGTAAAAGCTACTTTTTTTCTTCTTTATTACTTTTAAAACGAGTATATCTGCTGACTCAGCAAATTAAAAAAATTAGCAAAACTGCTTCTATGTGCCTGAAGGCCAATTTTTTCAGGAAATCAGAAAATTCGTATGGATAACACACCGACTGAAAAATCCATCTGTTTAACGGCTAAAAAAGGGTTACTGCCATCTTAATTGCCCCTAAGTATTACTATTTTTTATCGTAAGGTTGCATCGTTGTTGTAAAGAAAGAAATTAACATCCTTGCTATTGTATTGGGAATAATTGGTGGAATTGTGCTACTTGGTCTCATTTTGTTGTTGTTATGGAAACTACTAATCACAGCTTATGTAAGTTCTATTTTTAGTTTTTTTTTAATATAAATGTTACTAATTTGTTTCTTGATTTTTACTTTGTTTATATTAATGTTAGGATAATTATGAATACCACAAATTCGAAAAAGACAGAATGAAGTCTAACTGGCAGACTGTGAGTTCTGTTATTTGTTTTTAAAGAATATCTACACGTTCTTTTTTTTTCAAATATAATATACTCTTGCTTTTATTTGCAAAGACAATCTACACTGTTAGCTGAATGTAATTTTATTTCCTATAGGGTGAAAATCCAATCTACAAGCCGTCCAACCAGAAATTCACTAACCCAACATTTGCCGGTAACAAATAAAAAACCTGTTTGTAAAATCATATATTTCTGAAGTACTGATAGGAGTGAATTAAATAAGAACAAGATCTCAACTTGACTATTGATCGACGTTATTCGATGTTTTTACGCGAAAGCCACACGTTATTAAAGAAAACTTTCTTTTATACTTTTATAGCTTGTTTTGTGAGTTCAGTGCACTTCGTGCAGAGATTGTTTGCTCTTTCTTTTTTCCAGTGCGATGTTCTTTTAATTTTGTTGTGAGAAGTCGTAAGCATTTTATCTGGAGTTATTTTGAGCAGTTGTGTTATGATGCCGTTTCTTATTGTAGTTTCGTCAATTTACAATAATTGTGAATTGGCAATTATTTTTTAAAGGTTGTAAAAAACACTTTTTGATTAATTATAGCTCTGAGTAATTTTTATTTAATATTTTTGTAGCTAATTTAACCTTAGACCGACGCAGTATAATTTAGTGTTTTTTTACAAACAGTCCATTATATGGAGTTGTTACAAATTGTCACTGAATTTTAACAATACCTAATATTTAACCTAGTTCTTTGTTGTTGGCAATTTAATTTTAATGAATTCTGATGTAATTTTGTGCGCGCAGAGGTAAGATTGGTCAAAGGTGATATTGCAATTCCTCTTTATGATTTTAAGGTCTTGTGCCACTTTAGGAAAACTAAACATGTATTCTGTACAATTGTTCAGTGTGTTGTTTTTCTGTAACTGTGTTGATTTTTTGTGAACAATAATGGATAATAACGGTTGTGTTGTTTTGTCGTTCCTGGCCAGATTCATCAATTATTTGTTCTACTACGCAACTTAGTCTGCTCTATTTAAGGCGAGTATAGAGCAAAAAATTGTATTTTGCCCATCCTTAAATTATCACATTGCGTGTTTCGTAGCACGACATTTTTCTTGCGAAGAGAGGACAGAATATGGCTATTATTAGGCACTAACCGGGAATCCGGCGTCGAAACGCCGGGTTAAGCCCATTGGAGTCCCCAGAGCTCTTTGAGATTAAAACTACGAAAGTAGCTCTGGAACCGTCTGGTCACGTGATGACAAATACCCCCACTATATGTTGGGTATTTTTCTTGACTCGATTACCTGATGTTGTGCTTGTAAGCTAGCCGTTAATAAATTGACTTATAGTTTGTGGGCACTTAATTGGAATTGTGATTTAGCACAACATGAGAAAGCGCATCTGACAGTACAGTGGAAGATCCTGAAAAGAAATTTAATTTACAGGAGAGGCGAACTGCTCACGGCACGGCTGCTGAATAAAAGTTCATGATGGTAGTGTTGATTTTGAAGACCAAAAGTTGATTCAATATCCGATGTGAGAAATTTTTGCAGAACTTATTTCTGGGAATAACAGGAATGAATAAAAGATTTCGTGAAACATTGTTGTGATCGGGATACCATGAGAAAAAAAAATTTAATGTCTGCGATCAAAAGGCATTTTTATAAAAAATGGAAAGCCCTTGCAGGCTAAAAGATTTCGGATTCTTGTTCGTGTGTAATTTTGTTCCCTATACCTTTTAGGGTCGGCAGTAACCTGTTTTGTACAAAACTTCTTCAATGTTGTTCCGTCATTTGAAATAAATAGGTATTATCTTGAATTTGCAAAATGTTTCATGTAGTGCGTGAGATACAGGCTAGAACAAACCAACGCGTTACTGTTAGCGGGCGAAGCAAGGGTCATAAGTTTAAGTAGCCCAAAGCGGTAAAAACGCAAGCCGATCAGACTTCAGAATCAGATGCTCGTAAAAATATTTTGTCTGGTCGCAGCGACCAGGCAAAAAAGAGTAGGATCCAATCCTATTCCAGCGCCGTTTGCCACGCGCCAACCAAACAAATTGCTTGAATTTTTTGAGGTTTTAATTTTTGATTTATTTCAACCTGTTTTAAAAATTATTTTTTTTGATTTCCGCCAGCGAAGGCGGAATCTTTAAAATCGCCTGAGGAGATAGATAGATAGATAGAGACAGCGCAGCTAGGCTGGACGCCCGTAACTTATCCAGGCTAAAGCCTAAATCCTCCTTTTGACAGATTTTTTTCTGAGAACGAGGCTAAAATGAGTTTAAGCCAATAAGAATCCTAACAGTGCAACAAATTGTTTTATTATCCAATGAATAATACTTTATTTTAAAGTTTATATGCTATGGAAAGTTAAAGCTCGTGCAGTGTAGCATAATGAAGATCGTCTTATAATGCGCCTCTTATGTTATTAACGTTTCCCTTTAAAAATACGTCATTTCCTTCTGTACAATTTTGCAAGCACGTATACTAAAGCTATATTCAGCAGAACTAATTAATTATTCATGAATTTTATTTTTTATTTATTGAGTTGTATTTTATATGTTATTAGTATATCTTTAAACATTTATAGTGTATTTATATGTTTTATATATTTTTTAGAAATACTAGCCAAGAGCCCGGCGTCGGACGACGGATGTAGCCCTACAGAATAACTGCATTAGCACCTTTTTTTGTTGGTCACCCCCTTCTCCATGAAATATGTTTTCTCAACAATACACACCACCGTAACGCAACTCATCGTAAATCTTTAAAGTTTTAAAATTATTTTTATTTCGGGATCATTTTCAATATCTCAAGTTATGAAGAATCTGGCATAATTTATTGGGCACTATATCATTATATGTAAAGTAAAACGCAGAATTCAACTTTTCTGAAAAATTTCGATGACGCCAAAAACGCCCTTTAGCCGCGTTTTTTTACAAAAGACACTAAATCCAAAATGCGATTCCGTGGTATTAATATTTAGACTAGCCGGTGGACTCGGAGTTGAAACGCCGGGTTAAGCCACAAGTAACTGTGTTACCCGGCGTTGAACGACTGGAAGAGCGAATAAGAACTGTAAACTGTGCCGCGCATTCAGGTGAAGCGCTTTAGTATAGTATGTCATAAATCGAGTTAGGCGCAGAACATTATGGTCTTTCCAGTGTAAAATATTTTTCAAAAATTAGCTGAAATAAAAACACGGTTTACAACTCATTGCTACCCTGTCATAGCAAAAACAGTTAGCCAACTTTTTTTATTTTCCAGACTGTTATTTTAATATTTTAATTCTTTTCCCAATTTCACGAATATCAAGATACGCACACAGCCAGCGTAGCACTGGGTCGCGGGGTCAGGTCGGACTTTAAAAGTCGTGACGTTACGGCTATCGGTTAAAAAACCGCCCGTTTTAATAAGATCTCGGATGTAATCCGAAATCTTAATTACAGTTTGAATATTTTTTCGAAAAAAAAATGATGACAGGAAAATGTTATATTTTTATTTATTTAATTTTTCTTTTAAGTGCAGATATTCAGCAAGGTAAAATCGGATATCCTAATTATTCAGTCGAGCTTGTAATATTCGACGACGCGCAGCGGAGTCGAATATCAACAAAGCGAGACTGAATAATTACGATATCCGATTTTACCGCGCTGAATATTTGTTTTATCATGCACCATTGGAAGGGAATAAGATGACAAAAACAATTCATTTTGTTTAACTCTTCGTTGTTCTTGTTTCTTGTTGTTCTAAATCACTTGCGCTTCAGTTATATTTTCAGCTCTTCTCCATCTGATTGCTTACCTTTTGTGTACTACATACTATCGAGAACAATAAAAGATGAAGTGCGATATAATACATTCATCTTTGTTTGATAAATTTTTAATTAGTTTTAACTCGCCATCTGACTGACTTGCATGTAATTTTATAAAGGAACTATATATATAAACGAAATATAAGTGCCGGAGAAACAGTCAAATATTTCGAGTAGATATTTGATATATCGGATATCTGCTGAGATATTCGTCACTCGGCTAACGACTACACGGAATATCTAAAAATATTCCGTCAGACGGTCCTCGAGTGACTTACCGAACGCACCCTCGTCCCCAGGTTTTTTGGTTTTTTGGACAAAATTTTATTTATAAAGCGGGTTGACATTGATTTTTAAAAGAATGTCTTAAGATCTAGTGCTCATAATGTTGTATTTATTATAGTGTAGTTAAGTCTAGCTTAAGATAAACGTATTTCATATTCCTGTACAAGTTACCGACTCACACCTTAGGGGGCTAGTGTTTGGAAACGAAACTTCAGGAACGAAAAGTTGTTTAATGGCGCGCCGTTTATTCATTTTTGTGCAAAAGGCGCATATTTCGCTTTCCGTACAAAAGTTTGACTGATTTTTTCTGCCATTATGAGTCTTATCTCACATGTGTTGGATGTTGGATGGTTACTGGTTACTTGTCGTGGATTTTAATGTATGTATTTAGTCCTTATCTTAGTCTTTCAACTATGGTTTTACATTGATTTAATATCATTTTGGAGCTTAAAACATATTGATTGCATCAATTATATGGAACTTATATAGCTAGCTAGCTATAGCTAAATTAGGTGCATTTTGGAAATTCATTCTGCAGACTTTGATTCTATTTTTTATTCCATTTTATTCTGTTTCTAAAGTTTTTACCAGTGTTGCTAATGATTTTGTATCTCCATTATGATGATACGATCATCTTGAAATTTGTCATTTCAGATGATTCTTCACCCCAAAACTCTTGACATCAACCAAATATAATTGTAAACACAAGGTTTCACTTTATTATAGACAACAACATCATTGGTTACATCACAAATTTATCGCCAAGGAAGTTCAGAATTTTGCATTTGTTATGTTGTTGAGATTTTTCAAATCGAAGAGAAATAAGCTGCGTAGGAGCTTTTATATATATTATTTAGCATGTATATGTAGAGCCTAGCGTATCTCACATTGGAAAAAAAAACACATCACAGAATTAAGACGTAAATCACGAAATTAGGACGTTTTAGCTAATTCATCTTTTGTTCACCTGGGAAAAAGTTCCACTTTGTTTACCTGCATTTTTGCAAAGTTATTTTATGGAATAAAACCACGAGGGTGCAGATAAGCCGCATGCACCGTGAAAAGTGCGGGCGTTTTCTGGCGAGTTCGGCGTTTTAAAAAAAATTCAGGTGTTCGCCTGAAAAAACCCACATAGAACCGAACAATGCCCGAACAAAAAAAAAAGATTCACCACAAAAACACTCAATGATTCACCACAAATTATTTAAACAAGTATAAAAATTAAAATGAACTAACTATGTGGTAGCGAAGTGCTTAAAAGAACTGTTTTTGATGGTTTTTAATAAGATTTACTTGATAAATAACTTATACATAAACTTTATTAACTCCTTTCTCTTCAAGCACATGCTTTCAAGTGTTGTCCGCCATGTTTATGTTACAAGGTGTTGCATTTCGGGAATGCTCCGGGCGTGTTCGGGAAAGTGCGGGCGGTTTCGGCGGACAACCGTCAATTTAATTCGAAAAGTCGCCCGAGCTTGCCCTTATATATGCGGGCGTTTGCGGCTTATCGGCACCCTCGTTAAAAACCATGAAGTTATGTGGCGAGATGAGTCACTAGATCATCGCTGGAGTAATAAAAGGATGGTAGAGGACATATATTTTTTTCACTTTCAAAAAATGCAATAAATATAAGAAAGAAAAACAATGTGGTTGCCTAATATATTTTATGTATATATATTAATTATTTACATAATATTGTTATAGAGATTTATGAGAATAGCTGTAGCTAGTGTAGAGATGGAATATAAACACACTTTTCCAAAAACCACGGTCAAACTCTCATAAAAAATATCATACACAATTTGCTTGTGACGTCACAACTTTTCATCACGCTCCATTGCACAAAATACCGTTGATCATCAGCAAAAATCCACTGATCATCAACGCATGCGCAGTAAAGACTAAATGCTATCATACTCAAATGGAGTAAAGTCCCTACCATGCTTAGCTATGGAATTCAAGGGTAAAGTCCCTATCATACAGCAAATGAGTTCAAAAATAATTCTAGCGCACATAGTAGGGTAATTCCCTAATGATACTAATAATCATAAACGCATGCGCAATAAAAAATGTAATCTTCGGACTTTGTTGAAATCTGTATATATAAATGAGCAGGTTCAAAACGCAAGGCATGTGCAACAAGGCTGTTGAAAAGATACCTGGGCACTCACGTATGTGCCGGATCGGTTCAAAAGCAGGACATGTGTAGCAAGGTTGTTGGGGATGACCCCCGCATGTTGAGGTATGTGCCAGACCGGTTCAAGACGCAAGATATGTGCAACAGGGCTGTTGGGGAGGATTCATGGCTAATCGGGTATGTGCCAGATCAATTCAAGACGCGAGACATGTGCAGCAAGGCTGTTGAGGAGGAGCCCCGCATGTTGAGGTATGTGTCGGACAGGTTCCGGACCCAAGGCATGTGCTACGGGGCCTCTGAAAAGTATGAGACTCAGGACATATGCAATAAGGCCTCTGAAAAGTATGAGCCGATGCTCAAATATGTGCCGGATCAACCTCGTTCCCAGGGCTTTTTGTCTCTCATCGGCGCTGCGCTTATTGATAGGTCTGACGAAAAAGGCCCTGGAGGAGGCTGGTTTTATTCCGAGCCGTGATTGGTCGAGACTTTTCATCTAATTATGCGTAAGATAATACGTCACTCGGTCCGTGAAATATAGACGCTTAAAATTAACTGTAAATAAAAAAGATGGCCGACACTGCGCATATATGTTTTGCACAAGAGAAAAATATTTGGAGAACACATTTTGGCAGATTTTTATGTCTTTTTTTTAGGTTTAAATAGCTAGTTAACTCTTAACCCAGATGTACTTGTGGTTAGCTACATGTTGCTTATGCTCGGATTAATATTAGCAACTGACAAAGACATTGTTGGTCAGCTAGCTACTAAAACAACAAGTGTAAAAAGATAGGTAGCTATAGACCTTTTTGAATGTTTACATTTTCCGCGGTAAGCCCCTCTGGCTCTAACAACTGCGTGCAGGCAGAAAGATGCGGAAGCTTGCTGAAGAAAGGTATTTTTCAGCCCATTTCTTTCTACGGAAATATTTTTGAGGCTTTAAACTATTATCGAGTGTAGATGGGTAACTTCTGACTGACATAATATTCATATAAAGTTGTAATGATACCTTTGTGCGAAGAAACAGACTAAAAAGGACCTCACTTCACCTAGCGCCCCCATCTTTTTGCCTGCCACACAATTGTTAAAGCCGAAAGGGCTTACCCCGGAAAATGTAAACATTCAAAAAGGTCTATAGCTACAGATAGCTACTAGTTATTTATTATTTTTACTACTAAACATCAGAATAATATTTAATATTTTTTATTCATTATTATTCATCATTATTTATTATTTATTATTTGGTTCTCATAGCAGAGTCAATGGAAGAATTAGTTGAAAAGTTTGAGAAGTGGAAGAAAGGACTAGAAGAGAAAGGGCTAAAGGTAAACACAGCAAAGTCTAAAGTCATGATTAGTAGCATTGCAGCCAAGTGTGACCTTGTAGTTGGAAAGTGGCCTTGTGGAGTTTGCAGGAAAGGGGTTGGTAGTAACTCAATTTTTTGTCAGACTTGCAAGCATTGGGTACATAAGAAGTGCAGTAGTATTAGTGGAAGGTTAAGAGCTGACATTCAGTTTGTATGCAAGCGTTGCAAAGGTGAGATTATAGAGAATGAAGTATTTCCAGCTTTAATGATGTACAACAGTGGCTCGTTAGAGATAGTTGAGAACTTCTGTTACTTAGGTGATATGTTGGGCAGTGAAGGGGGTGTTGGAAGAAGTGTTACTTGCAGGATAGGTTCTGCTTGGAAAAAGTTCAGAGAGTTACTTCCTTTGTTGACTAGCAGAGTCCTGTCAATTGAGGTAAAAGGTAGGTTGTATGAGGCCTGTGTAAGAAGTGTTATGTTGTACGGTAGTGAGACATGGGCAGTGAAGCAGGAAGATCTTGACCGTTTAGAAAGGAATGATATGAGAATGGTTAGGTGGATGTGTAACGCCAGTCTGAGAGACAGAAAGAGTTCAGATGAGCTAAGAAGCAGGCTAAGTCTCCGTAGAATTAAAGATGTTATCCAGATAAGAAGATTGAATTGGCTGGGGCACTTGGAAAGAATGGAGGAGGATAATTGGGTAAGAAAGTGTAGAGACTTGATAGTTCCTGGGGCAAAGCCCAGAGGCAGACCGAGAAAGACTTGGCAGGAGGTTATAAGGACAGACTTGATACAGAGGAAGTTGAGTTTAGATCTAACACAGTTTAGATCAGATTGGAAGAGGGTCATTAATATACCCCGTCCAACCCATGCTAGCATGGAAAACGGACGTTAAGCCGAGAATGATGATGATGATGATTCAGAATAATATTATTAGTGTTATTAGAATACAAAGTAAGCGTAAATACATAAACGAAAATACAGATGAAGGATTGCATGAATTTGCCATGCTAATTTCACAGATTTTACATGTTGCAAAAATTCTGTTAGTGCTACTTCTAAGAAAGTAAGGGGTTTTAAAATAAAAATATAAAGCGATACTAGGGCAGTGTAAAAAACACTGGTGCGACTGCTTATCGAACGCCACTTATTAGAAAGTTAGTACAAAAGTTAATACGGTGAATAGAACACCTTGGTAATGCCTTGCCAATGAAAAGTGGGTTAAAGACGACAGAACCGGATCCTCTTCTAACTGTTATATGTCAGTCTTGTATTACATTTGTCTAGAATTCAGTTTCTGAGCTAAACTATAGAATACCCCCCATACAATAAAATTCAGTTACGACAAAATGTGTTTGTCAAACGTGGCATACACAAGGAAAATCAAAATATTTAAAAGGACAGCACAGAAAATTGAAACTATAAAACTGAAAATGTGAAATAACCTTGATAGGAACATCATTATAAAATTTTGCTTTCATATATAAAAACGTTTGTCCAAAGTCAAGATTATTCCATGTATTCATTGCGTGACTCCTGGAAATAACTGTTGTATTTGCAAAGTAACCTAAGGTACATCAAGCGGAGCAGATTTGTAACGCTGGAGACAACCATGTTTGGACAAACGTCACTATGATTGTTTTCATGATGTTTTCGGTGGATGGCGGTTTTCGTTTGATAATCTGCTCTATACACACATTGTTCCAATGATCTCATTTTGGACAACTGTGTTCTTGTGAGATTTACCGTGTTTGTATACGTCAATATTGGAAGGATTGAAAATACTTAAATTTCGAATAGCTGCAACCTGGGGGAAAATAAGATCGAAGTTTTACAATTATATAAATGCGATTTGTATATACCTTTTTTGTATGATGCATCAAATTCATTATTTAGAGTCTAAGTTTTGTCGAGCATGTGTCCAATGTAACAGGTGTGTCCATGTAAAATATGCTCATCTATCTAAGTGTTATTAACGACTTGATTTCTGTAGCTACCATTCTCTGGGGAGAACACGCGGATGAGCTGCAATTCTCTAGGAAGTTCCAGAACACATCACCTCTGTTTTCAAATTAACGTTATCTATCCCAGTTAACGGAGTTAATTGGGATAAATAAAGAGGATTCTGGATGGTCAAATAAAATCTTAACATTTCCGTTGTTTTCCTTCCCACTGCATCACTACTTCCAAACAAGCTCTCATCTGCTTCAAACTCCCCCTGTTCCAAGTTTAATACAGCAGCAGATTAACATTAATTATTTTACCTGATCATTTACAAAGGAAGCTTAGAGGTGATGGCCAAAACAATATTCTTTTTATTTTTAACTGGGAAGAGATCAGCAAGTAAATGAAAAATAATTAATTTTCCAAATACATAGGCAAAACTGCCTTTAACAAAGATATGATTTGCGTTGTTTTCAGGCAATATTCAAAAACATATACTTGCTTTAAAACAACAATATGTACTTTAGAGCCACCTCCACAACTACTTACTCTTCACAGTGCAGTCTTCACTAAAAAGTTCCATTTTTAACGATCACGATAAAATCCAGACCTTGATAATTAAATTGAATCTCGCTTACCAAGGACTAGGAAGTAAAAAAATCCGGATAAACGAGACACGAGTGCATTAATTAAAAATCTGCGAAAATCAAAGATTTTTGACCAGCCTCCACCAGGGCCATCTTCGTCTCGCCGTCCGATATGCAAAAAGAGACAACATGTCCTGGGATCGAGGTTGGTGCCGGATAAATTAAAGACGCAAGACATGTGTAGCAGGGCTGTTGAAAGGGATCCCCTGGCACTCAAATATGTGCCATATCGTTTCAAGACACAGGACATGTGCAACAAGGCCATCGAGTAGAAGGTCGATATGTTAGGGCATGTCCCTGAAAGGTTCAATATGTAGGTGAAATTCAAAAGTTATCTTACAACCCCTCAGGGTTATAGGATGAAATCAAAATACTACTATAATAAATGTGCATTAACTGTCAGGGAAAATTTAATATATTTGGAAGCGCAGTAGTCATGACCTTTATAGCTGGCATCGGTATCACCCTGCCCCTTATGGCCCTGGCATTAGTAAAAGAATCGGACAAGGAAAAGTGTAATGATCCTAGGATTAGGGAGATGCGAGATGACTTGGATTCCCTTTGTGAGTTGACAAGAGATCTGGGATATCGTCTTGATGACCTAGAGTCATAAGATAAATGGAACAATGTAAGGACTGTGAACGTATGCTTGATGAATATGACAGATGTACTTGTGGACGCAGGTTTGAAGTAAATGGCAAACTTTTATGCTGGCATTGCTATCAAGATTATATCACATATAACGGGGGCGGGTGTGTATGTACAATGACATGCAACCCTCTGAAGGCGTTTGAATTACAATAAAACAAGATGCTACAATTTGAGAATGAGCTTGTCAGCCCTAAAATTTTCTACAACCTTGCGACTACCTTTACAGACATTAATGATATCAACGTGGAATGCCTGACAGTGTCAGATCCAGTACCAGCCAACGGGGGCAAGGATCAACGATATATCGTGGGGTACCATACAATAGACCTCGTGGTAGCACTCAGGGTAAAGACACCTAAAATCTGGTCCCCGAATGGAGTGACCCGGTACAATGCCAATGCCGTACCAGCGATGAATCTTGATTTTGAAGAGTACCCCGACTGGGTTGCGAAGTATCGTCAAATATGGAGCAAAATCGAAGAGTTGATTTCTGAGCAATTGACGACGGAGCCCGTGAAAAAGGGCCGTTACGTGAACGCCAAGCTCAAATATTACAAAGACGTGATCACAACCAAATTCCACGGTATGCCGGTACCCTATGATGAGCCCTGCCAAGCCAGTGCAATCATGGCCATTTCATCAGTGTACATGCAAGGTAAAAACCACTACCCACAGGTACATGTCGTGGAATGTCGGTACAAGGATTTCAAAAAAGAATGGCTGCTGAATGAGGATTAAAATATTTTATAACCCATATAAGGTTATAAAATATATAAAATTAATTATGGCCTATACTCGGGTGGAGGGTCTACATAGCGCTTGCATACTGCGCAGATTGTACGTTTTTTAAAAACTCTTCCCTACCCTCTTGCTTCCCCCTAGCAACTAGCTTGGCACGCTCCTGTTCATTGATGGAGTCAACAATGCGATTGAACCGCTGCCTCATCTGTTCCTTCAATATCATGTACTTTTGCTTCTCCTGCATAATGAGACTAAACTCATATTTATCAATCTCCCCATTTTCTACCGCCCTTGAGATTAGATCAACGATTGAGTTCAATTTAGCCTCGGCGATCAGTCTTATATTCTCATGCTTTTTCGATTTAACACCCAGCCTTTTTCCAGCGGTCCTCAGACCCGCCTATCCTACCCCTACAGCCACGGTCAGGCCACCCATTGCCACCCCTAGCGGTACACCCATTCCGGATAACAGGGTACCAATACCGATCCCCGAGGTTATTACACTGATGCCAAGCAGCCCATGATCGCAGTATCGGATCCAGGTCCCATGCATCTTAAACTTTTTTGCCAATTTGTCCCGCTCCTTAATCTCACTTTTCAGATACTTCTCAATTTCACCAATCTCATCAAGTCTATACTTTTGGCTTTCATCCTGCATGTCAGCGCTTTGGCAAGGTGCACTTGGTAGGTTTGGGTACAGCTTCGTTATATCAGCCATTTATTCTACCAGCAAATGCATCGTTAGCCCGGTGAAGGCTACATTTTTGTCTTGATGAAATTCATCTGTAAGCATAAACTCGAGTCGATCCGTAGAGCCCTTCAAGGGCATGTAAATTGGGGTATCAAAACTCCATGTCAGCATATCCCCCCAAGTGTTTAATTCCCTGATGGGCAACAAGGCGAGAATTTTCGACTTCTTGCCATCTAGTAGGGCATCACATTCATCCAACTGAGGGCAAACGAGTCGTAGTCTAATGTAAACGTCAGTCTTGTAGTATGCATCATAGTCACCCTTCTGATAGTACTTATTAGCGGGATCGTATTTAAACCCTAGAAGTTCATGTAATTGTCGATTAAACGTCAACGTGTACCCGTCACTGACACGGAGCCTACAGATTCCATTTTTCATAACAAACAGCTTAATCTTATCCTCTGCCTGGCTATTTACGATAGACACCACATCCTCAATCCTATACAGGCCGGCCATAATCCGTATCCTGGTCTCCCTCTGATCAGGTCCGGTTTTACGGATGGTGAAATCATTGTTATTGTAAATATTCAGCCACTCAGCTCGGATACTGATGGATTTCAGAGCTATCCTACTATCCTGCCCCAAGTAGTCTTCAAATATCGTAGGCTTGTATATATCGGTAATGTAGAGTTGCTTCATCGTTTTGTTTATAAACAAAACGATGAACATATATTCATACAACCCCAAGGCAAAGTACAATTCCAACAGGGGAGAATGGCCACTTGTTGTAACTAGCCTGGAGCATCAGGACCTGTACGTGTCTACAGACTCACACATTTCTGTGGCATTCCCTGAGTTTACCAAATACCCCATCAGGCCTTCAACAAATCTGCTTAATGACCCTGTCATTGTGGGCTGGAAGGGACAGGCGTTGGACTACTGGAATGTGCAGGTTAATTTTGCCACCCACTGCGCAAGCACCGCATTGGGCATATCTATTAAGCACCTAACGGGCTCCGTGCCCCTTGTCAACGCCATCTTTAAATTCCATATCTACTACCACATGCGTCGCATCCTAGCAAGGATGAAAGTACCCATGCCATATGACGATGGGTTTTCAAACTATAAAAATCCATACTCAACCTCTGGGTATGCGCAAGTATGTAGAGAATATGGCGCGGATCCCAATGGCATGTACAAGTTTAAGGCAGTAGGTGCCTCGTTCACCAATGGCAGATGGTGGCCTCAGGTTGATGGGGACTGGGCTAAATTCATCATCCCCGGCAGCCAGGGCTTGACGTCGGAAGGCCTGACCAAGCTAAGTGAGAGTATAAGGGTTTACGTGGTCTTGTTGCTCGGATCGCAGGCAGGGGCCAAGGCATCCTTAATTGGGTCTGGTGCAGACAACTACACAGCAAGGCAGATTTTGATGCAGAAGTTTGAAGCCATGATACAACGCCAAGAGAATGTAGGACATGATATCGCCGAGTTTCAGAAGGTACTTCAATATGCCCGAACGCCGGTGAATTTCGCTGTCATGCCCAGCGTATACATGTTGCCATCCGACATGAACCTGCGCATAGGTAAAATCGAGGGCTATAACAATAACATTTTGATCGCACCTGCCAATGTCAATGTCGGTGCCCAGGTTGATGTGAATAACAAACCTATTGTCAGGCATGCGGCAGCCGCACCCTTCAAGCATACTATCAAAACACCTATACATACCACACCTCCAAGGCATACTACACCCCCCAAGCATATTGCCAAAACACCTATACATGCCACACCCCTTAGGCATACCGAGCATACCATCAGACATGTGGCAGATATCAAACTACCCCCCAAACATGTTACGCCTCCTATACATCCTCCCGAGCAACCCCCACAAAACCGACACGAGGATACGAAGGCCGCATTAATCACGACAGGGGTAGGAATCATTATTGCCTACATATGGCTTAAAAAATAGTTCATATTAGACCCCCCCCCCATAACATAGAATACGGCAAACCCGGCAGCGGCCGCGATGGCCATGTACAGATTCTTGGCTGCGTATTCAACAACGGTTGCCGCTACCCTAAAAAAAGAACGAGACTATGGTACCCATAATCCCCGGCAATGCAACACCTGCCTTACCTGCCAAATACTTCAGGAATTTACCCAATCGTTCCAGCTGCTTCTCTACAAACCCCTTCCCTGCGGCACTTCTTCCCGCAGCACCCGCCGCGGCACCCCCTCCCGTAGCTGCAAGTATGATGGTGCTTCTTAGTAACCTTTCAAAAATCTTTGAAAGATGTCTGTATCGTCAGATTGAAGATTATTTTAACCGATACTTAAGCAAGTTTCAGTGTGGATTTAGGAAAGGCTACAGTGCTCAGCACTGTCTCACTGTTATGCTTGAAAAATGGAAAAAGGCTGCTGATGAAGGTAAAGCATGTGGAGCCCTTCTGACTGATTTATCTAAAGCATTTGACTGTCTCCTACATGATTTACTGATCGCAAAACTTCATGCATATGGATTTGACATATATTCCCTACACCTAATTATGAGTTATGTGAGTGGAAGATTTCAAAGAGTAAAGATAAAAAATTCGTATAGCTCATGGCTTGAAATATTGTTTGGCGTTCCGCAAGGATCTATTCTAGGCCCGTTACTTTTTAACATATTTATCTGCGATATTTTCTCAGTTGAATTTGATTTTAATGACATTGAATTTGCAAGCTATGCAGACGACACAACACCATATGTTATCGGTAATGACTCAAAGGAAGTCGTTACTAAACTTCAAAACATGTCTGAAAAAGTGTTTACATGGTTTGACAATAATGCAATGAAAGCCAATGATGCCAAGTGTCATTTGCTTTTAAGCGATAATGAAATATTAAGTACACAGATAGGCAACTCAGTAATAAAAGGCAGCACTCATAGACGCCTACTTGGAGTCATTATCGATAACAAACTTAAATTTGATCTGCATGTGTCTAAACTGTGTGCAAAAGCGAGTCAGAAACTAAATGCGCTTACAAGGATGACATCTTTTATGAACTTTAATAAGAAGAAACTATTAATGAATTCCTTCGTAATTTCGCAATTCAATTACTGCCCTCTAGTTTGGATGTTTCACAACAGAGCTCTAAACAATCGCATTAATCGAATACATGAAAAAGCACTGCGGATAGTCTATAGCGACAGTTCTTCTTCCTTCGCAGACCTCCTTCATAAGGACAGCTCTGTTACGGTACACCAACGAAACCTACAATCTCTTGCAACTGAGATGTACAAAATAAAAAACGACATGGCTCCAGAAATAATGCAAGATATTTTTCCTGTTTATAATCCAAAATACAATCTAAGAAATAATCGAGAATTTACTGGCCGTAATGCTAAATCAGTTTACTATGGTACAGAAACTTTATCCTTCATCGGTTACAAAATCTGGCAACAAATTCCGGTAAAAATCAAAGAAATGTCATCCTTGCAATCCTTTAAATCCCAAATTAAAAAGTGGGTACCAAACTGCTCCTGCAGACTATGTAAAAAATACATCCCACAAATTGGTTTTATATGACTCGCGGATGTACTCTCGCTAATTTCATATTTGCTTATACACTCATTTAATTTATACAACCACAAATGTTAAAAAATTGTATATATCTAAAAATATTTTATGCCTTATATTTATACTGTATATTTTAAAATCTTTCTTTTCAAGTTGACATTAACTAGCTTTTATTAGCTATATATGTATTTATACTTAGTCAACTATAAATAAATGAATAATAATAATAATGACCTTCAGCTGACTATATATTTCAGAGGATAGTAGACCGTGTGCATTCTGCGTGGCCTTTTTTTTATCATTCAATTCTTCGATCTTATCATTAAGATTTTCTATATCCCTCTCAAGTTTAGCCTTTTGCCCCTCGGTTGCCCTGGCCTTCTGCTTCTCAAGTTTTTTTATATCACCCTTTGCCTTGCCAATCTTGCTATCAAACGAAATGATCTTACTTGCTAGGCTTTTCAGGTTACCCCTTATAGTTTGAAGTTCGAGGTTAAGCCCCCTTCTTTCACGTTCAGTGATTTCATCAGTACCACCAAATGAAGTTTCTTCCATAAAGCTCTCCGTGGCATCCACAAATTCCTCTATCGATTCCATCGATATGATATCATCAGCCATATCATTCCTCACAATGTCATCAACCTTTTGCCCAAGTGCCTGGGCCGCTGCCTTACCCCTGTTGGGCGTAGTAACATAATCGGGAAAGCCTAGGGCTCGCACGAGATCTGCCTTCAATCTCTTGATCATCTCCCCGGTAGCTCGCAGCCCACCCTTATCTTTTGTAATTAATGCTGTAAGGTCTATATCGTTGAAAAAAAGACGTTTCCCCTCCAGCCTAAACTCGTCGTAGGGTATCGCAATAGGCTTCCCCAGCCTCTCCTCAAAACATTCGTAGAGGTCGTTGACCTTATCCTCTACCAATTTTTGCCTCTGCTCTGAAAGGCCAGCCGCCAGCCCTGCTGTTCTCCTTGGGTTGAAGGCCCCGGTGTTGATGGGAGTTTTGGCGTTCCAGGGAGTTTTGACGTAGTATCATCGGGCTTATCATCCCTCCCGCCCTCATCCGGAAGATCGTGATCAAATACTGGATTAGTTGGCATTTATTAGAAGATTCCCATATATAATAAACATGAGTGCATTCGGAACAACCCTAGACCCCTACGCAGAGACGAAACAGCTTTTTGGGAACAAAGGACGAAAGCAGCGAGTTCAGATAAGCCATATAGCAAGCACCATTAACCAGAATGAAGACCTCTACGTGGATATTCCCAACATGGGGGAGAATGATGTCATTTTTCCAGGGAGCCTGAGGCTCCTATTTAACCTGACGCTGACGGGCACAAATACAAAACGTACGATCGTGTCGAATATCGGAAAAAGCCTGGTTAAAGATCTGCGAGTTACCTTGGATGGCAATGAGGTACAAAATATATCTGATTACAATATTCTGGCAGTGTACCGGGACTTGTGGCTGCCCAAATTCGATCGTGAAAACAACCTCATTCTAGAGGGAATCAATCCAAACGATGGCACCATAAGGGCCCTGCAGGTCAAGGCTACTGAGTACGTTGGGACAGATGAGGAAAAAGCCATCGCTGCGGCGTATAGCAACACCTTCTGCATCCCCCTCGGTAAGATCTTCGAACTAACGAGGGATTTGCCATTTTATCCGGCAGAGCTACATGACAGATTGCAGTTCGTTCTACATTTCGCACAGCACAGCGACGTCATCAAAGATACAGGGACAGCAGCCGTGGGATCTACGGCAGCCAAGGCAGCAGATGCTGCGTACAAGATCACCAACATCAAGCTAGAGTTTGACAAGATCACCCATGAAGGTCTCGCAAGTGCCATGATGTCAAGGTATAATCGTCTCGCGTTACCCTATGAAAGGATATTAAGAAGCAAGGTGGTGACCATGAAAAAGGCTGATACAAGCTACAACCTCCAAATCGATACGCCCGCAAAGAGTCTCAAAGGTGTCTTGTTACTCTTTATAGACCCTGGGAAAGTGAAGGCTAACGCTGGTATCAACGAGGTCTTCTATAATCCCAAAATAGAGAAGATATCCATCACGGTGGAAGGTGAACCTAACGAACTGTATAGCCAAGCCATGCTTCCCAAGGATCACCTGGAGCAGATTGCCAACCTCTTTGGTAGTCACGACTCGAATGTGACAATTGGCCAATTCTTCAATGAACGGTATGCGTTATTTATCGATTTCAGAGCATCTCCCGACCATACCCTACATGGTAGCGGGAGACCCCTACAGAGGCTTAGTGACGGCATCACGTTGCACATGACCAAAAAGGCTGACGGAACTGGGGATATACGCTGTTATGTGTACTTGCTGATGGATGTTCAGTTAAACATTCTAGGCGGCCGCTATCATTCTGTGGAATGTTAGTGATCACAATTTGTATTTGTCCTATGAGGATAAATATAAATCAATATGGAAGAAAACAAGAGATGTCCAAATTGTAAAAAAGTGTTGGCCTTGGTTGCATTTAGGGTGTTGAAAAATGGCCAAGCTACAAAGGCATGCATATGCTGCCTGGATAAAAAGAAACAGCAGCGTGCCAAAAACAAATGCCCCCATGGTAGGCGGATGGCGCAGTGTAAAGACTGTGGGGGAAATCAAATATGCCCCCATGAAAGGGTGAGGGCCTATTGTAAGGAATGTAAGGGCAGTCAGATTTGTCCCCATGAGAGACAGAGGGCTTGCTGCATAGACTGTAAGGGCAGTCAGATTTGCAAACATCTAAGGATGAGGGCCCAGTGCAAAGAGTGCAGGGGGAGCCAAATCTGCCAGCATGAAAAAAGGAAAGCCCAGTGCAAGGAGTGCAAGGGCAGTCAGATATGTGAACATGAGAAATTGAGGTATCGCTGCAAGGAATGCAAGAAGGGTAAACACTTGGAGGGAACCCGGAGCTGCCCAAATTGTAAAAAGAGTCTTTTGCCAGATGCATTCAGGGTGGTGAAAAATGGTCAAACTACAAAGACATACAAACACATCAAAGTACCTCGCGAAATTTTTAACACCACTGACAAAGTCAACATATACTACTGAAAGCTCTTTAGATTTTATATCATCATTGAAAGGAGAAAAGATACCTCATAATTACAAACTAGTATCTTTTGACGTCACTAGTTTATTCACCAACGTCCCTTTGAAACAAACGATAGACATAATATTGAAAAAGTTATAGAAACAAAAATTAAGCGAGAGGAAATGAAACATCTATTAATCTTATGTACAAAACATGTACATTTCAGTTTTAACAACCAACTGTAGATGGTTGATGGTGTAGCAATGGGCTCGCCTCTAGGACCAGTCCTAGCAAATATCTTCATGGTTGAGTTGGAGAATGAAATAGTCCCAAAATTAGAAAATTCAGTAAAATTTTGGAAGCGATATGTAGATGACACTATATGTTTTGTTAAGGAAAACCAGATAAACAATGTGCTGGTCACACTTAATAGTTACCATTCGAATATCCAGTTCACATATGAAATTGAAAACGATAATTTCTTGATGTAAAAGTGAAACGTATGAATGATGGTTCATTTAACACATCCATTTATCGAAAAGACACGAAGACTGAAATATAAATGCACTGGAATTCATTTGCACCACGCCCATGGAAATTTGGAACGGTTAAATCGTTGGTGTTGAGAGCGTTTAATATATGCTCTTCATCACAAGATCTGAAATACGAACTAAATGAATTAAAAAATGTGTTTATAAAAATCAATGGTTATCCAGAAGCAGTTGTATATAATGTAATTAACAACAAACGGCGAAAATTCAACATTCAAAATGCCGACACTGTTTCTGATGAAGACACCAATGAACCTCTAATAACACCTTTCATGGTTCTACCATACAAAGGAGATCAGGGTAACTGCTTAGTAAAGCGTCTATATAACACTTTCAAACAGTTTCTACCTGCCAATGTCAAGCCACGCATTGCTTATCAATGTCGAAAGTTATTTTCGCTATTTTCTGTGAAAGATTCCAAGGACGAACACAAACATTGTGTTGTGTACAAATATACTTGTCCGGTGCAATCGTGCGATGCTACATACATTGGTGAAACAGCGAGGAAGCTAAATAAAAGAATGATAGATCACCAAAAGCGCGATAAGAACTCTCAAATCCTAAGACATTCAGCCACTGAGAATCACCCACCTGCTGAACAAAAGAACTTCAGTATTTTAATAGATAATGTTCACCACTTTAAAAAGGGAAAAATAGCTGAGGCCATGTATATTCGTGATATCAGTCCCACGCTTAATGTGCAGGAATTATCTGTTCCATTAAAATTGTTTTAAGATAAATATTATTTATAGTCAACAAGGGGAGGAGTGCATTTGTGTTCCGCGCGGTGGACGTTACCCTCACCAACGGTATATAGTTTATATACCCTTGGGTTTGCCGTTATGTGTTATATGTTTTGGTTTTCTGTGTATTGTGTAGTTGTTGAAAATTATATTAAAAAAAAATTGTGAGATAATTGTAACAATTTACAAGACGAAATATCTGTTAAAATAAAATAAAAAATGTCATCATCAATCAAACTTCTCGTATTTATTTTTATTGTGAAGTTATATGCCCGACTTAATATATAAAACTAATTAAGCAAGAACATATTTGTTAATATTGATCTGCTTGTGCTAACGCATTTGCCTATTGTTTAACTTGATGTCAATTGAGCTTGCTGCAATTTTTGGTCATATAAATGGGCAAAACAATAACAGCCAGTGGATATTAATAATCAGTTTCTCAACTAAAAAACAAAATACATAACAATAAAAGATTAAAGCAATTCTCCGGAATTTGCAGACAACACATAGAGGTCTAATAGTATTCTGAAAAGATGTGTTCACATATTTCTATTTGAGAAAGCTAAAACAATAAAAAATCAAGGACTTACATTCACATTGTATGGATCTTCGTTTGATATTATTCTTACGATTTTTCATATCAGTAATTGGCTGTCCGTTCTATATTACCAAAAATACAATTTAGCAAAGCAAAAGAATACATGCCAAGATTTAACCTAAATATAACGTAAATGTTTCTTAATAAACCTAGAAGGACACTGGTCTCTGTTTCATGTAAAATAAATATATAAAGTAAAAGAACGTTTTAGTCCAAAGTAAAGTCTGCATAACTTTTTAAACAGTTGTGTGAAAGTACAAACATTTAAGAAGTTTCCTCAAATAATTATTTTTTAACGTTGTAAAAAATAAGAAATATAAAAACATTTATATAGATGCAAATAGTAATGAATGGAAACATTTGGGAAGTTTCCTCAAATAATTATTTTTTAATGCTGGAAATATATAAATAAAAAAACCCATCTATATATGCATGCAGATAGTAATGAATGGAAACTCGTTGTTCTTAATTGAACAAATTTCTTTATACAGAAAAATCCTTGTTGGTACACATTGCATTTTTGCTGTTTTTTGGGCTGAATGAAAAAAAAAAGATTTATGTGGAGTATTTGTTCCACTAGTACTAGTGGCTTTATATCATAGATTATAACTGTGTGCAGTTTTCATGAATACAAATAGGTCTAGAATCAATTTTTAATAGCCAATGCTCTTTTCAAGTACAAGTTTCAGGAATTTCATAAAGTTACTTAATTGATTGTATTTTTTGAGCTTGGTGATTTGTTGATTATATTTTCTGCCTGAACACATATGTATTGGTTTTGACGCACAATCAAAACACTTGCAACACTGACACTGGTCCATTGTGGCACAAAAGTAGCGATGTATGTCACTCACTAACTGCACATGCTTGTTGATTCTTTGTTCTTTATTGCTTTATAAAAATCCAAACAGTGTTTTCAATTGACATGGTCACAAAAAGACAACCAGAAATAAACAGACTTCGTAGACTACACATTCATTGAGAAAATTGTATTACATCCAGACTTTTAGAGAACTCCATTCCAATTAAATTTTAACAAAGTTTTGTGATGTATGGTATGATTTTCATTAAGTTATATGCGGGAATATTGGAAAACCATGCTTGACTCTGTACAGTTAATCAGTTCAAGCTAAGATGTTAATGGATAACAATACAGAACCACTGAATTATGTTTCACATGAATTAAATTCCATGTGGAGTAATTTTTGTGGATGTCATATCGTCTGTAATTAGTTTGCAGATGTATTTTGAGCTGACTAATTAATGTGGATAACTGTTTTTTCGTAGACAGACTTACTTCAAATATCTCAATTTTTTTTAAACAACAATACCATGAATCTTACCCATGCTAGACATAATTCACGGAATATAAACACTCTGATCAGTACGAAAGGCATGTTTGGCCAATGCAGCTTTGATACACAAAGAAATATTGACATAAATTCTGTATTTTTTCTTAAAAAAACAAAAATATTGTTTCCTGATTTTTAAAATGGATGTTGGGTTTATTTGGCTAGTTTTTATGTGACACGTTATCTAGCATTTGTGTGTCTTAAACAAAACAAATTTAAGGTGATGGCTACTCGCTACTGTTTCTTTATTTAAAGTACTGGTACAGTTAAAATTTTGAGCCATCGTGACAACTTTTTGCAAAATAGAAAATGTTAGGTGGCTAACCTTGCTGGAAAAGGTTTTGATAGGGTGTAGTTATTTTGTACTTTTTTTACCTCTACTTGCGAAATTTTAAAATAAATATTCAGGTAGGGGATGCAGTACATCTGAATAAAGCGCTTCGCCAGGATGTGTGACTTGGTTTAAGTGATCCAACTGGCATTCAATGTCTGATAACTCAATTTTATTTGAATCGCACTTGCAGAAAACTTCGTTCTATAACAACTCAACAGAGTTTTAGCATAACGTATATATGCACTACCTTAAGGGAAGAAATTATTTGCGGAAGAATTTTGTGCGGAATTTATTTTTGCGGATGAGTGACCCAAAAATGGCATATTTTGCGGAATAAATTTTTGTGGATAGCGACCTCAAAAGAGATATTGCGGAAGAAATTTTTGCGGATGCAAGAAATTTGGTAAATCGAAAGTCGGGAAAAACCGAATTTAGTACCTAAACGTGTATGAAAAACATCCGATTTATGAAATATCATCTCTCTATTTTTCATCAAAATATCAAAAAAAGAATACTAAGCTGTAACAAATGTAAGATCAAATATCGTCACTGAAAATATCGAAAATATTTCTACATGGATCGTCAAGCTAAAGAGGCCTTTAAACGTAAAGCAAAGTCAACAGATCGATTCTTTACGCATAAAGTATTTCAAAAAGTTTGCGGAATTTATTTTTGCGGATGACCAAAATTTCTTAACTTCTGCGGAATTTATTTTTGTGGATTAGGGCAAAATCCGCAAAAATTAATTCCGCAAAAAAAAGTTCCGCACAAATTTCTTCCGCAAATAATTTCTTCCCTTAAGGTAATCACTCAGTGAGATGAATGTTAGGGTTTAACTGCACTTTAACGCTCAAACTGTCGTTTAATGTCGGGTTATCCGGCTAGTTTCATAATAAAAACATGAAACCCAAGCGGTTTTACGCTCACACTAAAAGCACAGAATTTTCTTGGAAGTTAGGACTCAATATTTTTTGCTTTTTCTTGTGTCTGAGACGCCTGAATCCTACTTACAGTTAGTTTCACTCTACATAAATGCCGTTATACATTTGTGCAGATTATTTCTGCATAAATCAAAGTGGCATGCTAAAAAAAGCATTAATTATTGCACTTAGAGAGACTTCACCTTTGTCGTTGAATTGGTACACTTGGACTTGATGTAATGTAGCAAGAGTCATATAAAAGAAAATGTGACTGAACCTGGATCTTTTACAGATTTTCTTTGTAAGAATCTTACTACTAGATCACAGAAGTGTTACACGAAAAAACGTTGGAAATGAATACAAGCGATTTGGAAACTATGAATTTTAAGAAAAGTAATAACAAACCTAGCAGTCATAATATGCATTGTAAAGAAACAAATAACAACATAACGATCAACACTAACATTTTATTCCAATACATGGAAAAGGACTTTGGCAGTACTTTTAAGCTCTACCATGTGTACAGGTAGTGGCATAAAAAAACATCCTGATCATTAGAGTTACTGCAAAAAAAATTGTCATAACATAAGAACCATCCAGTAAATTCTCTGGCAATTCTGCCTCAAACCGCTGATGGTGATTTCTATTTAATGTGGTTTGTGGTCAATGGTTTTCCGGATGGACCAGGTTTCCAGTGTTTATCTCCCATTGCTACAAAAATCTTTTTGAAATATCTAACTAACTAGACAATGGGGGGATATTGTACTTATAATCTCAAGTAGAGGACATGATTCAAACGCTCTACCGACAGAGCTGCACTAAATCCATCATCTTTTTAAACATTTATAGGAACACGACCATTCATATATTTGCTGCAATGATTTCCACAACATAACTTAGTACACTTTTTTGCTTGACATGGCAGTCATACTCTTTTTAGAAAGATTTCAGTTCCTGAGCATCCATACATTTGTTAGACTATGTGCAAAACGACATAACATTTTGCATTGATTGTAACGTTTTCTTAGAAACAGCATCCATACTTTTACTAACGGCGCGTGAAACCGCCACAGTATCGACGCAATTCTTATATTGATTTTCACCACACAGTGTTCTGTTAAAGGCACAGCAGACGTACATTGGTTCCATGGTTACAGAACTCTCATGCACACATTCGCTATAATTTTCAAGAGGGGAAAGCAAATACACAGTTGTTGCTTGCTATCAACGACCAGTATACATAAATTCGGCAGATTTTTTTAAGAAAATTTTATTTGGCGCACTTTTTAAATGTGTCGTAAACGACACAGCATCCATACATTTCTTTAATACCTCCCGTCAGTGCTGGTATTAATTCGAATTCAATAACTACGAGTACTTCTTCCAATAATTATATATGTGTGGTATGTTCGCATACAGTGCGTTAATTTATGCTTGTAGCCAGCCACTGATAAAACAACTTTATGCCCCTTGCGACTCTGTTTTAGCAATTTTACTAAGCATCTTTAATTCATTAATCCAATCTTCTACCTTATCCAAAACATATCCACCTTTGAAGCTTCTAGAACCAATTACATTATTACATTATTACCAATTACATGTTACAAACTGCGGTGTAATAAATTAGTTCCTCAAAAAATTATTTTTTAACTAAATTTTACTTATTGGATTTGATTTTCACATGGCAACTACCTTATTCCATTAAATTAACGAGTCAAGAAATTAACGCGAATTAAATTAACGGTCATGAAATTAACGCGGTTCAATGAAATTATTTTGAAAAAGGCATTTAATTAACGCGGTTGAGCAAGGTTGTTTTCAAAAACGCATTTAATTAACGCGAATTTGAGAATATGTGATATCACACGAAGCAAAAATTACGGCAACAGTCGAATCCACGGTAGTAAAGCGGTCTTCTCTATTTAATGGCGGTTTGGAAATCGAAATAAAAGTTTTCGTTGTTTGGAAAGACAATGTTAAAAATTTAAAGAAAAAGTGCTTTTAGTTAATTTTCCACTTGGATCAGAGTATGAAGATTATACAAAAGCTATTTAAAAAAAGATTGCTGAAAAAGAGAACACCGTTGAGCTATCGTCCGATGAGGAGGAAATAGTAGAGAATTTGTAAAAAAATTTGTATTTTTATGATTTTTAGGCTTTATATATTATAAAAAAGTTACCAAATTAACAGTATTTTAATTAACCAGTCATGAAATTAACAGTCTTTAAATTAACACTGCATTTAATTAACGGTCATTAAATTAACGCGAATATTGAAAAACCGCGTTAATTTCATGACTCGTTAATTTCATGGAATAAGGTAGTTATAGCTCAGCAAAACCTGAATAACTGAACGTATATCCCTAGTAAATTAAAAAAATTCCTACTTTCTTTTCTTTTCTTGTAGTTACCTCTTTTCTTGAAACTTTTGTTTGTAAAAATTTTTGAATTGATTTGCATTATTGTTTGTTGCAGTATGAAACTAATTACTGCACACCATGTTGTTCTTCCATTTGAACTACCACCTTTTAAAGATGGATTGGATTCGAACCAATAACTTTCATGGTTTTACAACAATGGAAATATTTTTTAAATAACATAACATAGAAATACAAAAGATCACACATAGTATCAGCATTTACACAAAACTAATTTTGTTACCAGAAAATTTCCTTATCCCACTCTTCCCAGAATCATTATCACCAAAGTTATTTTGGGTTTTACCTGCATTAGAAATACAAAAAAAAAACGGTAAAGAAGCAAAAATCAAACCACACTGCCATTACCACCAAATTGATTAACATAAAAAGCAAAGTATAAATTAGAACAGAAAAATCCCAAGAAGAGTTGTGAACAAAAAAAACATTGCGCATCATCATTAAATTAAAACAACAGAAATTTACCTAGTTTTTAAAACCATTACACTGTAAAACTAATTCCACCACTCCACGATTTTGTTTTAATATGAGGGGTGGTAATAAATTGAAACAGGGCTTAAAATTTTCAGTAATTGGGTGTTGCTTGTTCAATTTTTCAGCATAAGTCGCAATAAAGCCTTGAGGTAGGAAATTAGCTGACTGAAGAGAGGGATATAATTCAACTTAGGGGTATTCCAACTGGCAATATTACCTGTACATATAATATGTCCCTCCTGAAAGTCAATATACTGAATAAAAATTTGACTACTTATTTGAATAATTATGGTATCAAGTTAGCAGTATCTCTACACTGTCTCAATTTAACAAGGATGGTCCAGATTTCAGACATGTCTAGCCTAGTTAACTAAGATTTCTTCGAGATATTAAAATTGAGTTTTTTATATAATAATTTTTCAGTGCAAACCCGAAAAATCAACCAATAAGCATAAAGTCAGCATGGCCACATCTAAAGGGGGATTTTCACGAAGCGAATTGAACGACGAATTCGATGGCGAATTCGCTTTTTAATTTTCACGACAAAATAAATTAGGCGCCAAATTCATTGTTTACATTAGTTAACCGCGTTCTGATTGGTCAAAAACTAGCAGCGAAACCTTTAGCCGCGAAAAAGTAGGAACTGTTTCTACTTTTCAGCGAAGCGAATATTTCGATGCAAAGTCAAAACAAACAAAACTGCGCATGCTCAGATACAATTCGCCGTCGAATTCGCCGTTCAATTCGCTTCGTGAAAATCATTAAAGAAGAAAATATTTCCCAATAATGATCACGTGAGCAAAGAACAATAGAATTTCTTGCCTTAAAGTATTCACAAATTTCTTTCATACAAGACAAAAAATATCTTCTGAGCAATTGTATTTCAAGTGGCAAAACTGGTATTTTATTTAATAAAGCATGTTAACATAGATGTCAAAGATAAATGTATCATAAAAGTAAAAAATAACTTTTTAAGACAAAGTATTCTTACTACTAAAGTGAGCACACAGCACTATTCGTCTTGCTTTAAAAAATAAGCTTACTTAAAATAATTAGTTAACAAAATTCAATCTAGCTCAGGCTACAGAAAGTTAATTATATGCTTAACTCAGATATCTTTGAAAAGATGACGTACACTGTCTCTTTTTTTCAAAAATAAATACAAATGTGCCAGCTCTTTCAGAACATGTATTCAGTATGGAATTAGCTACATTTCATGTTGGTAGAAATTATATTTAAAAAAAATATTCTCTTTATAGAAAAAATCAACCCTGGCCTACTTTTCCACCACATCAGATTTTAAAAACTAACGTTTTCCTCAAAAAATTATTTTTTTAATTTTTTTATAAAATTATTATTCAGCAGATAACTGAAAAAACATCAATTTAAACTTTTTAATAGCAAATTTCCACAGTTAATGTATACTATTAATAGCACGGCTTTCCAATGAATGGCTGTATTAAGTATTATGACGTTCAACAGTGTAAGTTATTGTTGCCAGAAATTGTATCCTGGAAAGAATCAATTTTTATATGTAAATTATACCTATTATCATCATTTTCCTCAAAAATTTATTTTTTGGTCTTATAACAGCAGATCACTGAGAATTTACAGAACTCAAAATCTTGTGGTAACATTTTTAAAATTAAAAATCTTGATTTTGTAAACATTATATGCACAAATCCTAACAAATTATAATTTTTTTAAAAATAAATTGGAATGATCATCTGTTTTAAAACATCACTGCACATGCATCTAGCCCACGAGAATTGTATGGAGCAAAAGATTGAAATGGAACTGGAGTTTAAAAAAGAATGTCTTTTTGTAAGAAACACAATCGTTACGAGAAAATATAACCTGCCGTGAAAAGATAGTCTGCGGCCATGTTGAGGGGCGGATTGACACGGCAAACAAAATAGTAGATGATTGCAGTGAATACAACATGGTATGACATAGCCCTCTCTTTGTCATGTATTCCTGCAGTATATATTTGCTATAGGTTACTTCTAACGACAAAGCAATGTGTTTCGTTAATATATTTAAAGGGGAAGTAAGCTCTAATTTTTTATTTAAAAAAAACAGTAGCCGCCACAAAAAAAACTGGAAATACTATTTTCATATTAAAGTTTCTCCATCTTTGTAAAAACTTGTGTTTACTACGCGTGAAATCTCTTCGTTATTCTGACCCCTTTGCGAGTTGAAATTATGACGTTTTTTAGTTCAGAAAGTGTAGTGTGCTGGCGGTGGTAGTAGTATTAGTTGTTAATTTACTTAAACATTCGCGTTTAACAGCTTAAAAACATGCCAAATTGCGCCGCCATCAACTGCACTAACAGAACTGGTAATAATAAATCAAAAGAAATGTTGACGATGTTGTAGTTTTTTTCAAAATTCCCAGCGCAGAGAAAAACGAGCTTCGAAAAAGATGGTTACATTAGAAGAACTGGTCCCTTGCCTAAGGATTCAGGATTTTATATATGTTCCACGCACTTTGAGCCAGACTGCTTTGAAAGAGATCTTCAGGCAATTACCTGATTTACGTAAATCATTTGTTTTTGTATGTATCAACCGACCAAACACATGCTTCTTTCGTATTTGTTTATCAAAATAAAAAGATACAAGCTTGGTATAAACTTCGTGTTCGTAACCAACAATTACGTACCAAGCCAACAAAAATTATATTTTACACAATGATAATTCTTTCTTTTAACATTAATGAATTCCTAATAACTTTGTCTCGTTGATTCATTTTTTTTCAAACTTACTTTGACTTTCAAGTTCAAAAATTATGCACCTCACAACATGTAAATGTTTTCTTCGTCGCATGCATGTCTTGACAGACGGGGGTAATGACAACAATTCGGAAATATCTATCGGCTTTAGAGTATTTATTGCGGATTGCCCATAAAGCACACGATGGTATGTCTTTCTGAACATCTTTTTCTAATCGATTATGTACCCATCAAATCTGCAATACATGTTTTTCCTAACATAGGAAATTTAAATTTTACCCCCTGTTCACATACACTCATTGGGAGCACATCTCACTATTGTATTTCTTCATTAGAACGCATCTTCGGTATTCTATTTTTTTTAATCCCGTCATCATTGTTGCTTTCCGGGCCTTCTTCATTGAATTTCAAAGATGCAGTTGCATAAAATATTTCGGATGAAGAGCAAGATGTTTTTTTTCACAAAAGATTGTGTTGAAAAGTTTATTGTAAAGAGCTTGGTGAGAAACTTTTTATCATGTTGTACGTATGGAAAATGTATTTCCTTTTTTATCGGACTTTTTATTTTTAACACGATTCAATTTAACAATTTCAATTAATTGAAGACAGAAGGGTGTTAAAGATATAAAATGGATATCACTTCAGTCATGATTATAAATATGAAAGAGTTTATATTTGGCGAAATTATTTGTACTTTCGAAGTAGTCGTCAGGAATTTCATTATTTTCTTTGCAGCACAAACTTTCAGAGAATAAACTCATCGGTCTACAGTGACCACCTCATTTACACCAATTATTGTTTCCAATTCGATTGCCTTCTTTTTGGTATAACTTCGTCTTCATGGTTTCTTATTCGAAAGTATGTTGCATTATAAGCAGCAACATAGGGCCTCGTCTAGCTAGTGCAATGTTTTGAACTATAAAACGTCATATTCAAATTAGAACCCAGTCTTTTTTATTTTGACGCGCTTTTTTCAAAAACGAAGTTTTTACGGAGATATGATCAGGGAATATAGGTATTTAGAAATAAATTCTTGTGTTTATGTGTTATTTTTCTGATTTCATAAGTTCAAATGCAAATACGTAGTCGAAAAAATCTTTTTCACATTTTTGAGGTTACTTCACCTTTAACACTTTTAAACCACTCCATAAGTGAATACTAAAAATTAAAAAATTGCACGTGCAAATTCTCCAATATAGATTCATGTGTGTTGTTTTTTTCATGGAATTCCTGGTACAATGTGCACATGTGATACAGTGATAGTCTTTATCTCTAGTTCTGATTCACTGGTGGGACTGTCAAGATTGAGGCCCTGGATTTTGATCTTTAATAGATCTAAGTTAGGAGAGATGTTCCAAGGGTACAATCTTGACGGCCCCATCACTGCTCCTCTGCTATCGTAATAACTGCAGTTTAAAATGGTGCCAGGAGTAATTCATGCAAGTATATGTTTTTTATCTTCTCTTTTTCCCTCATTTTCTATGATCGCTTTTACTTTCATCAGAACTTCAAGTTTTTTCGATTTATTATTTGTTACTTTTTCTGTTTAAAGTGTAAATGATACAGTTACCCTGTAGTGTGTGTGGAAAACCAGTTAAAAACAACGGACATGCCATTTTATGCAATTCTTGTGATGAGTGGTCCCACTGTAATTGCAATGGAATCTATACTTCTGAATACCTATTTCATTAAACAAGGCCCAATGATCCTTTGTTATACCTAAGTTATGTCAATCATACCAGGCCCTTTTTTTATTCCTCAGATATATAATATCGTAAAAATATGGACAATGCTCTCACTTCAACTAATTTACAAACCTCTGTTCAACCGGTTTGGACAAGTGGACGCAAAATGCCCTTTCTCGAAACGAGAAAAACAGGTCCTGGTCCTGGAGGTGAGATGAAGAGGTGCTAGAGCCTGGGATTGCGAGGATGATGTTGAAGGAAGCAATGAGGCCCTACGCATGTACTGACTAAAAAAAGGTCATCTATGCATCCAACCAACGTGCTGGATCACTAGCCATGTGCAAGCGATGGAGTTGGTCAAATGCGATGTAGAGAGCAAAAAAACCATATTGATTGGCAAACTAAGTTACAAAGTCTGGTATGTAATCATTTCCTGGCAAAGATGCAAAAAAAAGACAACACACATCTTAGGTAATTGCTCAATGCTAAGGACCAGGACTTAATCCTTCATGTGTGACTTATTTGTGGTCATTCTTATAAGGGAGACAGACACTGGGACTACTGCCACTGTTTCTACATTCAGGTGTTACTCACCAATATAATCCATCGAAATAGACGAGGCTAAGAGAGCATTAAGCATGGGAGGAAGAAGCAGGTCAAAGTTAACATACTCACACTTCTTAATTATTTCCATGTACCTTTTGGGCACAGGAGGGGTAGGCGGAATAAAAGAAAAAATAAGTGCGCAAAGCATCAACATTGTCATTATAGCAACACAGGAGGAAAATGGTGGCAGAAGTTGTGTGTCAGTAAAAGTTGAGGGCTCTATTTGTGTTCTTGTGGCCGAAATACAACCAGAGTTTCCTAATTGAGCCCTAATTTTGTCTCTAAGGAATTTCACTGGATTGCTTTTAAATCCAACTGCATCAAAATTAAGGTTACAGACTTAGCCTTACTCTTTCTCGTAGCCAAAGTTTAGTTTTAAACAAACATTTTTTAAACTTTTTTGTTGTAGGTGTCGAGGGATTTTTCTCCTCCTGGAGGTCAACGTTATTGCACATGCTCCAAATCCAAAACCAGGTTGTCCACTGAGTTATTCAAGTTTTCCATTCCTAGATGTTGGGCGGCTGCAGAAAAAGGCTGTTGAACAGCAAAATCAGGCTTATTAGCAATGCCATTTCCTTAATGTGTGGCTGAAGCTGAAGCTTTAGCAATATAATTTGTTGATCTACACTTAACAGCAATTTTGAAGGAATTAGCTGCAAGGATGAGTTTTTTTCTTCCCAAGCTTTAGCCACTGTTCCACTGTGTTTGTTTTGGTCCAATCTTGTGGAAACAGAAAGTGTGGCAGAACCTGTGCTGTTATTAGCTGCAGTTATAGTAAATACAGCTGGCAAAATCCACAAAGTTGTGAGGAGTTCTTGTACGTTTGAAAAACCTTATGAGTGATTACCCATCCTATCTTGATAACTACTATTATCAGCAAAGTATTGTCATACCATCAATGACTCAAACCTTTTGAGCCATCCAATTATTTTTATAGATATTTTCCAATACCTCAATATTTCAGCTTTCCTTTCAGGCTGCATCCTTTTCCATTTCTGAAAAGACAACTGATAGCCAATGCTATATTGAAAAAAAAGATAAATCGTACCAGTCTAAGTAACTATAACCATCTATTCACAGTCAAATTTGAGAAGTGTGTGTGTGTTCTGATCATTTTATTGACAGGAAGCCAGCATTCAATAATCCGCATCCCACTTTGATGATGGGTTATTAGTCTTCTCCACCGTCTAAGAGGGTGTTGGATATGCCATTAAGAAGAATAATAACATATAAATCACCACTCAAAAGAAAGACATGCAACCAACAACTGGGAAACCATCATTGTCTACAATAACATCAGTTCCGTGTCTCTCTAAGCAAAATCTGCAAAACAACCTTAATCTTCTGTCTGAGTGGATTCTTCCACGGGCCTTATCAACTAGTATGTAGTAATTCAAAATGTTGTGTATCGTAATAATTGAGGTTTACTTTTAAAATTTCAGAATATAGGTCTATACTTCAAGTTTAAGGATTTTCCAGGTTACTTGAAACCCTGGTTTGTGTAAAGGAGGAAATCTTGAGGTTACTTGTGGCGCCGTAGATTAGTGGTTATAGCTCTCGTACTCTGTGCGGGAGACCGGGGTTCGATTCCTCTTGACAACGATTCAACATTGGGCAAGTGAATGTTACCATAGCCCCGGGTTAACCCAAGCCATGTGAGGGAAATTGGGGAGATGGCACACTGTGTGGGCCGTTGGATGTTGCTGGGAGTTGTCTAGTAGAGCGCGGGCCCTAATTGGGTCTGCGTAGCTCAAAATGAGCATTAAATACTCTAGGACTCTCCATCTAAGCCATGGCCCCTCCTGGAAATAATAGACAGGGTATATCCCTCAATATTTGTGAGGCTAGCCATGTAAAATATGCACATCTATCTATCTATCTACTTAGCTTCTTGTTTTACTTAATTGGTTACAAGAAGTTCAGAATAAAAGAAGTCATGATAGTTTTATCTTGAATGAAGTTTATTAAAAAATACAATAAAGTTTATTCAAAAGAAATACCACAGCCCATTTATCTTTTATCATTCTGCGCAGTGAGTGTTCTTTTTAACTTACTAATTACAGGCTTTTTATTAGTAGCTAGCTAAACATTGGCTTTATAGTAAAAATAAATATACAGCTACTTTACCACCGAAACCATCAATACAAGCTGGAATTCAAAATTGACAGTTTTTTATGCATTTCAAGCCTTCAAAGAGGGGAAACACTTTGAACGATAGCTGGCATCTTAATTACATAATCATTAATAAACAAATACAGACCGGTTTTGATAACGTACTGTGAAATACAAAGCCCGAGCTCAGACCAAGCTTGTGAGGTTGCCCTGACAAATGGCTTTGTATTTTACAGGGCAGGATCAAAACTGGTCAGTAGCCATTTTATAGCTGAAATCTATTCTTATCTTTGAAACAACAATCAAATTTTGCACATGATTAGGCGGATGTCACAAATATTTGGTGTTAGAGTCACCCGACCGACCCTAATTTTTGATCGAAATTTTTGATATACTGAGTCGGAAAAACTAAAATGACAAAAAAATATTATACGCTTGTTGTCTCCCCACAGCGATTACCCACCATTATTGTTGTGCTTCGCTTTAAAATGCGAAAAGGGTTCTGAGAACGGCGCGCGGAAACTCTATTTAAACGAGGTGCCAAAGTTATCATTAAATATCGGCGATTTAATGGCGCGCGTTAATGGCTGGATGGTTGGATACAATTTTTCGAATTTTTGAGTTATCATTAGCTGACCGACCGACTCTATTTTTGGTGCTTAAATGACTCTAACACCAGATATTTGTGACGTCCGCCTTAGATGGAATACCAATGGCAAATTTTCCTCCACAACTACTTAAATTAGAATGTACAGTTCAAATTTCGAAGGGAGAAGAAAACGTGCGAAATTACGTTAAAAACGAACCAACCAAAAAGGGTATTTGTTTCAGTTATTTTAAACCGACTTACCCTTCCAAACATTCCAAGTCAGCTCTTCGTCTGAATCAAATGTGTTTTCGCATGTTACGCAGAAGCAAATTGTATATTCAGCAGTGGCTTTTACTTCTACTTTTTGCTCATGAGCAATCAGAGTTCTTGCGGCCAACGTTCCATGTGATCCAGATGTTGGAAGCCCACGCTGGGAAAGGAAAAATTGAAGTTCAGCTTTAGAAAGTTCTAAAAAATTCTGCAAACATTCAATATCTTCAGCCGAAGCCATCACCCTCGCTTGATTTAACTTTTTAGCTTTTTTAATTATCGTTTTTTGTGTAAAATATATAAGAATTGATTAAAATTTAAATTAAAATTTGCTTGTATAAACAGGAAAACCACACCACCACATAAACTTCGCATCGCTGCTGGCTGCGCTCTTGTATTTTGTCATAGTGATTACCCTGAATGCTTTGCGCCGTCTACCGTAAATGATCGATTAAGCCCCCGGGGGCTTATTTGTCAAAATGGGTTTTGGGGGAGGGGGCTTATTCGGGAAGGGGGGGGGGGGGGGTTAAATGGGGGGGGGGCTTATAAAATTATGCAAATATCTAGTGTGCTAAAAAATAAAAACAACGATTTTAATAAACACAACATATCTTTCTAAAAGTATAATAAAAACAAACACTAATCGATCTCAATATCACTATTGCCTTCGTCCTCGTCTACGATCGTCTCTAAGGGAGCCGCATCAATCATTTCCTCGGCATCTGGGATAAATGGGTTGTCTTCCGTCTCGTTTACCAGTTGTATTTGTTCATTGAGCATTGCAAGACCAAGATATTATGATGAACACTGGCGAATCGTTTAGTTTCGTTTCACACAGTGTACGGCTATCATGCATTGCGTTTGGACATAAACACCACATTGAAAAGGTTTCATTTACTTTTTCCATGAAGTCTGTTGTAGTGTTTTTGCAAATGCCAAACACCGTAGAGCAATTTTTAGAGTAACAATTTCTGCACTTTAAAATTATGAAGTATGGAAGACATTACAAACTCCAGCTCAAAAGTACTGAAATTTCGACTGTTCTTCCGTAAAACCGCAACTAGACATTCAACAATCAAGAGCAAAATTAATATGCCCAAAGTAACTTGTGAGGAATTGACGATTGATGTATAAATACTAGCGTAATAGTGACCACTCGGATTCACTCATGGTATTTAGGACATACATTGCTTGTAATGTATTCTGTAAGGCTCAAACAAACGGATCATGTCTCGTTGAGTGAGCGCAGTAAAACACAAGATGTGAAATTGAAAAGGAATATTTCGGGGCGTGTCTGCTAAATTTGTTTTTTTGTTTCTGATATTATGATGAACACTGGCGAATCGGCCTTCATGCCTTGTTTATCTACCAACTACAATTGATGTACTGATAAGAATCTCTTTGTGGGAAGATGTCCAGATATTTTTTCGTTTGTATATAGTGCGAGACCATTATGGCGATGGTAGTCATTTGAACGCCGTTTTCGCCAGTTCACTTTGACTGAAAAGTTAGAATATTTTTTGAAACTATTTGTATGAAGCTTAACTGCTGTAAGCCCCTGCGTTTTTTAACCATAGTTTTGGCTCTGTGAATAATTATTTTTCTTGTAAATAGAGTTTGTATAGTGATGAATTGTAATTGGCTTTATAGTCACATTCTAAATGTGGATGCCTATGTTGCGCAGCACTAGAAAAAGACGCCGTACCACACTCTACTACATGCTACTACGCTCTACTTCAGCGTACTACACTCTATTACAGAGCAATACGCTCTACTACTACGCTCTACTACAGGCTACTACACTCTACTACAGAGAAATACGCTCTACTACAGAGAAATACTTTCTACTACGCTCTACTACAGGCTACTACACTCTACTACAAGCTACTACAGAGAAATACGCTCTACTATAGAGAAATACGTTCTACTACAAGCTACTACACTCTACTACAGGCTACTACACTCTACTACAGAGAAATACGTTTTACTACAGAGAAATACGCTCTACTACAGGCTACTACACTCTACTACAAGCTACTACACTCTACTACAGGCTACTACGCTCTACTACAGGCTACTACATAGAAATACGCTATACTACGCTCTACTACAGCCTACCACACTACAGCCTACACTCTACTACAGATAAATACGCCGTACTACAGTCTACTACACTCTACTACATAGAAATACGCTATACTACGCTCTACTAGGCTCTACTACAGGCTACTACACTCTTCTACAGAGAAATACGCTCTACTACAGAGAAATACACTCTACTACAGAGAAATACGGTCTACTACAAGCTACTACACTCTACTACAGGCTACTACACTCTACTACAGAGAAATACGCTCTACTACAGAGAAATACGCTCTACTACAGAGAAATACGCTCTACTACGCTCTACTACAGGCTACTACACTCTACTACAAGCTACTACACTCTACTACAGGCTACTACACTCTACTACAAGCTACTACACTCTACTACAGGCTACTACACTCTACTACAGAGAAATACGTTTTACTACAGAGAAATACGCTCTACTACAGGCTACTACACTCTACTACAAGCTACTACACTCTACTACAGGCTACTACACTTTACTACAGAGAAATACGCTTTACTTCAGAAAAATACGCTCTACTACGCTCTACTACAGGCTACTACACTCTACTACAAGCTACTACACTCTACTACAGGCTACTACACTCTACTACAAGCTACTACACTCTACTACAAAGAAATACGCTCTACTACGGCCTGCTACAGAAAATAACGTACTGCTACACATCGCTACGAAAAATTACGCTTTAGTTATTACTATTCAGTTTAGTATAACAGCTTTATATCCTAGCCAGTATTATTTATTTTTATGTTAAAGTTGTGTTTATCTAGCTAGGTCCTTAGCTACTTCTGGCCAAAAAGTGAAAGTAGCCAAATGCAGTTTGGCTGCAACACAATTCTAAATTCTTATGCTAAATGAAGTTAGGCAGCTACCACTTTAATTACTGTTATGAAAACTTATGGTGCAAAATAAAATTGCTGAGTATTTCTTTAACTGAACATGATAACAACAGGGGTTTCCTGGATTTTTTTTAACCGAAGTTGCGATAAAGTTTTTTGAAAAATAGTGTTACGCCTATACTCATGTGCGACATGGTAAACTGGTATTACATCTGTATGGATGTGTCACATTGTTTACCTGTACTAAATGGTCAGCTTAAACTTTTTTAAACACTCACCGGAAACATTATCCGAAAAATAAAAAAGGTTGGCCAGCCGTTTTATGCAGGTTGGTAGCTACACCTTTTATTACTGTTATGAAGACTTATTCCGCAAAATAAAATTGCTGAGCGATTTTTTTAGCTGGACGGGGTAATGACGGGCTGTTTTCTGTGTTTTTACCTTATCGGACGAAAACTTTTTGTCGGACAAAATTTTTCGCTGGACACCTGAAATTTTCGTCATTTTTGTCCGCGAAAAAAAATTTGTTCGATGAAAATTTTGTCTATTTTGGATTTTTGTTATTTCTTATTAAAACTTCAATCAGCTAATATACAGGTGAAAACAAATACCACAAAGTTTGTACAATGAAAAGTTTTCAAATCAAGTGGCAATTCAGTTGAAACAAGGCATTGATCCTGCGGATGTAAAGATTTCCTCAAAATTGTTAGATTTAAAACCAGTGCACGCTTCCTGGATCGTTCAACTTTACCACCATTTAAGCAACGAAGCAGAAATTATCATCAACGGGTTCGATGCATCTTAATTACAAAAGCCGTTAAAAATGCACAATCTGTTGTGGAGATAGTTGAAAATCCGTTTAGAAGCATTTAAATTCTGTCAGAAGTGAAGGAATTCTTCTGTTGTCCTTCTTCTCTTTAATAATAGCCGTCGTCTGTCTGTCTGCCACTTAAGACGCGTCCTGTTACGAAAACACAAAATGCGATATATAAAGGACGGGCGACCCCATGGATTCTTCCACAGGTTAACGACTATTTTAATAATTGCTGAGTTGTTTGATTTTAAAAGGAATCGTAAAATCGTCCTTTGTCACTGGTGCATGACCGCTCTCCACCGCGAGCGTATATCCCACTGATTTTCTTGATTGGCATGCTTTAGGGCTTATAATATGTCCTTTCGCGGGAGAATACTTGTCCAAAATATCGTTTCTACTGGTGTATGGATGAGTACAGAACATTACAGCCTGTTCAATGTATAGTGTAAAGGCTTCTTACTAATTAGCTTTCGCGGAGGGTATTTTGTCAAAATATCTGTTCTATTAGTGGATGGATTTGTATCCTACCTCAATGCTTGTCTATTCTATAGTGCAACGTGTTCCCTCATATTGGTTTATAGTGTAACGCCTTCGCATTGATTGGTCTGCTTTAGAACTGTTGATGCGTCATTTCCAGGGAGGGTATTTCTCCATAATATTGTTTCTATTTGTGTATGGATGTATATCCAGCATTAGTGTTTGTGTAGGGTACAGTGTAAAATTTTCTCTTTGATTGATCTTTTAAAATATCTCAGATTTTATTTTGCACATACCTCAACTTCTAAAAGTGATACCTCAAATGACGTATGGATGTGTCTCACATTTACAGACTTCCTTTTAATTTTTCTGCTAGGATTTCGACCTTTACTTTCATCCAGGTTGTTTTTTAGCCATGTATTGTGGAATATCCCATTCACTTACTGGTTTAGTGAGGCTTTATTTGAATAGATCTATTAGGTCATTTTTTAAATAAGGTTATGCCAAGCTATCACTCCAAAATGTCGTCTCTATTGCATATGCATAGGTATAGAACAATACCGCCTTTTTAGTGCATACTATACATCTTCCCTCAAATCTAACAGCTTTAAGACTTTTACTGTGTCATTTGCGAGGGGGTATTTGTCCAGAATATGGTTTCTATTGGTGCATGGATGTGCACCCAACCTCACTGAATGTTTAATTTAAGATGTAAAGTCTTCTCTTGATTGGCGTGCTTTAGGACTTTTATATATCTTTTCGCGGAAGGGTATTCGTCCAAAGTATAGTGTCTATAGTGTTGGTTTGGTTTATAGTGAAAAGTCTTTCCTTTGATTGGTCTGCTTTAGGACTTTTGATGTGTCATTTTCTTGGAGGGTATTTAGCCCAAATATCATTTCTATTAGTGTATGGATGTGTATCCAACCTCAATATTTGTTCAATTACAGTGTAAAATCTGCATATTGATTAGTCTGCTTTAGAACTTTCATTTTTTTATATCGCGGTAAGGTATTTGTCCAAAATATAGTGTCTCTTTGTGTATTGACGTGTATCCAACATCAGTGTTTGTTTAGTTTAAAGTATAAAGTCTTCTCTTGGTTGGCGTGCTTCAGGACTTTTAATATGTCCTTTCGCGGGAGGGTATTTGTCCAAGACATATTGTCTATTTGTGTATGGATTGTTATCCAACATCAATGTTATTTTGCTTTATAGTGTAAGGTCTTCCCTTTGTTGATATGTTGTAGGACTTTTGATGTGTCATTTCGCAGAAGAGTATTTTGCCATAATATCATTTCTATTGGTAAATGGATGTATATCCAACCTCAATGGTTGTTTTTTTCACTATGTAATGTCTTTGCATTGATTGGTCTACTTTAGGACTTTTGATACGTTATTTCCAGGATGGATACTTGTTTCTACTGCTGTATGGATAAGTACATAACACAACGGCCTGTTAAATGTGTAGTATAATGTCTTGCCTCAGATTGGTATTCTTTATGATTTCTGATATGTGATTTTGCAGGAGGGTATTAGTCCAAAATATCTTTTCTATTGGTTATCGATGAGCATAGAACACTACCGCCTGTTCAATATATAGTACAAAAGCGTCTCTTTGTTTAGCCTGCAATAGGGCCGGTAATATGTCCTTTTGCAAAGGGGTATTTGAGCAAAATCTCGTTTCTGTTTGTGTATGGATGTGTATCCAAACTTAAACCTTGTCTATTTTATAGAACAGCGTGTTTCCTTAGATTAGCTGATATTAGGACTTGAATATGTATTTTCGCGGAACGCCATTTATCCAAATTATCATTTTTATTTGTGTAGGGATGTTTATGCCATGTTAATGCTTGTCCATTCTATAGTACAACGTGTTCCCTCAGATTGACTGATATTACGACTTTCTATAAGTCTCTTTGCGACAGTGTATTGTGCAAAATATCGTTTCTGTTTGTGCATGGATATGTAACCAACATTAAAACTTGTATATTTTATACAACAACGTTTTCCTCAGCTTGGCGAGCATTAGGATATTCGCCTGTTTATATTGGTTAAGGCGACAAGGAGTATTATTACAGTTGTGCGGAATAATGTGGCATATTACGTTGGTTATGGCCTATCTACAAAGAAATAATGTATTTGTTACGTAGCGATAGAGAGTATTATAAGGGTAATATGCAGTATTATGCAATATTACGTTGGTTATGGATTATTGACAGAAAAATATGAATTTGTTATGGAACGATAGAGAGTATTATGAAGGTATTATGCAGTATTATGCGATATTACGTTGGTTATGGCCATAGACAGAAAAAATTTGTATTTTTTATGTATTATGAAGGTATTATGCAGTATTATGCGATATTACGTTGATTATGGATTATTGACAGAAAAAATATGTATTTTTTATGTATTATGAAGGTATTATGCAGTATTATGCGATATTACGTTGGTTATGGCCATCGACAGAAAAAATAAGTATTTGTTATGTAGCGACAGAGAGTATTATGAAGGTATTATGCAGTATTATGCGCTATTACGTTGGTTATGGCCTATCGACAGAAAAAACATGTATTTTTTATGTATTATGAAGGTATTATGCAGTATTATGCGATATTGCGTTGGTTATGGATTATTGACAGAAAAAATATGAATTTGTTATGGAACGATAGAGAGTATTATGAAGGTATTATGCAGTATTATGCGATATTACGTTGGTTATGGCCATCGACAGAAAAATTATGTATTTGTTATGGATTATGAAGGTATTATGCAGTATTATGCGATATTACGTTGATTATGGATTATTGACAGAAAAAATATGTATTTTTTATGCATTATGAAGGTATTATGCAGTATTATGCGATATTACGTTGATTATGGATTATTGACAGAAAAAATATGTATTTTTTATGTATTATGAAGGTATTATGCAGTATTATGGGATATTACGTTGGTTATGGATTATTGACAGAAAAAATATGTATTTGTTATGGAACGATAGAGAGTATGATGAAGGTATTATGCAGTATTATGCGATATTACGTTGGTTATGGCCTATCGACAGAAAAAATATGTATTTGTTATGTAGCGATAGAGAGTATTATGAAGGTATTATGCAGTATTATGCGATATTACGTTGGTTATGGCCTATCGACAGAAAAAATATGAATTTCTTATGGAACGATAGAGAGTATGATGAAGGTATTATGCAGTATTATGCGATATTACGTTGATTATGGATTATTGACAGAAAAAATATGTATTTGTTATGTAGCGATAGAGAGGATGTGGGATAATGTGGGTTCATCTGTCGGGTCCATTTGGTTGGAGTACTGTGGATGAACGTCTGTCGGGTTTTTTTGTCGATAAAATATGAAGGGGTGCTAATTATGTTGTACGTCGTGTGTCGGGACCACTTAGCCCGGTGCTAAATGAAGTCGTTGCCGTTAAATGGAGTCAACGCCAGCAAACGTGCTCCACAATTTCGTTTCGCTCGTGAAGCTTACTTGCTTCGCAAAGAGCTATTTTGCGGAAGAGTATAACACCGAATACTTTAAAGTGTTTCGTCGTCAGTAACCCAATTTAATTTATTTACAATATGTACTAATGAGCTTGTATATCAAAATAAAGAAAGCATATTACCTTTAGTCAGACATGTAAATTATTTTATAAATTTTAAAACACTTTTATTCTGTTTGAATCGCACAGACTAACCCCCTGACAAAAGCAAAGTCGACCTAATTGAAATAGTTATTTTATAAACGTTAACAAAAGTTCCTTTCAAAACAACACGTCGACAGTACGGAGGACGGGAAGAAAATTTATAGCTAGTAAGTGATTTGCTGAAGAATCTTATATTTTTATAAGCGTTATTGAAAGATTTACGTTATTGAAAGATTTAATTTATTTTTGCTGACTTTTTTCTCCAGAAAATAAATTGTGGCTTTTAGTAGGCTGTTTATGAAATTCAATTAAAATGAAATTCATTAAAATTTTTGAAGCAAGTGAAACTTTACAGCGATTACATAAAAATCAACAAACGAGCCGGCGAGTTTAGAGGAGAAACATAATAATAATAATAATAACAATAAATATTTAGCTAGCCTAGAAAATCATGAAAACCTATAGTCAGTGAATTATTTCCACTAAGAAGGGCCACTGGCTAAAACAAAAAAGGTGCACAAAATGATAAACCTGGCTGCTCCCTCAGCTCAGTGAAACATAGTAAAAAAATTTATAATCTGTTAAAGAAGAACTAAGGAAAAAAACTATATGAAAAAAATGTATATTTTTCGTAATAAAAACATTCTTACATGTCACGAAAACATGGCATTTTTTTATGTTCAAATTTTGGTTCTAACAGTAATTGCTAATATGGATCAAAAGTCAACTTGGTTTGTGCATATTTGTTGATTTATGATGTCACATAGTGTTCATAGCTCAGCAAGATTTGTAACATGATGGGATGAAGTCTTACTAACATTGAGTAAAGAGTTCACAACTTCCTACGCTCACAAACCAGAATATACTAAGGAGGAATTAAAAACAGTGCCAAGTACCAGTATATTCAAGTTTGCACTGTTGCAAGTGTAAAAATTATGTTCTTCTGACCTTTTGTGAGTGTGTAAATGTTGCAAGGAATTTAAAATTTTTTTGAAGCCAACACAACGATTTTTTTACTGTGTTCAAAGAAGATGTCTTAGAAACTATGTATGTTATTGAACGTCATAGCAAAAATTAATTTAGAGAAATTTAATAACTTGGGGAAATAGGTAAAGAAATAATATTACTTTAAAACACAAAGTTTAAGACTTTGTTTTGTTTTCAGAAAATCACACTCAGCTTTTTTTAAGAATAGACACATTTCATTGTGTATAATTATTTCACCTTTAAATGTTTCATATTGCACAAATTCTAGCAATTAAATTAAAACACCCGTTGTCTTGAAAGATTCTTGTCTATGTATTAAGATAACTAGCACCCTTAGATAATTTGTTATCTCTACCTATTTTGTATTTCATAGCACCATCAGACAATTACAATCTCTTGTAAAAGCTTGTAGTAGGAACACGGGCATGGCCACTTCAGTGATAAGAAACACATCAATGCTTTATGTTTAATTAACGTTATCAATCTGCAACTAATCCATCACCACAAAAACTTGGATTGAATAATGTTTTGGCTTTTCTATTGCAAATCCCCACTGCATAAACATTGATCTTATGGATAAAGAATGGTCCTGAAAATTTTAACAATACTGCATATTCATTAACTATTAAAAAAATCAGTTATTATTGACAGCCTGGCAGTTGCATTCTTTGACATAAGTGTTGTTCAAATAGACTCTTCTTTAGCGTAGCTGTTTGTTATAGCAAATTGTTTAAGACCATTCACCATGCACACTGCCATCATCATATGACATGGCTACATGTCGATGTTGCTATCCTGTGGCTCATGAACATCACTTTCGCAGCCCTCTGAATTAGGAATAAAGCATGGCAGGAAAAAAAAAGTTGTATTATTATATAATTTACGACGGAATTCGGTGGCAAAAAATTATATTCATCACGGCAATACACGTGTTCACAATTATTATGATATGTAGTAATACACATAGTCGTTTCAAAAGACAATGCCGCGCAGCTATGAGAAAAATCTGTGTGGAGGCTACTTGTTTTCAGTTTTAATATTGAAGTTAGCTTCTAAATTGGTTTTAAGATGATTAGTACAGTGCAACTAGTTGTACAGATAACTTGAGTTGGATAAAATAAGGGTATGTTATTTTTACTCGACTGTGAAAAGGTGTATTGTCAAAGTTACTTTACCCATTGTGGAGGAACACCATAATATATCATTTTCCATAATAACAACTTCAAAATAGTTTATGTACTAAGAACAAAGTAGTATAAAGTAACAAGATAACGTGAAAAAGAATGAATATTTAAAATAGAGCTTGTGGTACATGCATTCTAAAGATTAAATGAAGATCAGGAATGGTACATGCCTTTTAAAGATTAAATGAAGATCAGGAATGGTTTCTATGAAGAAAAAACATTAACAAAAAAGTTCAAACTTTTTGTACGTGTATGGATATTATTTATTGTGTGATGTGAGTGATTTATTGCACACAGGAAAATGTCCTTCTTTCATAGAAGAAAAGTTGTGACGGCAAAATTTTGCTGCAGTAAATTTAGAATACGACGGCTCCCGATGCTGTCGCTGTCACTAGATTCTATATGATTTCATTCGCAGGTATATCCCATTTCTTCCATTGAAGCACCATACAGAAGAAAGGCAAGGTTTTTTCGATCTAAGATTAATATTGTACAGTTTTGTTATTATGAAGTTGAAGAAAGTACTAGGTTATAAACAAACAAAATACTAAAAAAAGGTTAACTAACCTTGTGATGTTGTGAACTACACAATGGAGAACTATTGTAAATATTACGAGACCTATTATGGTAGAAGAGATTTGATAAAGAAACGAAACAATGTATGTTTACAGAGTTGTTATTAGAACTAGCTGGGGAACCCAGCGTCCACAAGTAAAAGTGTTACCCAGCTTTTAAAAACCCTGTGGCGCAATTAATAAGAACCGTAAACTGGGTGGAGCACTCTAGTACAGGTATACAGTATGTCAGTGAAAGTACAAAAATGAATGTTACTCTGGGCAGTGCGCTTAGTATAGGTAAACAATGTTGCACATTCATGTAGGTACAATACCTTTTTCCAAAAAAACTTTATCACAACTTCGGTTTAACAGAAACACAGGAAACAGCCCATCATTAACACTGGACTGAGCGCTCACTACAGGTAAACCGTGTTGCACATGCGTTTATGCTTAATACCCTTTTAGCACAGTTTACAACCCGTTGTTACCCCGTCATAGCAAAAAAATTAGTCAATATTATTTTATTTTGCAGAATAAGTTTCAGTAAACGTTAACAAATTAATCATGACAGCGGACTGTGTACTTAGTCTGTACTAAGTGCTCAGTCCGGTGTCATGATTAATAAGTAAACTGTGTCACACATGCTTATAGGCGTAATAGCCTTTTCCCCCAAAAACTTATCACAACTTCAATTTAAATAAAAAACACACCAAACAGCCTGTTGTTAACACCAGGTTGAACGTTTATTACAGGTAAACCGTGTCACACATTGAGTAATAGGCGTAATACCATTTTTCAACAAACCTCTATCACAACGGTTTAAATAAAAAAACACAGGAAACCAGCCCACCGTTGCTCTGTCCAGTTAAAAAATTTTACTTTGCCGAATAAGTTTTCATGACAGTAACAAAAAGTGTACTTTAAAGGTAGTGACTGCTTAAATTAAGTATTCAGTTAACTGAGAGATCAAGTCTTACTATTTACGAATTTCAACTTAAAAGTTGAAGAATAAAACTTCCAAGCTGTAATGTTGTTTTTCTGATTTTCGAAGCTTCCCCTCCATGCTTCCGATCACATTCTCCATTTTGAAATCAACGCTGTGCACGAAAACGAGGCTTTTGTAATATGTTTTCCATTTACGCCAGTGGTCATATTCCATCAAAACACAAGACCAATAGGTCTCAAGGAAATGAATGAATTTATCAAAAAAACAAATGTGAGTTTTACCCCCGTCACCAGGAGGGTGAGATTCGAATGAATAATTTATTACTTTTTTTCTTCTTTTCGAAACTTTGAAAAAATTAAGGGCCTTGTACACATTGGGAAAATTATGTGAAGAGAAAGAAAAAATACGGAAGTGAAATTACTCGTGCAACCAAATACATTTTTGGATTTTTTTATCGACAAAAAGTATTTAAAATGTTTTAATATTATACTAATTAGGTACAACTGTAATGTCAGCCCAAGTTAATATGAAATAAGTGTTTGAAAATATTTGCGTGAAAACAGGGCCCTAAGTTTTATATCCCGATAAGATGTGCGCTAAAATCTTTGGGTTTTTGGAAGAATCGTGGCCTCGTGTGCTGCGTATCACTGCAGTAATAAAAGTCAGCGTGAAAAAGATAAAGTTTCTTTAAGACTTAAAAATATATGTGTTTGCCGTCACCCGGGTGAGGGTTTCAGCACTGACCCGGTCGGTCGGACGGTCGGACGGTTGGTCGGGATTTTATTTTTATTTTCAAAGCATGTCTATCTACGATATATATATTTTTTTTATATTTTAAAAGAATGTAAATAAGCGCCACCAAAAACACAAAGCTGATGAAGCCCGCGACCAAAAACGGTCGGTGGTATTACGAAGAACGTAAGGTATAGAGAACATTAAACTCGGCCCCTTTCCTTCATGCTGACACTCTTATGCTGGACTGGTGCATTACACTGAGACTCGAACGAAAGACAGGAGACCATTTGGAACCATGCCACAAGTCAGTCCGACCTTCATCGTCACAGAGAATACTGCGAGAAGAGTGCGCACCCATGCAAGTTATATATAACCAGAACATGGGAGAGGTTAGGTGTCCTGTACCTTAATACAGCTTTTGGACGAATGTTCTCGTGATGTAATACCAAAGAAAAAACATATTGAATAAAGTTTAAAAAATCTTTTTAGAAGGGGAAAGATAAATCAAAAATGTCAAGAAATATAATTAATGCCAAAAACATATAGCAAATCTGCCAACACACCATCGCGTTCAACGTTGTTTCAACTTTGCACTCGTGGTTGATACGTTTTACAAAATTCATTTTTGGGGGGTTTCGTTTAAGGCCGGGTTTCCTGCATCTGGCAGAAAGACAAAAAAAAGTTTTGTAACGGTGACCCTAAAAATTTTCCACCCGCAGCTATATTACTGACCCGGTCAGTGTGTTATTCGAAACCGACGAAGAGGTTTGTGGCGAAGCCCATTAAAAAAGAGAAGGAGTTTGAATATCTAAGATATATCATTAAGTAGGTCATTGTACATGCGGCAAGTGAAAAGAAAGCTAGTGCATAAAAGAGGGGAAAACGTCAATGTGCGACAAAAAATTGCGCCGACATAGCTACCTGACAGGGATAAAATCATTGAGAACTCCTTGAAATACAAAATAATTAAATTGTAATTTATATGAAACCCGTAGAGTTATTATAAATACATTTCATTAGTTTTCCTCGTCTCGTCTCCAAGAACAATCCACCTCGGGAACTTCCGTCGGGACTAGGGTACTCTTGACGTATTCTATTCACAATACAAGAGGGTATGAAACGACGTACACCTGTTCCGAATCATTAAAACTGGGCTGGGTTTCCGAGCCACTCGCTCTAACGGGTTCATATTGAAAGTCAATAACATTAACTTTATTGCTTTTAGTTGCCATTTTCATTGAAAAATTGTTTTGAAAAAAGTTTGAAGAATGTATCGAACGACTAGAATGCAATCTACATATGTATTCCACAAGGAATAAAATGATAAAGACATCTCAGCGTTACTTCAGGGGGTTTATGCTTTTTCTTGTTCTCAGTACCGAAAGTAGTATATGACCACTGACGTCAAACGCATAATTACGCATATTAAATTTTTTACCCAGTCTCTAACCGCGCAAACATTCAGAACGAACAAAGCTGTGCTTCGACATGGCCACGAGAAATAAAGTTTTGTTTATGTTTGTTTTTATCAAAGATTGATGGGAAAGGTAGCAGTTTTCTTTGTCAGTGTACGAATATGAGTTAGTACAGCCATTATAATTTTCAATCAGTCACTACCTTTAATGTCAGAAATTTTTGTGGGAAGAAATTTTCGCGAGTCGCCCCATTCGCGAAATTTTTTGTATTTTGCGGGAATTAATTTTCGCGAATTGGCCAAAAAAATTTATTTTGCGGGAAAAATTTTTTTAAGGAAGCTTTTAGAATTGAATAACAAGCGCAGAACTTACCAAATAATTGAATGTTAAAAGGAAAGGATTTTTAAATACAAGATCAGTATTACAAACAATGAGAAGCTTTTCTTTCGTAAAATAAAAAGATTAGAAGACATATACATGTATAACTACTTAATCTTCTTCCTCTTCATCATCATCATCGTTCTCGGCTTAACGTCCGTTTTCCATGCTAGCATGGGTTGGACGGGGTATATTAATGACCCTCTTCCAATCTGATCTAGACTGTGTTAGATCTAAACTCAACTTCCTCTGTATCAAGTCTGTCCTTATAACCTCCTGCCAAGTCTTTCTCGGTCTGCCTCTGAGCTTTCAATCTTATCTGGATAACATCTTTAATTCTACGGATACTTAGCCTGCTTCTTAGCTCATCTGAACTCTTTCTGTCTCTCAGACTGGCGTTACACATCCACCTAACCATTCTCATATCATTCCTTTCTAAACGGTCAAGATCTTCCTGCTTCACTGCCCATGTCTCACTACCGTACAACATAACACTTCTTACACAGGCCTCATACAACCTACCTTTTACCTCAATTGACAAGACTCTGCTAGTCAACAAAGGAAGTAACTCTCTGAACTTTTTCCAAGCAGAACCTATCCTGCAAGTAACACTTCTTCCAACACCCCCTTCACTGCCCAACATATCACCTAAGTAACAGAAGTTCTCAACTATCTCTAACGAGCCACTGTTGTACATCATTAAAGCTGGAAATACTTCATTCTCTATAATCTCACCTTTGCAACGCTTGCATACAAACTGAATGTCAGCTCTTAACCTTCCACCAATACTACTGCACTTCTTATGTACCCAATGCTTGCAAGTCTGACAAAAAATTGAGTTACTACCAACCCCTTTCCTGCAAACTCCACAAGGCCACTTTCCAACTACAAGGTCACACTTGGCTGCAATGCTACTAATCATGACTTTAGACTTTGCTGTGTTCACCCTTAGCCCTTTCTCTTCTAGTCCTTTCTTCCACTTCTCAAACTTTTCAACTAATTCTTCCATCGACTCTGCTATGAGAACCAAATCATCTGCATACAATAACTCCCATGGACAACCTGTTCTGAACTCCATCGACAGCGCTTCTAAGACTAGAACAAACAACAAAGGACTAAGTACAGAACCCTGATGTACACCAACATTCACACTAAATTCATCACTAAGTGAATCGTTAATCCTGACACGACTTCTAGCATTGCTGTACATAGACTGTACCATTGTAACTAGCCACTCATCCACACCTAATTTTCTCATAGCCCACCAAATAACTTTACAAGGCACTCTATCAAAAGCTCTCTCTAAATCTACAAAGGCAAAATAGAGATTCTTTCTCTTTCCTAAATACTTTTCCTGAAGCTGTCTTAGTAAAAATATTGCATCTGTAGTGCCACGCCCTGGAACAAAACCAAATTGCATCTTATCTATATCAATTCTTTCTCTAAGTAACTTATCAATCACTCTTTCAATAACTTATTACTTGATCAACCAACTTCAAACCTCTATAGTTACCTCTTTCTAATGCATCACCCTTGCCCTTGAAACAATTCACTATTACACTCGACTGCCACTCACTCGGAATAGCACCATCCTTTATAATCTGATTAGCAAGACTTGTAATAAGCTCAACTCCAATATATCCAGATGCTTTTACCATCTCTGCAACAATACCTGATACTCCTGCAGCCTTGCCAATCTTCAATTTCCTAATAGCCTCCACTACCCATTCTGTCTTGATCTGCGTAGCTGGCTCTTCTACAACATCATCATCAGACAAATTATCCTCATCCCAATCAAACTCAGTGTTAAGCAACCTCTGATAATAATTCTTCCAAGCTACCCTTTTCTCCTCCTCTGTGCTAGCCAAAACACCTTCATCATTACGTATACACTTCTCACCTACAACATCTTGATTAGTCTTCTTCATTTGCTTTGCTATCTTGAATACCTCATTGCGCTGGTCTTCCCTTCTTAACACATCTGCAAATCTGTTTCTCTCTGCTTCTGATTTTGCCTTATACACTGCTGTACGAGCACGACGCTTAGCTTCTAAGTACATATTTTTACTACCACCTGACTTCCACTCTTTCCAAAGTTTCCTCTTTTCCTTTATACACTGGTCAACCTCATTATTCCACCACCAGGTCTGTCTATGTCTAGCTGGTCCTTTCGTCCACCCACAGGTATCATCAGAAGCTTCTAGAAGACAATTCTTCAAAGTAGTCCAAGTAGTTTCAACATTGTCACTATCACATTGACCATTGTGGGCCAACTGCTGAACTTTTGCACTAAATTGTGTCTTGCTACAATCTCTTCCTTCAGCTTCCAGACTTTACGACGGGGCTTGTACTTTCCCTTGGCTTCTTTAACACTCTTCAAGATAATATCACAAACCAGCAACCTATGCTGGGAAACACACTCTTCCCCCGATATAACTTTCACGTCCTTCACCACTTTCTCGTCTGACTTTCTAACCAGGAAGTAATCTATCTGTGTCTTACAACCACCTGACTCATATGTTATCAGCCTACTCTGTCTTTTACTGAATGATGTGTTGCAAACCACCATGTCCGTTGCCATTCCAAACTCAAGCAATCTCTCCCCTTCCTTATTTCTGCTCCCAAATCCATAGCCTCCATGCACACCTCTATAACCTTCAGATGACTTCCCAACATGATCATTAAAGTCGCCGCCCACCATGACAAGTTCAGTGTCTCCAAACTTTGATGTGACTGCTATTAACTCATCATAAAACTTATCTTTATCTTCCTCACTGAGTCCACACTGTGGAGCATAAACTGACAGAAAAGTGACAATCCTATTACCTATCAAAAACTTTATCACTATAATACGACTATTAACACGCATAACATCTATTACTTTTTCTACCCACTTCTCTGCAACGAATATGCCAACTCCTCCATATCCATCACCATAACCATCTATATTACCAATTCCTCGATGAAATAAAAAAGATCGAAGATGTTTCGATTGTCGCCTTGGGGTAAGTATATCTCATCTTCATCGCTTTCATCAGCGCTATCTTCCCGCTCGTCGAGAAACGCTTGTTTTTCTTCTTCTTGAATGATGTCGAAGGTGATTTCATCATCGGGAACTTGAGGGAGTAATGGGTCCAAATCACTAAAAGGATCAAGACATAGTTTGCTGACGCCGCCTTCGATTGCCTCCAAAATTCCAGCAGCTTTCCATCCATTCATTATTACTTCTTTACATTCGGGTTTCGTCATGTTGTTGTATAGATCTGTTAACCATTCAGCGTTAAGTGGTTTGAGCTTCGTTAGCTGAAGTTTGACTTCAATTTCTTCAATTTGTTTGCCAGCATCTAATTGGTTGAAGATCTCACTCATATACCAGTTGTTGAACTTCTTCTTTAAGAACTTCTTTGCATAGGCATTGACAGTGAGATCTAGAGGCTGAAACAATGCTGTCATGTTGGCTGGGACAAAAACGGTTTCGATGTGGTTTTCTTTAAATTTCTTCAATACCTTGTCAGTAACTTGTCCCCGGAAAAGATCAAAAATCACAATGGCTTTTTGATCTGGTCGTTGCATTCGCTTTCGTTCTTTATTGACGTACGGCACCTTAATTTCGTCGATAAGCTTAAGCGACTCTTGCTCGTTGCTATAATGTTTTTATTTACACTCGAAGAAAAGTTTTGTGGGAATTTGAAACGTGGCAAGCTTTGATCGGTTTTTCCACCATATATAAGTTGCATACCCAAGAACTTTCCGTCAAGTGTAATGGTGAAAGTAGCAGTGATCGCTCTCTTGTCATCGGATCCTTTGATCGTTACTTGCTTCGAATTCCGTTTGGCTAACGTTGTGATAGCTACTGGTACGTATTTGTTAGGAGTTTGATCAAAGTTCAAAATGAGTGATTCTGGAATGTTACTGGTCTTGATATTTTCAACGATTTGGTGATGAAAAAGAAGCTGAGCTTCTTCTTTTACGCCTGACGGTAATTGAAATTTAGCTGTTGTGGCTTTTCGTCTTGAGTATCCCATCCGGACAAACAAACTTTTTGCCCATTGAGAATTGTTGAGGTCGATCTTTCCAACCTTATCTGGATAGCGTATCATTAGCGCTTAAGCTGTTGACACGGCCATCGATCTTGTTACAACGGCTCCTCTGTTTGAAGCTGCTTTGATGTACTGTTGAACCATTTGATCGATTTCTCCTAGGAGAAGTGGACGCCCTCTTTTCTCTGCAACTAGTTCTCTGCTTGACTCGGGAATTCTCACTGGTTTTCTGACTGTTCAGTTCAGCTTGGTACTTTTTTTTAAACTCGCGGATAGTGCTCTCGTTTATCTTTGGAAAGTTAGATTTATATTTTCATTCATTTCATTTATATCTGCATTCCCATTCTCAGAGGCATATTTTCCAATGGCGTAGCGTTCTTTGTCGCTGTATCTTTTATACGCCCCTCGTTTGCTGTCATTATCATTCTCTACTTGAGATATGATACTGTCAAGGTCGATCTGTCCAAGGCTTGTTGAATCTAAGATATAAAAGTTATAAGACTACTCTCTGGTCTCTATAATCGTCCCCCCTCGCTTGTTAATTTTTCGATTTTTTCCACCCAGGACATCCTTATTCCAACCCCCCTGGTTATTAATTTCGGCGACTGAAAACTGGTGTGAGAAAATTCTTATTGTGAAATGAAAATACTTACCAGTGTCAGACATTGTTCTTTGCTTGTAATCCATTCAGGAAGAGAAAGAAATGTAACAAAGAAATATCTCAGATACGCAACCGAGAATTAACGCACTCCTTCTTTGTGATTTTCAGAAATTCAGAAGTCGTAATGTTCGTAATGTTCGATTTCATAAAAAAACGTGTAGACAAATCGAAACAAAAAAGGAAAAGTCAAAAGACAAAAAGGAACATTGTGTACACGTGAATTATTAAAATGTATTTTGAATTTGAGTGTGCAGTCAGGGATACCATTACTATCGACGGTTTTGGACCCCTTTAGAAAATGAAAAATTGAAATGCTTCCACGAACGAGGCAACCCATTTGACGTTTTCGCCATAAAGACTTGTTCGAATGGGAACTCTACACCGGTTGGACATCTACCTCGTGAAGTCAGCAGATTAACAAAGTTTATTCTTGACAGGGGTGCAGAAGTAGAAGCCATACTGACGTCGATTTGTTATATATCGACGATCAGCTATATCACAAGCAGGGCTTGAAATACCCTGTATGGTTAAAGTGTCAATGCCCGGAACATTATTAAAGAAAAAACTACTTGCGAGGTACGAAGAAATGACCAATATAACCAGAAGAAAGTTTATATTTGCGCTCCTTTGTGTTTGATGATATTGATGTTGAGCCAAGCAATAGTCAACCAAAATTGAAAAAGAAAAAGAAAGAAAAAACAAACAAACAAAACAAACAGCTTCGCGTGACATAAGAACAATGTTTGGGTAAGTAACAAAAAGAAATCAACAAAACCGGAAAAGACTATCACAATATTAGACTAAATTTATTTTTACGTTTTACGACGTTATTTTGGTGATATTTTTATAAAAGAGAAGAAAACTTATTGTTTTTTTTACATTAGTCACAATTTTCCCATTTCTCTTAACAGTCAACAACGAAAAGTTAGGGAGTAGTAGCATCAATTGTACTGTTTTATTCCTAAAACCTGCAAATACAACACATGCAAATATTAGGCGCAAAAGGAACTGAAAATACAATTTTTAAGATTTTTTCAGATTTTTGAAAAATTTCGCGAAATTTCACGAATCATCGCAAAATGGATTTTTTTCGCGGGAATTTATTTTCGCGAATGAGCCAAAAAGATTTTTTTCGCGGGCATTTAATTTCGCGAATTTAGGGTCCATTCGCGAAATTCGCGAAAATTTCTGACATTAAAGTAGTTACATAACTATATTTAGCATCATAAAAATTATGAAATGAGAAATTTGTTGTAGGTAGCTAAAAACTGCATTTGGCTACTTTCACTTTTTAGCCAGAGGTAGCTCAAGAGCTAGCTAGCCACAACCCCAACACAAAAATAAATAATGATATACCAAACTGAATAAAAACTTAAAAATAGGAATAAATACGGCTAAGCTAGCTTCAGCAGAATGTTGCCTCGAAATCTACGTTCCTAGCTAAAATCTTAAAATTGGTTTGTTTAAGATTTATAGAGAACGTGATAATATATTTATTATATTTCTATCCTAGTTATGTGATGAGCAGCTATCATGAGAAATATAAAGGGGTGAAACGTTAAGGTGTATAGTTAAGTGCTTCAAAGAAAATGGGAAAAGATTGGGAAAAGATAAGTCTGTAAAAGCAATGTAAACCCAATCCTTCCTTGTGGCCTCCAGGTTGCGATACTCTGGTGAACTCGTGGAAGCCCCGGCCTAAAATTAACGCCAGGTTGCGTAAACACGGGAAAAGAATAAGGTTTCTGATTGGTTAATGATATTAAAGTCGGGCGCAAAAGGTAAAAAGGGATGTGACTTTAAAAAGATGTATAAAAGGTTGGTAGGACGATGAAAAGGTTATGAAAAAAACAAATACTATGGTTGTTTCAGCATTGTTCAGGCGTGGTTAGAGGGAAGCAGCGATGCGCAGCTAAGCTACCATTTTGCGTGACAGACAGACGCATACGGGTATTATAATATAGATTCTTATTTGTTCTTACAAAGAAAGAGTGTAATAAAGTTAAATTTTATAAGCTTTACCTTTACCACCTCTTCAAGCTACATCAAACCCACTGTTCATAAAACATCGGTAAATCGTCTCGTGCAAAACTTCTTTCCAAGATCTGTTAAGTCAAGTAATAGCTTGCAATACATTTTATTTCTTTAAGCAAGTCCTGAGCTGGTCGCTTCTTGTTACTTTTCATCTTGGCAATCATAAATTGCATCTGCATTTTGTAATATTTTAATGTTTCTAAAAATGACAGGTATTTTTATCTTCATCTTTAAAATTAGAAATTTTCGTTTTTGTTGGGTCGTAGCGGTCAAATTATACTAACCCCTATGAAGTGGAATTTGTTCCTTTGTGGATTACCAAGAACCTTACACCTTTCTTTCAAAAAGCATTATTTGAACAATAGCAGTTTTTCTCAATCCATGAAATGTCAGGAAATTTAGCATCGGGGTTACTGTCCCTTTTTTAAGCTCCTAAAATTATGTCACATGTTCTTATTTCTAAAATTCATAGAACTGAAATATGGAATACTGTGGCATTACCTTTAAAATCTTCTCAAATATTTTCAATTTCTATGGAAAAATAATTTTTTTTATAAAAATACCAATCTCAAAAAAGCTTAAAATTTCTCATCAAAAGTCCTCAAATCTTCTCAAATGTGACTCTATGGAAAGAGTGGCAACCCTGAGCATGGTCGGCAATTTCCAGCATAATCAGCCATGTTCTGAAAATGGCTTGAGTTGTTGAAAAAAGTCCTGGAATTTTGATTTTAATTTCTGTGGTCACGTGTATGCATTTTAGGTTAAAGCAATATCTAACATGTGTTTATGTATGTATCTAGTGGTATAATATATATTATGTAATTAGTTATTGAAAATAGATAATTAAATTTTTAAAGATAATTAAATTTTTTCTAGATTTATTAAGATGGATCAGATTCAACAAGCCGTTGAACCATGCAAAGAATTTTGTAAAGACTCCATTCGTCTTGTAAAAAGATGTACGAAGCCAGATAGAAAAGGTTAAGCTATAGTACTTTTTTTGCATTTATATGCGTTCATTTTATGTTGGGGAGCAAGTATACTGTTAAAATCGGCAGGTGGTCACGCATCCTCTAAAATCCTTTAAAGTCCTCTTTTCTAAAAAACCTAAAGCTCTATTATGTATCCTCTAAAAAGTTAAAAATGCGACTAATAATAGTTTGATAGTCTGACTTACTATTTTCATTTGACAAATAAAGAAATATTCTAATTGTTTTGCATAGCTTGAATTTTTGTTTCGAAAGTGTCAGTTACTTATTCTTGTATACATGACGATATTAGAGACAGTTGAGCCTACTTTTAGTCTAGTTGTTTGGCATGTAGTTATTTTCTGATATGTCTACTATTAGAAATGTATTTATTTTGTTTAGAAAAGTAGGAAAAATGCCTAAATGCAAAAGTAAATTTCAGGACTCATAGCTCATTGAAAAGGAATTTGAATCTTGGTTGCAGAGAGATGAAGAATAAAACAAATGCTTTTGTAAAGTTTATTATAAGTCGTTTAGTATTGCAAACAGAATTAAGAATATAAGGCACCATGCTAAAGAAAAGAAACATGTCAATCTGCTAGCAATAAAATAGTTGTTGTTGTTGAGTAGTATCAAGAGATCAGGCATTGAATGCAGAGATAATTTAGTCATACCACTCATCAGAATCGAAAAGTAAGCTTTTCCATGTTTCCAGGTAGTAAAATTGCTCAAAAATTCACTTTCTTTAAAATCCTCTAAAATCTTCCTTTACTTGGAAAAAAAATTTAAGACCACCCTGATCGGATACTAAGTTCCGGAATTATTTTTTAGGTGCATTTAATTTGTTATTTAAATTGTAACAAGTTACTGGTTGATAAGTAGCTTTCGGCATATAATTATATAACAGTTACGCTTTTCTCGCTTTAGAATTTCAAAAGATTGCTATGGCAACTGCAATTGGGTTTGCAATCATGGGATTTATTGGTTTCTTTGTGAAACTAATCCACATTCCTATAAATAATATTATCGTGCAATAGGTATGTTTGTTCTCTTCAGCTTAATTAAATGATAAACATTAAAAATCATCCCGAATGAAACATTTCAGTATTGTGTTTTCTACAATTTTTTAGCAAATGAAGCCGTGTGATTTTATTTATTGGAAAGAAGAAATTTAATTTTCATATACATGGTGTAATGTGCAGATAAACTTGTAATGCAAGATTTTTATGAAAGACAACCTCAAAATTTGACTTATCTTTTAATATACAGAAGTCCGTGTTTGCTTCCAACTCCTAACTATGTCCCAAATGGTCAATTGCAACGTCATCAACGAGCTTCCATGCGCAAAGTTTTATTTTAGAAAAACGTCTCCTAGGGAGATTCGAACCAGCACCGCAGCAGAACATTGCATCTAAGTGCAACGCGCTAACCAACTGGGCTACCGTAACAGAAATAAATCGTGAATATTTAATTGAAGTACTTAACCTTTATCTTTTTCGATTTTTTCTGTTTTCAGCTGGTGTGTTAACATTATTTTTTACCACTTGCATTTATTTGAGCAAAATAATTTCGATCTTCGTAGTATGACATTTTTTATCACAACACGGTAACACGATTCTGTTATGCATACAAACAGAAACAACAATTTGGGAATATTAGCGCAAAGACAATTAAAACGTGTCAATCTACACAACCCTTTTCCTCGTTTTTGCTTTTTTTAGCAACCCTTAAGGATACGGTAACCCCCTGAGACACATACTCAGTATATTTAAAATATCTCCTCTGCTCGCTATATTAACCCTAACAAATATATATATTCTGAAAGCCAAATAAATTATCTCTAGAGTGATGATAAAATATTTCCATAAAAAAAATCCAAAAAGGAGAAAAAAAATTATATTAAAAAATTCATCCTTCCAGTTCATTTTGTCGAACACTCCCCTCAGTAAAATCTTTGTTCGTTGAAAAAAATATGATTGCGAAGCTCTTATTCAGCTCTAAAAAACTTTGCTTTTTTTACTCAAATAAACACGTGGTTCCGAAAATATAGCATATTTTGTGTTACAATAGCTGTTTTATAACTGATTTATCTATTTTTAAGCATGATAGATCGATAACTCGATATTTCCTCACTTTCTGCGTTAGAAAAAGCAAAGTTCTGTAGCCAAAGATATAATTATCGCAACAAACTTGTTTTCGTAAAATTTCGACAAGATGGAGGGGAGTGTTCGACAAAAATATATACCGTTACTGAAAATTTTATTTCAAGAAAAAGCAAATCAAAGATCTTTGCTTTTACCTGCATGAGGAAGAAATGTTACACCCACTTAAACGTTATGAATAATTAATAACTCATGAATATTTTATTTAATATTAAAGGTAAAGTATTTTCGCAGAACTTAGGGTCTTGTTATTGTTAAACAGACAACAGGATAACATAACATACTAAGATAAAAACAAAAAAATAAATAAATAAATTAAAAAGGCATAGATAATAACTAATAATAAATTTGTATAGATTATTAAAGTGTGAACGTTTCCTATGTTATATGTAGAGATGCAATTTTTTATTCGTTCTGCATAACTCTCTTTAATTATCATACAGATTAAATATATTTAAGGAATTTTAAACTTTGAGCACGCTATTGCAAACACTAAAAGATAAAAAAGATTTTTTCTCATTTTATCCCTCTTAACAATAAATATTTTTGATTCTTTTTTAAAAATATCAGGAAAATATGCCAAGAATCAAAATTAAAAAAATAATTTTTTTAAAAAAATGATCCTAAAAGGGGTTACCGTATCCTTAACACTCGTCCGCATAACCACCGCCGCCCCTTTGTCTATTTTGGTTATATTGCATCACGCTTTATAAGAATCTGGTTTGTTTCCTTGTATTTCAGCTTAAAAAATTAGCCTATTGTTTAGAAAAATAAAGATAAATGAAAAACAATAGAGAAATAAAATAAATGACCAGGCCCGGTTTGAATTTTGATATTCTTATAAAAAAAGCGTGTGTACCGTTAACCATCACATTTTTGTAATTGTTTCCTCAAAAAATTATTTTTTTTAAAATATCGCTCGCCCCATTTAGCTGCTAGTACATCTAGACGTCTTAAGTTTTTATTGTGTCCAAAATGTTCTTTTAGCAACTTACCAGAGTCATTTAAGAGGCTTCAAAACCTAGCATGGGTTGTGGTCACAGGCCAAGTAGGATACACCACTTTGGTTTTCCCAAATGTAAATTAAACAACAGAATTGGGAGTGTCACTATTGTGAATGTATTTTAGTTGCACCTTTTTAATAACGAGATAGTTTATGCAGCTTCTGCATCTTGTTGTTTATTAAACCCTACCCTCGTGTATGTTAAAAATGACTTAGGATACGTCATACGTTCTTTTTTGAAGAAAAAAAATGAAAAGCCCATGCAGGCTAAATGATTTCGAATTTTTAGCATTTATCGTGAATCATAACAATACTATAAGAACACATTCCTAATATTTTGCCAAAGAAAGGAAACGAAATAAGAACAGGCTCAGATCATTTTTTCCAAAACTAAACAAGCCGAGTCCGAATTTTGCCACGAAGAACCACCTAGGGTGTGAATTGCAATTTCTCAAAGTAAAATTCACATTATGCAAAAGCAGGCTTGAACACAATTTTTGGGAGTTCCGTTAAACGATAACACAATGCGACTAAATTTCGACGGTGTGTTCTTAAAATCAACGAAAACGAATTAGACTGGAAAAAGTTCGAAAAGTAAGAAGAGACATGAAATTCGAAGTCCAGGAAATTTTCTTATTTCTTATCATGAAGAGAAATAAGCGCAGTGGGTTTAGCAGATTTCGAATCGAATTAACTATTTAAATTTTTGATTTCCGCCAGCGAAGGCGGAATCTTTAAATTCGCCTGAGGAGATAGATGAGAGATGAGATATAGAGAGATAGATAGAGACAGCACAGCTAGGCTGGACGCACGAAACTTATCCAGACTAAAGCCTAAATCCTCGTTTTGACAGATTTTTTTCTGAGAACGAGGCTAAAACGAGTTTTAAGCCAATAAGAATCCTAACAGTGCAACAAATTGTTTTATTATCCAATGAAAAAGTTTATATGGTATCGAAAGTTAAAGCTCTTGCAGTGTAGCATAATGAAGATCGTCTTCTTATAATGCGCCATCTTTGATGTTATTATTGTTTCCCTATAATAATTACGTCATTTCCTTCTGTACAATTTCGCAAGCACGTAGACCTAAAAAGCTATAGTGAGCATCAGAACGCAGAACTAATTAATTATTCATTAATTTTAGTTTAAAGAGGAATTGTTGAGGCTGAATATTTCTGGTGATGTATTATAGCTATAAAATCGTGACAAGTGTGTTCTAAAAGAAAAAATATGAATATGTAGTCTGAAAATAACCTTTCGTAACTGATTATGTAAAAAAAATTTGCTTCCACCTTAAAAGATATTTTCCAAGTTGTTTTTCAGAGAAAAAGAGAAAATCGTTTTTCTATTGTTCATCAATTTTTAGGTTTATTATTTTTCTTTTAAAATTGTTCTTATAGAGAAATTAAGTTTATGTAAGTTAAGTTAGCTATGATTTACAGTTACAATAATAATCAAAAATTGAATTTCAAAATTTTAGAATATTTAATGATTTTGTTCCCCCATGTTACTCAGTCCTCTTCAAAGTTCAGTACTTTTTCAGATTATTGCTAATGGTGGAAATCTTTAAGCCGCAGGGCTTCTTGTTTGTATTTGGCACCTACTGGGACCATGCACAAAACAAAAAGACCAGATGTTGATTGGTGATGTGGCGTTCTGTATACAGCGATCTGTATACAGAACACCACAAGTTGTAAGGTATATGTTATATGTACATCTTTATAAGTTAAATATATTCGTTTTTTCCTTCTCCCACGTCTTGTTTGCTTCACTTTTTCGTATCCTGGATTAAAAACGTCTTTTTTTAAGCTTTTCTGGATAGGAAAACTGAGGATACAAAAAAGGAGCAGACGTTGGTCCTTCGGACGAACAGTTCAGGCTCGGTTTGAGTTGGTACGATGTAATCATCATCCAGTTTGATACAGAAAATGAAAATTCGAGACAGAACTGACGAGAACTCTTCATTTATAACGGATAATAATCGAGACAAACTTAGACCCACCCTATAATTGTCCAGAAAGCACACCCTCGTCCCCATGGCTTTTTGTCTCTTTGATATGAGAGAAGACGACGAAAAATACGCTTGTATCGTTGAGTGATTTGGTCAATATATGGCCAGATTGTGCGAACGCGTCATAAGGAATACGTTAATTTATGCAATCAAAAAATGGCGGAACTTTAGCGGTTAGAAAATTTATGTTCCAGCAACAGAAAACGTACTAACAATTGTATTGTCTCACGAGAAAAAAATACAGGAAAGATTATCTTGGTAACTGCAATAAACGTCTTTAAAGGCTGAAAAACAAGGGAGTGATGTTTAATATTTAGTATAAATTATACTAATTATGTTAATTTATGTTGCCGGTTTGTATTTCGTGTTTTTGTATTTTAAGTTTTTTAGTTTTGAATTTGGAGTCGACTATATACTACACTAAAAAGAACCAAAATTTCGTATTATTTTTCATGGTCCACCGAGCCGGATAATAAGATGAGTTTAGAAAGATTGTTAAGAAAGAAGAACGCACTTGTGAGTAGTGTCTGTGGAATTATTAACAACAACGAGAGTAAGTTAGGAAATTGGAAAGAATTTCGAGAAGAATTACTCGCATCTGAAACGATACTCAGCCAGAGATTAACACAAGTGAAGAATATTTACGACGAAATACTTGAAATAGCTATGAACGATGATGATGCGACTGACAGTTTAAATGATTGTTATGTATTTGAATTAAAGGTTCAAAAACACTTGAATAATTTAAAGGAAACTTGTAAAAGAACAGTTGAAATTGAGCCTGTTTTAAGAGAGAGAAGCAACTTGCACAAAGAAACTGTTAGATTGCCCAAGTTAGAAATTACAAAGTTTACTGGTGACTGTACAAAATGGTTAGGTTTTTATGAAAGTTTTGAAGCCTCGATTCATAAGTCACAACTAAGTAACATTGAGAAATTTAATTATTTGAGGTGCTATTTAGAAGGAGACGCTTTAAATTGTATATCTGGATTATCTCTTTCTAACGAAAATTACGAGGAAGCATTGAAGCTATTGTCCAACAGATTTGGAAATCCACAAGTAATTATAAACTCACACATGCACGAATTATTGAAGATGAAAAGAGTTTATAACGATCGCGACCTAACAGCTCTTCGACGACTCTACGATGATATAGAATCTCATGTACGAAGTTTAAACAGCTTGGGTATTGAAGGAAAGGACTATGGCTCTTTACTCAATCCGATCATTATGGAACGATTGCCGCACGAAATTAAATTGACTGTTTCCAGGAATCTGAAACAAGAGGTCTGGGATATTAACAAACTCCTCGAACTAATAAATGACGAGTTAAAACTAGAGAAAATTGCATCGTACCGAATCCTACCGTTAACTCACACAGAACAGAAAGGGATCCTAGTAACGACATGGGTAAGAAACGTTTTGATTTTTCGCATTCATATGAGCCCTCTTCTGGCGCGTCTTTGTTATCTGAATCCAGGCCCAAGCAGAAATGCGTATTTTGTGAAGGTTGTCATTGGTCTGACAAGTGCCCAGTTATTACGGATGTGGCGTCTAGAAAGGAGTGTCTAAAAAAATCAAATCGTTGTTTTTTGTGCTTCAGAGAAAATCAAAACAAAATCAATGCCAAAGAAAAAACCGTGTTTATGGTATATTATATTATGTAATTAGTTATTGAAAATAGATAATTAAATTTTAAAGATAATTAAATTTTTTCTAGATTTATTAAGATGGATCAGATTCAACAAGCCGTTGAACCATGCAAAGAATTTTGTAAAGACTCCATTCGTCTTGTAAAAAGATGTACGAAGCCAGATAGAAAAGGTTAAGCTATAGTACTTTTTTGCATTTATATGCGTTCATTTTATGTTGGGAGCAAGTATACTGTTAAAATCGGCAGGTGGTCACGCATCCTCTAAAATCCTTTAAAGTCCTCTTTTCTAAAAAACCTAAAGCTCTATTATGTATCCTCTAAAAAGTTAAAAATGCGACTAATAATAGTTTGATAGTCTGACCTTACTATTTTCATTTGACAAATAAAGAAATATTCTAATTGTTTTGCATAGCTTGAATTTTTGTTTCGAAAGTGTCAGTTACTTATTCTTGTATACATGACGATATTAGAGCAAGTTGAGCCTACTTTTAGTCTAGTTGTTTGGCATGTAGTTATTTTCTGATATGTCTACTATTAGAAATGTATTTATTTTGTTTAGAAAAGTAGGAAAAATGCCTAAATGCAAAAGTAAATTTCAGGACTCATAGCTCATTGAAAAGGAATTTGAATCTTGGTTGCAGAGAGATGAAGAATAAAACAATGCTTTTGTAAAGTTTATTATAAGTCGTTTAGTATTGCAAACAGAATTAAGATATAAGGCACCATGCTAAAGAAAAGAAACATGTCAATCTGCTAGCAATAAAATAGTTGTTGTTGTTGAGTAGTATCAAGAGATCAGGCATTGAATGCAGAGAATATTTAGTCATACCACTCATCAGAATCGAAAAGTAAGCTTTTCCATGTTTCCAGGTAGTAAAATTGCTCAAAAATTCACTTTCTTTAAAATCCTCTAAAATCTTCCTTTACTTGGAAAAAAAATTTAAGACCACCCTGATCGGATACTAAGTTCCGGAATTATTTTTTAGGTGCATTTAATTTGTTATTTAAATTGTAACAAGTTACTGGTTAATAAGTAGCTTTCGAATATAATTATATAACAGTTACGCTTTTCTCGCTTTAGAATTTCAAAAGATTGCTATGGCAACTGCAATTGGGTTTGCAATCATGGGATTTATTGGTTTCTTTGTGAAACTAATCCACATTCCTATAAATAATATTATCGTGCAATAGGTATGTTTGTTCTCTTCAGCTTAATTAAATGATAAACATTAAAAATCATCCCGAATGAAACATTTCAGTATTGTGTTTTCTACAATTTTTTAGCAAATGAAGCCGTGTGATTTTATTTATTGGAAAGAAGAAATTTAATTTTCATATACATGGTGTAATGTGCAGATAAACTTGTAATGCAAGATTTTTATGAAAGACAACTCAAAATTTGACTTTCTTTTAATATACAGAAGTCCGTGTTTGCTTCCAACTCCTAACTATGTCCCAAATGGTCAATTGCAACGTCATCAACGAGCTTCCCATGCGCAAAGTTTTATTTTAGAAACGTCTCCTAGGGAGATTCGAACCAGCACCGCAGCAGAACATTGCATCTAAGTGCAACGCGCTAACCAACTGGGCTACCGTAACAGAAATAAATCGTGAATATTTAATTGAAGTACTTAACCTTTATCTTTTTCGATTTTTCTGTTTTCAGCTGGTGTGTTAACATTATTTTTTACCACTTGCATTTATTTGAGCAAAATAATTTCGATCTTCGTAGTATGACATTTTTTATCACAACACGGTAACACGATTCTGTTATGCATACAACAGAAACAACAATTTGGGAATATTAGCGCAAAGACAATTAAAACGTGTCAATCTACACAACCCTTTTCCTCGTTTTTGCTTTTTTTAGCAACCCTTAAGGATACGGTAACCCCCTGAGACACATACTCAGTATATTTAAAATATCTCCTCTGCTCGCTATATTAACCCTAACAAATATATATATTCTGAAAGCCAAATAATTATCTCTAGAGTGATGATAAAATATTTCCATAAAAAAAATCCAAAAAGGAGAAAAAAAATTATATTAAAAATTCATCCTTCCAGTTTTTTGTCGAACACTCCCCTCAGTAAAATCTTTGTTCGTTGAAAAAAATATGATTGCGAAGTCTTTATTCAGCTCTAAAAAACTTTGCTTTTTTTACTCAAATAACACGTGGTTCCGAAAATATAGCATATTTGTGTTACAATAGCTGTTTTATAACTGATTTATCTATTTTTAAGCATGATAGATCGATAACTCGATATTTCCTCACTTTCTGCGTTAGAAAAAGCAAAGTTCTGTAGCCAAAGATATAATTATCGCAACAACTGTTTTTTCGTAAAATTTCGACAAGATGGAGGGGAGTTTCGACAAAAATATATACCGTTACTGAAAATTTTATTTCAAGAAAAAGCAAATCAAAGATCTTTGCTTTTACCTGCATGAGGAAGAAATGTTACACCCACTTAAACGTTATGAATAATTAATAACTCATGAATATTTTATTTAATATTAAAGGTAAAGTATTTTCGCAGAACTTAGGGTCTTGTTATTGTTAAACAGACAACAGGATAACATAACATACTAAGATAAAAACAAAAAAATAAATAAATAATTAAAAAGGCATAGATAATAACTAATAATAAATTTGTATAGATTATTAAAGTGTGAACGTTTCCTATGTTATATGTAGAGATGCAATTTTTATTCGTTCTGCATAACTCTCTTTAATTATCATACAGATTAAATATATTTAAGGAATTTTAAACTTTGAGCACGCTATTGCAAACACTAAAAGATAAAAAAGATTTTTTCTCATTTTATCCCTCTTAACAATAAATATTTTTGATTCTTTTTTTAAAAATATCAGGAAAATATGCCAAAGAATCAAAATTAAAAAAAATAATTTTTTTTTAAAAAATGATCCTAAAAGGATTTACCGTATCCTTATCATTCGTCCGCATAACCACCGCGCCCCTTTGTCTATTTTGGTTATATTGCATCACGCTTTTATAAGAATCTGGTTTGTTTCCTTGTATTTCAGCTTAAAAAATTAGCCTATTGTTTAGAAAAATAAAGATAAATGAAAAAAATAGAGAAATAAATAATGACCAGGCCCGGTTTGAATTTTGATATTCTTATAAAAAAGCGTGTGTACCGTTAACCATCACATTTTTGAAATTGTTTCCTCAAAAATTATTTTTTTTAAATATCGCTCGCCCCATTTAGCTGCTAGTACATCTAGACGTCTTAAGTTTTTATTGTGTCCAAAATGTTCTTTTAGCAACTTACCAGAGTCATTTAAGAGGCTTCAAAACCTAGCATGGGTTGTGGTCACAGGCCAAGTAGGATACACCACTTTGGTTTTCCCAAATGTAAATTAAACAACAGAATTGGGAGTGTCACTATTGTGAATGTATTTTAGTTGCACCTTTTTAAAAACGAGATAGTTTATGCAGCTTCTGCATCTTGTTGTTTATTAAACCCTACCCTCGTGTATGTTAAAAAATGACTTAGGATACGTCATACGTTCTTTTTGAAGAAAAAAAATGAAAAGCCCATGCAGGCTAAATGATTTCGAATTTTTAGCATTTATCGTGAATCATAACAATACTATAAGAACACATTCCTAATATTTTGCCAAAGAAAGGAACGAAATAAGAACAGGCTCAGCAGATCATTTTTTCAAAAACTAAACAAGCCGAGTCCGAATTTTGCCACGAAGAACACCTAGGGTGTGAATTGCAATTTCTCAAAGTAAAATTCACATTATGCAAAAGCAGGCTTGAACACAATTTTTGGGAGTTCCGTTAAACGATAACACAATGCGACTAAATTTCGACGGTGTGTTCTTAAAATCAACGAAAACGAATTAGACTGGAAAAAGTTCGAAAAGTAAGAAGAGACATGAAATTCGAAGTCCAGGAAATTTTCTTATTTCTTATCATGAGAAGAAATAAGCGCAGTGGGTTTAGCAGATTTCGAATCGAATTAACTATTTTAAATTTTTGATTTCCGCCAGCGAAGGCGGAATCTTTAAATTCGCCTGAGGAGGAGATAGATGAGAGATGAGATATAGAGAGATAGATAGAGACAGCACAGCTAGGCTGGACGCCCGAAACTTATCCAGACTAAAGCCTAAATCCTCGTTTTGACAGATTTTTTTCTGAGACGAGGCTAAAACGAGTTTTAAGCCAATAAGAATCTAACAGTGCAACAAATTGTTTTATTATCCAATGAAAAAGTTATATGGTATCGAAAGTTAAAGCTCTTGCAGTGTAGCAATAAGATCGTCTTCTTATAATGCGCCATCTTTGATGTTATTATTGTTTCCCTATAATAATTACGTCATTTCCTTCTGTACAATTTCGCAAGCACGTAGACCTAAAAAGCTATAGTGAGCATCAGAACGCAGAACTAATTAATTATTCATAATTTAATAAGTTAAAGGAACATTTGACGTTTTCGCCATAAAGACTTGTTCGAATGGGAACTCTACACCGGTTGGACATCTACCTCGTGAAGTCAGCAGATTAACAAAGTTTATTCTTGACAGGGGTGCAGAAGTAGAAGCCATACTGACGTCGATTTGTTATATATCGACGATCAGCTATATCACAAGCAGGGCTTGAAATACCCTGTATGGTTAAAGTGTCAATGCCCGGAACATTATTAAAGAAAAAACTACTTGCGAGGTACGAAGAAATGACCAATATAACCAGAAGAAAGTTTATATTTGCGCTCCTTTGTGTTTGATGATATTGATGTTGAGCCAAGCAATAGTCAACCAAAATTGAAAAAGAAAAAGAAAGAAAAAACAAACAAACAAAACAAACAGCTTCGCGTGACATAAGAACAATGTTTGGGTAAGTAACAAAAAGAAATCAACAAAACCGGAAAAGACTATCACAATATTAGACTAAATTTATTTTTACGTTTTACGACGTTATTTTGGTGATATTTTTATAAAAGAGAAGAAAACTTATTGTTTTTTTTACATTAGTCACAATTTTCCCATTTCTTTTAACAGTCAACAACGAAAAGTTAGGGAGTAGTAGCATCAATTGTACTGTTTTATTCCTAAAACCTGCAAATACAACACATGCAAATATTAGGCGCAAAAGGAACTGAAAATACAATTTTTAAGATTTTTTCAGATTTTTGAAAAATTTCGCGAAATTTCACGAATCATCGCAAAATGGATTTTTTTCGCGGGAATTTATTTTCGCGAATGAGCCAAAAAGATTTTTTTCGCGGGCATTTAATTTCGCGAATTTAGGGTCCATTCGCGAAATTCGCGAAAATTTCTGACATTAAAGTAGTTACATAACTATATTTAGCATCATAAAAATTATGAAATGAGAAATTTGTTGTAGGTAGCTAAAAACTGCATTTGGCTACTTTCACTTTTTAGCCAGAGGTAGCTCAAGAGCTAGCTAGCCACAACCCCAACACAAAAATAAATAATGATATACCAAACTGAATAAAAACTTAAAAAATAGGAATAAATACGGCTAAGCTAGCTTCAGCAGAATGTTGCCTCGAAATCTACGTTCCTAGCTAAAATCTTAAAATTGGTTTGTTTAAGATTTATAGAGAACGTGATAATATATTTATTATATTTCTATCCTAGTTATGTGATGAGCAGCTATCATGAGAAATATAAAGGGGTGAAACGTTAAGGTGTATAGTTAAGTGCTTCAAAGAAAATGGGAAAAGATTGGGAAAAGATAAGTCTGTAAAAGCAATGTAAACCCAATCCTTCCTTGTGGCCTCCAGGTTGCGATACTCTGGTGAACTCGTGGAAGCCCCGGCCTAAAATTAACGCCAGGTTGCGTAAACACGGGAAAAGAATAAGGTTTCTGATTGGTTAATGATATTAAAGTCGGGCGCAAAAGGTAAAAAGGGATGTGACTTTAAAAAGATGTATAAAAGGTTGGTAGGACGATGAAAAGGTTATGAAAAAAACAAATACTATGGTTGTTTCAGCATTGTTCAGGCGTGGTTAGAGGGAAGCAGCGATGCCGCAGCTAAGCTACCATTTTGCGTGACAGACAGACGCATACGGGTATTATAATATAGATTCTTATTTGTTCTTACAAAGAAAGAGGTGTAATAAAGTTAAATTTTATAAGCTTTACCTTTACCACCTCTTCAAGCTACATCAAACCCACTGTTCATAAAACATCGGTAATCGTCTCGTGCCCAAAACTTCTTTCCAAGATCTGTTAAGTCAAGTAATAGCTTGCAATACATTTTTATTTCTTTTAAGCAAGTCCTGAAGCTGGTCGCTTCTTGTTACTTTTCATCTTGGCAATCATAAATTGCATCTGGCATTTTGTAATATTTTAATGTTTCTAAAATGACAGGTATTTTTATCTTCATCTTTAAAATTAGAAATTTCGTTTTTGTTGGGTCGTAGCGGTCAAATTATACTAACCCCTATGGAAGTGGAATTTGTTCCTTTGTGGATTACCAAGAACCTTACCACCTTTCTTTCAAAAAGCATTATTTGAAGCAATAGCAGTTTTCTCAATCCATGAAATGTCAGGAAATTTAGCATCGGGGTTACTGTCCCTTTTTTTAAGCTCCTAAAATTATGTCACATGTTCTTATTTCTAAAATTCATAGAACTGAAATATGGAATACTGTGGCATTACCTTTAAAATCTTCTCAAATATTTTTCAATTTCTATGGAAAAATAATTTTTTTTTATAAAAATACCAATCTCAAAAAAGCTTAAAATTTCTCATCAAAAGTCCTCAAATCTTCTCAAATGTGACTCTATGGAAAGAGTGGCAACCCTGAGCATGGTCGGCAATTTCCAGCATAATCAAGCCATGTTCTGAAAATGGCTTGAGTTGTTGAAAAAAGTCCTGGAATTTTGATTTTAATTTCTGTGGTCACGTGTATGCATTTTAGGTTAAAGCAATATCTAACCATGTGTTTATGTATGTATCTAGTGGTATAATATATATTATGTAATTAGTTATTGAAAATAGATAATTAAATTTTTAAAGATAATTAAATTTTTTTCTAGATTTATTAAGATGGATCAGATTCAACAAGCCCGTCGAACCATGCAAAGAATTTTGTAAAGGACTCCATTCGTCTTGTAAAAAGATGTACGAAGCCAGATAGAAAAGGTTAAGCTATAGTACTTTTTTTGCATTTATATGCGTTCATTTTATGGTGGGGAGCAAGTATAACTGTTAAAATCGGCAGGTGGTCACGCATCCTCTAAAATCCTTTAAAGTCCTCTTTTCTAAAAAACCTAAAGCTCTATTATGTATCCTCTAAAAAGTTAAAAAATGCGACTAATATAGTTTGATAGTCTGACTTACTATTTTCATTTGACAAATAAAGAAATATTCTAATTGTTTTGGCATAGCTTGAATTTTTGTTTCGAAAGTGTCAGTTACTTATTCTTGTATACATGGACGATATTAGAGACAGTTGAGCCTACTTTTAGTCTAGTTGTTTGGCATGTAGTTATTTTCTGATATGTCTACTATTAGAAATGTATTTATTTTGTTTAGAAAAGTAGGAAAAATGCCTAAATGCAAAAAGTGAATTTCAGGACTCATAGCTCATTGAAAAGGAATTTGAATCTTGGTTGCAGAGAGATGAAGAATAAAACAAATGCTTTTGTAAAGTTTATTATAAGTCGTTTAGTATTGCAAACAGAATTAAGAATATAAGGCACCATGCTAAAGAAAAGAAACATGTCAATCTGCTAGCAATAAAATAGTTGTTGTTGTTGAGTAGTATCAAGAGATCAGGCATTGAATGCAGAGATAATTTAGTCATACCACTCATCAGAATCGAAAAGTAAGCTTTTCCATGTTTCCAGGTAGTAAAATTGCTCAAAAATTCACTTTCTTTAAAATCCTCTAAAATCTTCCTTTACTTGGAAAAAAAATTTAAGACCACCCTGATCGGATACTAAGTTCCGGAATTATTTTTTAGGTGCATTTAATTTGTTATTTAAATTGTAACAAGTTACTGGTTGATAAGTAGCTTTCGGCATATAATTATATAACAGTTACGCTTTTCTCGCTTTAGAATTTCAAAAGATTGCTATGGCAACTGCAATTGGGTTTGCAATCATGGGATTTATTGGTTTCTTTGTGAAACTAATCCACATTCCTATAAATAATATTATCGTGCAATAGGTATGTTTGTTCTCTTCAGCTTAATTAAATGATAAACATTAAAAATCATCCCGAATGAAACATTTCAGTATTGTGTTTTCTACAATTTTTTAGCAAATGAAGCCGTGTGATTTTATTTATTGGAAAGAAGAAATTTAATTTTCATATACATGGTGTAATGTGCAGATAAACTTGTAATGCAAGATTTTTATGAAAGACAACCTCAAAATTTGACTTATCTTTTAATATACAGAAGTCCGTGTTTGCTTCCAACTCCTAACTATGTCCCAAATGGTCAATTGCAACGTCATCAACGAGCTTCCATGCGCAAAGTTTTATTTTAGAAAAACGTCTCCTAGGGAGATTCGAACCAGCACCGCAGCAGAACATTGCATCTAAGTGCAACGCGCTAACCAACTGGGCTACCGTAACAGAAATAAATCGTGAATATTTAATTGAAGTACTTAACCTTTATCTTTTTCGATTTTTTCTGTTTTCAGCTGGTGTGTTAACATTATTTTTTACCACTTGCATTTATTTGAGCAAAATAATTTCGATCTTCGTAGTATGACATTTTTTATCACAACACGGTAACACGATTCTGTTATGCATACAACAGAAACAACAATTTGGGAATATTAGCGCAAAGACAATTAAAACGTGTCAATCTACACAACCCTTTTCCTCGTTTTTGCTTTTTTTAGCAACCCTTAAGGATACGGTAACCCCCTGAGACACATACTCAGTATATTTAAAATATCTCCTCTGCTCGCTATATTAACCCTAACAAATATATATATTCTGAAAGCCAAATAAATTATCTCTAGAGTGATGATAAAATATTTCCATAAAAAAAATCCAAAAAGGAGAAAAAAAATTATATTAAAAAATTCATCCTTCCAGTTCATTTTGTCGAACACTCCCCTCAGTAAAATCTTTGTTCGTTGAAAAAAATATGATTGCGAAGCTCTTATTCAGCTCTAAAAAACTTTGCTTTTTTTACTCAAATAAACACGTGGTTCCGAAAATATAGCATATTTTGTGTTACAATAGCTGTTTTATAACTGATTTATCTATTTTTAAGCATGATAGATCGATAACTCGATATTTCCTCACTTTCTGCGTTAGAAAAAGCAAAGTTCTGTAGCCAAAGATATAATTATCGCAACAAACTTGTTTTCGTAAAATTTCGACAAGATGGAGGGGAGTGTTCGACAAAAATATATACCGTTACTGAAAATTTTATTTCGAGAAAAAGCAAATCAAAGATCTTTGCTTTTACCTGCATGAGGAAGAAATGTTACACCCACTTAAACGTTATGAATAATTAATAACTCATGAATATTTTATTTAATATTAAAGGTAAAGTATTTTCGCAGAACTTAGGGTCTTGTTATTGTTAAACAGACAACAGGTAACATAACATACTAAGATAAAAACAAAAAAAATAAATAAATAAATTAAAAAGGCATAGATAATAACTAATAATAAATTTTTATAGATTATTAAAGTGTGAACGTTTCCTATGTTATATGTAGAGATGCAATTTTTTATTCGTTCTGCATAACTCTCTTTAATTATCATACAGATTAAATATATTTAAGGAATTTTAAACTTTGAGCACGCTATTGCAAACACTAAAAGATAAAAAAGATTTTTTCTCATTTTATCCCTCTTAACAATAAATATTTTTGATTCTTTTTTTAAAAATATCAGGAAAATATGCCAAAGAATCAAAATTAAAAAAAATAATTTTTTTTAAAAAAATGATCCTAAAAGGGGTTACCGTATCCTTAACACTCGTCCGCATAACCACCGCCGCCCCTTTGTCTATTTTGGTTATATTGCATCACGCTTTTATAAGAATCTGGTTTGTTTCCTTGTATTTCAGCTTAAAAAATTAGCCTATTGTTTAGAAAAATAAAGATAAATGAAAAACAATAGAGAAATAAAATAATGACCAGGCCCGGTTTGAATTTTGATATTCTTATAAAAAAAGCGTGTGTACCGTTAACCATCACATTTTTGTAATTGTTTCCTCAAAAAATTATTTTTTTTAAAATATCGCTCGCCCCATTTAGCTGCTAGTACATCTAGACGTCTTAAGTTTTTATTGTGTCCAAAATGTTCTTTTAGCAACTTACCAGAGTCATTTAAGAGGCTTCAAAACCTAGCATGGGTTGTGGTCACAGGCCAAGTAGGATACACCACTTTGGTTTTCCCAAATGTAAATTAAACAACAGAATTGGGAGTGTCACTATTGTGAATGTATTTTAGTTGCACCTTTTTAATAACGAGATAGTTTATGCAGCTTCTGCATCTTGTTGTTTATTAAACCCTACCCTCGTGTATGTTAAAAAATGACTTAGGATACGTCATACGTTCTTTTTGAAGAAAAAAAATGAAAAGCCCATGCAGGCTAAATGATTTCGAATTTTTAGCATTTATCGTGAATCATAACAATACTATAAGAACACATTCCTAATATTTTGCCAAAGAAAGGAACGAAATAAGAACAGGCTCAGATCATTTTTTCCAAAACTAAACAAGCCGAGTCCGAATTTTGCCACGAAGAACCACCTAGGGTGTGAATTGCAATTTCTCAAAGTAAAATTCACATTATGCAAAAGCAGGCTTGAACACAATTTTTGGGAGTTCCGTTAAACGATAACACAATGCGACTAAATTTCGACGGTGTGTTCTTAAAATCAACGAAAACGAATTAGACTGGAAAAAGTTCGAAAAGTAAGAAGAGACATGAAATTCGAAGTCCAGGAAATTTTCTTATTTCTTATCATGAAGAGAAATAAGCGCAGTGGGTTTAGCAGATTTCGAATCGAATTAACTATTTAAATTTTTGATTTCCGCCAGCGAAGGCGGAATCTTTAAATTCGCCTGAGGAGATAGATGAGAGATGAGATATAGAGAGATAGATAGAGACAGCACAGCTAGGCTGGACGCACGAAACTTATCCAGACTAAAGCCTAAATCCTCGTTTTGACAGATTTTTTTCTGAGAACGAGGCTAAAACGAGTTTTAAGCCAATAAGAATCCTAACAGTGCAACAAATTGTTTTATTATCCAATGAAAAAGTTTATATGGTATCGAAAGTTAAAGCTCTTGCAGTGTAGCATAATGAAGATCGTCTTCTTATAATGCGCCATCTTTGATGTTATTATTGTTTCCCTATAATAATTACGTCATTTCCTTCTGTACAATTTCGCAAGCACGTAGACCTAAAAAGCTATAGTGAGCATCAGAACGCAGAACTAATTAATTATTCATTAATTTTAGTTTAAAGAGGAATTGTTGAGGCTGAATATTTCTGGTGATGTATTATAGCTATAAAATCGTGACAAGTGTGTTCTAAAAGAAAAAATATGAATATGTAGTCTGAAAATAACCTTTCGTAACTGATTATGTAAAAAAAATTTGCTTCCACCTTAAAAGATATTTTCCAAGTTGTTTTTCAGAGAAAAAGAGAAAATCGTTTTTCTATTGTTCATCAATTTTTAGGTTTATTATTTTTCTTTTAAAATTGTTCTTATAGAGAAATTAAGTTTATGTAAGTTAAGTTAGCTATGATTTACAGTTACAATAATAATCAAAAATTGAATTTCAAAATTTTAGAATATTTAATGATTTTGTTCCCCCATGTTACTCAGTCCTCTTCAAAGTTCAGTACTTTTTCAGATTATTGCTAATGGTGGAAATCTTTAAGCCGCAGGGCTTCTTGTTTGTATTTGGCACCTACTGGGACCATGCACAAAACAAAAAGACCAGATGTTGATTGGTGATGTGGCGTTCTGTATACAGCGATCTGTATACAGAACACCACAAGTTGTAAGGTATATGTTATATGTACATCTTTATAAGTTAAATATATTCGTTTTTTCCTTCTCCCACGTCTTGTTTGCTTCACTTTTTCGTATCCTGGATTAAAAACGTCTTTTTTTAAGCTTTTCTGGATAGGAAAACTGAGGATACAAAAAAGGAGCAGACGTTGGTCCTTCGGACGAACAGTTCAGGCTCGGTTTGAGTTGGTACGATGTAATCATCATCCAGTTTGATACAGAAAATGAAAATTCGAGACAGAACTGACGAGAACTCTTCATTTATAACGGATAATAATCGAGACAAACTTAGACCCACCCTATAATTGTCCAGAAAGCACACCCTCGTCCCCATGGCTTTTTGTCTCTTTGATATGAGAGAAGACGACGAAAAATACGCTTGTATCGTTGAGTGATTTGGTCAATATATGGCCAGATTGTGCGAACGCGTCATAAGGAATACGTTAATTTATGCAATCAAAAAATGGCGGAACTTTAGCGGTTAGAAAATTTATGTTCCAGCAACAGAAAACGTACTAACAATTGTATTGTCTCACGAGAAAAAAATACAGGAAAGATTATCTTGGTAACTGCAATAAACGTCTTTAAAGGCTGAAAAAACAAGGGAGTGAAGAGAATGGCAAAATAATTTCTGGATATATGTAGTCAGCTTCAGATTATAAGGGCCTGCTTTAGATATATATTTGGTATGCAAACGAAGATAAATCTTTAGTGGAGTTATGGGTCATTAATTAATTAGAAATGATTGTATTGTGTCGAGCATTGATTGTGAGCAGACGTGTTTTTTTTGCTCGCTCTCTTGATATAATATCTCTATAATAATAGCCGTATTTTGTCTGTTCAAAAGGATTACCGATATTCCTTTGATCTTTCCGCGAGTTTTTAGAAACCAGGGGGTAGTTTAATCGGAAATCTTATTATTGATTAAAATAAATTCCAGAAATTAATTTATTTTTTTAAATAATTTAATTACTTTAATTGATTAACTTTAATTAAATAATAAGTTATATAAGTGATTAAAATGAATGCATTATTTTAATACGCTATTTTTAAAAATAATTACCCCCGTGACCTCAATCGCCGATTCCGCTCAGGAGCCACAGAAAACAAATAGGACAATTTTACTGACAGTTTTGCTGGCTTTGTTTTGACCGCTCGCACGTAGTATACCAATCAAAACGCCTGATTCTTTGAAAAACCAATCCAAGACTCTCGCGGGCTGGACATGCCAACGAAGAAACTACAGGACCAAACATGATGGCCATTTTAGTTTTTAAAGTGATGGTGGTCAGTGTTGTTAGGTCTTTTTCACCTTTTTGTTTTCTATAAGATTTTTATTTGTGTGATATTTGTTTTTTGTATGTTCTAAAATGTTAAGACAAATATATTGTCACGTTTTTTAGTCACGTGAGATCTTAAACGCACCATTTTTACGATTTTTGGCTAGGAACGAAGATTTTGAAGGCTAGCTAGGGCTTTACTTATTACTATTCTGTATGGCATAAAAGCTTTTTATCCTAGCCGACATTTATTTTTATGTTGAGGCTGTAGCCATTTAGCTAGCTCCTATCTTTGGCTAAAAAGTGAAAGTATAAAAATGCAGTCTGGCTACAACAACAATATTCTTAAGGAATAATTCTTATGCTAAATGCAGTTACCTAGGTAGCTACATCTTTTATTATTTTCCTGAAAACTTTTTCTGCAAATAAAATGGCTGAGCGATTGTTTTAGCTGGACGGGTAACGACAGGCTGTTCCCTTTGTTCTTGTTTATTTAAACCGAAGTTGCAATAAAGTTTTTATGAAAAAGGGTATTACGCCTATAGGCCTGTTCAACTTTGTTTAACTGTGCTAAGCGCTCAGCCCAGTGTTAACAACAGACTGTTTTTTTGGTAAAGGCTGTTACGCCTATGCGCATGTACAACATGGTTTACCTGTACTAAGGGGTCAACCCAATGTGACAATTAATTTTTAAACTTTCTCGGTAATCACACCCGTACGGATGTGCAACAATGTTTACCTGGACTAACCGCTCAGCCCTTTTGTGTTTTTTTTAAACAGAGTCTGTGAGAAAGTTTTTTCCTAAGGCGTATTATTCCTATACGCCTGTGCAACACGGTTTAACTGTACTAAGCGCTTAGCCCATGTTACGATAAATTTTTTAACTTTCACAAAAACGTATTCCGCAAAATAAAATAATATTGACTGATTGTTTTTGCTATGATGGAGTAACAACGGTTTGTAAACTGTGTTTTTATTTCAGCTATCGTTGCGGGAATATTTTTTAACTGTAAGACTATAATGGTGTATGCGCTTCACTTAATTTACGACATACTGTATACCTGTACTAAAGCGCTCCACCTGATCGTGTGGCACAGTTTACGGCTCTTATTAAGCGCTCCACAGAGTGTTCAACATCGGGTCACACCTTGACTTTGGCTTACCCCGGCGTTTCGACGCCGGGTTTCCCGGCTAGTCTCTTTAATAATAGCCGTATTTTGTCTGTCTGTCCGCGAAAGACGCGTCCTGTTACGGAAACACGAAATGCGATATATAAAGGACGGGCGACTAGTTTCTATAATTAAAGAATTCTTCGCGCCCTTTCGGAATTCCGATTTTATAAATAAAATCGAGACGATCTAATACTGGATTTTCCCAATCTATTTCGCGGATACAAGTGGTCACCCCAAATACTAACTCAGCCTGATCTATGTCCTGATGGATCTGAGTATTTCACATACATGGACGACCTCCAAACAGTAGTCATAAAAGGACAATGAAAAAGAAAAAAAAACACGATTAAATGACAGATGACTTTCTTTTATCTGTATAAAGATTTACACTGGCCACAAGCAACTACTTTTTTGACCACTTCGCTCCACTTCGATTGTTAAACGGACCTATTAAACCTATATTAAGAAAATGATGTAAAATAATTAAAGGTCATCAGAGGAGTGGATGGCAGGGCAGTATTAGATCGTCTCGATTTTATTTATAAAATCGGAATTCGGATGCGGGCGCTTCGCGCCCTTTCGGAATTCTTTAATTTTATTTCATAAAATCTCACTGATTAAGACTGGATTCTCCAAACCTATTTCGCGGTTACAAGCTGGTAACCGACGAATGGACGACCTCTGTTTAAAGCGTGCCCTTAAAAATAACAGACTCAAAATTATCATTGTCCTGTGCCAAATCTTTATTGTAAAATTTTTGCCATGCGGACTGACTGGACCAATTTCCTCGTTTTAAAATGTCGGAAATAGACAAACCAGCCGATAAAGTTTTAGAAGTTGATGCAGATCTAATGAGCTTTGAATGTGCCAATATCAATACCTGCATTACTAAGTACCTGCTTAATTCACCCTGCAATAGTTGACTTAACTACCTCCTTATGAGGATGTACAAAACTTAATAACAATTGAGAATTTTTATTTTGAGATCTCCACTTTTTTGTGCGATTAAGATAAATTTTCCCCCGCCTCCACTACACATAAAGAATCATCCTCCGTGTAAGACCTAAATGACAATGATGGTGGCGGTTGGCCTTTCCTCCAAGATTTTGTTAATTTTGTAAAAGCAAAAGAAAACGTTTTTTCTGACCTACTCATATATCTGATATCCAATAAAGCAATCTCTGATCCTCTGGATGCTGCAGTCAAGGCTAACAAAATAGTTAATTTTAAGGTCAGCAATTTATCTGATAATGATTCAGTTTTGCCTAAACTTTTTATGTAAATAAGCACTTTTCAACATCCCAGATAAATGTGTACCGAGATTGAGGAGGCCTCCCATTAAAAACACCTGTCATTAATTCACATACTAGAGAATGCTTCCTTATTGGGGCGCCTGGAATATTTTCATGATAAGCTGAAATAGCTGAACGATGAACATTTATAGTTCTATAATGGCGACCTTTCTCAAAACGTTCTGCAAGGTAATGAAGAACAAAATTTATAGAACATCTAAAGGGATCAACTTCCTGTTCAACACACTAGCTATTCCACTGACCCCAGGACAATTGGTAAGCATTCTGGAATTTGAGACAAGGTTTGCAGCCCTTTCTGAAATTCCTTTTGCTGCCAGTCGTGCCCTGAGACCTTCCACACCGCTGGCTGTAGAGTGTGGTTTGTGACTAAAGGATGTGATAATTCTTTTGGGTCCTTGAGAAGATCTTGAAAGAGAGGCAATGCGATTGGATTGCAAATCGACATTTCCAGCAGTGATGTTGACCAAGCTTGAGTTTGCCATAAAGGAGTTATTAAGTAAGTAAGTAAGTAAGTAAACATTTATTTAACGTTGGTAACGAGATAGTTACAAGGTACTAATTAAAACCAACAAAAATTATAGTATGAAAATAAAAATAAAAGTTAAAAATATGTCCTAATATAAATAGGGCTATTATTTACAAAGCGGACATAAACATTTTAGTCCAGTCCAAGATACTAGCGATTTTTTGAAGTCCTCAATGGAACCAGATAACTTTATTTTTTGAGGAAGCGAGTTCCATAATTGACAGCTTCTAAATAACAACGAGTTTGTTCCAAAACGTACTGATTTAGTTGGAGGAAGACACAGTACACTCGAATTACGTAGTGCGTAAGAAGTGTTCTTGTATTGACAGAGACTTTTTATTAAGTCTGGATTTGATCCGAACAAGCTTTTGTAAATTTCTGATAACATAATATTTAAATTTGCGGTGTGTATTGTAACACCGCCAGTAGATAAAAGAATATCACTCAGAGAACACTCATACTCTCCAGTTACTGTTCTTAATGTTCTTTTGTGAACCCTATTAACTTTATTATTACAGGTTTTGCTACAGTACATCCATATAAGAGGACAATACTTAAAAGTTGATAAAACAAACGCATTACATAGGCGTATTGCCTGTTGATCTGTAACAAATTTCCTAATACGTTGCAGGCATCGCAACTTTTTGGTAGCTTGATTACAAATAGTATTTATATGTATATCAAATTTAAGTTTCCTGTCAATATGCATTCCTAATAATTTAACACTGTAGGAAGGAATAATTTGCTTCTGATTGATGTACAAAGCTAATTTTCTCTCATCCATGCCCAAGAACATAAGCTGAAATTTCGCTGGGTTAGCAACGAGTTGGTTAGCTTTAAACCAACGCAATGAGTTTTCCATATCCACCTCTAGATCAGAAATAACAGAATCGATTGATGATGCACAACTGTACAGAGTATTGTCGTCAGCAAAATTGCAAACTTCTGTCCTTTGCATGAACGAAAAAAAATCATTTATAAATATGTTAAATAATAGAGGACCTAATATTGAACCTTGAGGCACTCCTAGAAGGATCTCAAGCCACATACTGTAAGCTGATCCTATCTTCACTCTCTGGAATCTGTTACTAAGATAATGCCTAAGAAGTTTTAAGCTATTTTGACTGAAACCATATGCTGCTAATTTTGCAATTAGGAGTTCATGTGGTAGACAATCAAATGCTTTAGATAAGTCCATAAGAATAGTACCAACTTTACCAGAATTATCAAGACAAGATTGCCATTTATGGAGCAAATTTATCAGGGCTGTCTGTGTACTATAGTTTGCTCGGAATCCACAAAGATTACTTGAAAATTTATTTTGAAAAAAAACATTTAATTGAAGAGAGATGAGCTTTTCAAAAACTTTCGATAAGGTTGGAAGGAGGCTAATGGGCCTATAATTCTTTTTTAAAGTAGTGTCATCCTGTTTATGAATAGGAATGACACTAGCTAACTTTAGCTCCGTTGGAAAAGTGCCTTCTAAGATACACGTGTTAATGCAATCAGTTAGAGGAACACTACAAATCCTAGCAACAGATTGGAGAACTTTAGTTGAAATTTGACCACTAGTTGTTTTTTTTGGGTTCATACTCATAATGACTTGATAAGTCTCCCATGGGTGAATATGAGAGAATTTGAAAGTAGATCCGTCATTATATAAATCCTTAATGTTGTTAATGCTCGGGTGATCTGAATACTTATCTAGGATCTGATATAACTCAGTGCAAACATAATCATTTTTCCACTTGACAATGCCTAGAGAAGACGTAACATTCGTGAAATAATCGTTAAAAATATCTGCAACTTCTTTTTCATTCTGAACAACAATATTATTTTCAATCAAAGAGACAGCTTCAATTGAAATACATTTGTTGCTAAAAAAGGGTTTACAAGCTGACCAGAAATCTTTAGAACTGCTGCTCGTTTTATTACGATCAACCTTTTCAAAGAACTGTCTCTTTGAAAGTTTGTTCAGATTTACTACATAATTCCGTTGACTTTTATATTTGTTAAAGTCATTAACGCTTCTTGTTTTATTATAAATATTTTTTAGTCGAGAACGCTTCATTATGGCTTTCCGAAGTTTTTTACTAATATGGGGTTTATTATTTCCCCGTATGATTCTCTTTTTGTAGGGGGCATGTCTGTTAAGAGTATTTGAGAGCATTTCATTAAAAGAGGTAAAATTTCCACTTTGGGATGTCACAAGACTTGCCTTAAGATCATTTGAAAAAGCGTCTTCAGAGAATTTTTTGAAACTACGATAGACAACCTGTTTAGGAGGTATATGAACAAATGTTGACTTTAGCATAGTGTAAATCATATGATGGTAATCACTAACACCAGTTTCAAATGATTGGCTCTTTTGGAAACTGTGTTTTTTATTTGTTAAGATCAGGTCAATACAACGTCCGTCAGCTGATTTAAAGCATGTAGGATTTTTTATCAAACTGTAAAGACCATGGTCAGCCATAAATGAAGAGATCTCTGCACTAGTTGTAACATTGTTAAAATCTCCTTGAATAATTATATTTTCGTAATTTTCAGAATAAAAATCTAACAAAGCAGATATATGGTCCAAAAAATAACGTAAATTTTGGGAAGGATTTCGATATATAGTCAAAATTAACCATTTTTGCTTACGTAAGTTTAATTCAACTGGAATACACTGAATGTCCGGCGGAGTTAGGAAAGAATTTAATTGCCTGGAAGGGATGTTACAATTAACATATGTCAAAAGACCACCAGTTGAGGCTGTTACATCTAGCCTGTATGGTTTTTTGTAGCCATCTAGCATAAACTGCCCCTCAGGAAAAGATTCGTCAAGCTTAGTTTCAGCTATACAAAGAACATCTACATTTTGTAAGACTACATTGCCCAAGTCATCCAGTTTATTCAGTTTCCAGTTTATTAAGAGAAGTTTTGTCCCTTCCACCCTGACCTTGTGTAATACCCTGCCAATTAAGTTGAGCGGAGGAAATACATACAGGTAACGACTGGACCAAGCTTGTTGTAGCGCATCCACTGCTACACTCCCTGGGTCTATCCGCCATGACATGTATTGTGACAGGAGGTGAGATGTTCGGGATGCAAACAGATCTACCTCTGGAATTCCATGAACCTGACAAATCTGCGCGAATATTTTTGAATTTAGCCTCCATTCGCTTCGGTCTGTCAAATTCCTGGACTCCCTGTCTGCTAATACATTCAACTGACTTGGGATATGTTATGTTGCGTATTCAGATCAATAAAAACGAGGCGTTTAAAACAGAATGAATCTTATGTATAAATGATCGTGTCTCTTCTATATAGGTCCCGCAGCAAGAGGCTGCCATTATTAATTTTCGTCCGATTTGTTATCTCCCACTAAAAGCCAATAATCGGGTCATATTTAAGACTTGTATTTGCTGTCTTTGTAAAGTGACGCATTTGTATTTTGGTAGGGAGGACTGCCATGATAGTGGAGGTTAACGTTTCTAACAACTGTGTTAATTCCCTTACTGTTATCCAACACTTGTTGGCAAGTTACTGACACTGGGAGGCTACCTGTACAAGTTTGTCCTCTGGGAGTGATATCTCCATTTTCACAGAGTTTACTGTCATTCCTGGAAACTGGATCTGTTGGCTAGGACACAAAATTGACTTTTTTACATTGATTATGAATCCCAGATTTTGTAGAACATAGATTATGGTATCCTGTGCCTCAGGGTCTCCTCAACTGTGCAACCCATGACTAACATATCGTCTAGAAAAAATCACTAAGCGAATGTTTATCCGACGTTAAACTGATACTGGAATTTTGAGTATCTTGGTAAAAATCAGAGGAGCAGGCCCTAGAAAAGAGACATGAGTTGGTTCAAGAACGCAATCAGCCAACTGTACAGCGCTGTATCGGCGCCGGTAGCAGCATCTCGCGACGCTCTTGCCGATCGACTGAAGGACGTGCGAGATACTGTTCCTCTTTATTACAACAGGGTAAAGGAACAAATTTCGACAGGGACGGCGCTCCACAATAAGGTAGAGCAGGAAGCACAAGAGAACTACTACGACACGGAGGACATACAAGGCAACTATCAAGGGATCGAAGACATCTAACACATGTTCCCAAGAGAGAAGAAGCAGGCCACAGGGATCGAAGACCTCAAACACATGTTCCCGCGAGAAAAGAAGCAACCCACGGATCCAGAAGGGCTCGAAGACATTCAGCACATGTTCGATGAAGGCATACAAATGCTGGAGAATGGGAATCATGTAAAAACCTGGAGACTCAACAAGAGACTTAACCAACCGCTCACGCGTATTATCATGGATAAAATCACCCCTCATATAACCATGCGAGTAAATGTTGTTTACAGCCTCAGCTGCAGCATCCACAAAGGCGGAGGGGAGTCATCTCCCTACTGGAAGAGCAAAGGCTCCAAGTCTCTATCAAGCATCGCGGGCATCGAAGCTTTCTTAGAGGAATGCGAGATGAAGTGTCTGCATCTGGAAGATGCTGAGTTTTGGAGCAAAGCCTATTTGCCTGCGGCGAGAACTATAGAGACACCAGGAGCGTACGAAGGGAAAATCGTCTTCGATCATGCGCAGATCAAGATCATAAGCACTAGGGAGCCTCTGTTGGGATGCGGACCTCTTCCAGTCTGGCTACGGAAGAAGAGATGCATCTACGGTATTGATGGAAAGGAAGAAAGAACCGACAATTTGTGTATGTGGCGATGTCTTGCAATCCATAACCGCGGAGATAGAAAGCAGAGAAAAATGTTCGTTACAGAAGAAAGCTCTTGCCCTAGCCCGAGAGTACTACGAGGACTCCAAGCTAAAGCGTAAGGACGTGCGCCCTACAAAGGCCAGCTCTTCACGGAAGCCTGGAATCTCACGCGGCATAAGAAGAACGAATGCGAAGGGGTCAAGACGACGATCATCTGCAAAGGTGAGAAAGTGAAGCGTATGCCGAGCAAGTCGGAGAAGGTATTCTACGGTGAGGGTTTTAGCTACGCTGCATCGCAATGGTTAGAACACATGACGATGGAAAAAGGAAGACATATACACCACGCACTCTGCGGACATGGTGGAAAGCGTGTGATATGTGATGGAAAAGGTAAGGAGTGGAAGGTAGACGGCTATGAGCCTATCACGAAGACCATCTACGAGTACCATGGGTGCAAATGGCACGGATGCCCCTGTCAGCCACAAGCGAACGCATACCGTTACGAACAAACGAAGAAGAAGGAGGTTATGCTACGGGAACTGTGATATGACCTCGTTACAGTGTGGGAATGCGAGAAACCACCCAACGTTAAGCGCTTCTTCAAGAAAGAGTTTGCGGCCATATCCTCACTACATCGTGTTAGATTTTGAGGCCCTCTTGCTGCCCTTGAATAGTAGACAAACGACAGATCTGATGCATATATCTGAGCATATACCGGTAAGTGTCGCTATTCACGATAGTCTGAATGGCAACCCCACGTTCATAGAGCATGAAGATCCTAAAGTTTTAGTGAAACGCTTTGTGGAAGACCTGGAAAGAGACACGCTCTCATCGTCGCCGAAGTGGAGAGAATGTACCCGAGACCTGTTGACTTCGCTATGCTCCCAGTCAAGACTCGGGATGCGTGGAACGAATGGGTGAACCAGGTAGAGGTGATAGGCTTCAACAGCGGGAAGTATGATCTGAACATGATCAAGCGATACTTTGTCGATCAAATCACAGCAACAATTCCAGACGACGACACGAAAGGCGAGAAGATCAAGGTGGCAAAACGGGACAACAACTACATGTTCGTGACAACCTCAAAGTTCAAATTCCTCGACATTACGAATTTCCTCGCCCCTGGTATGAGCTATGATAGATGGTGCAAGTCTCGCGAATGTAAGCTCGAAAAGCTCGTGTTCCCGTACGAGTGGCTGTCCAGCTTTGACAAGCTGAACCACGTCGGGCCTGTCGCTCACGATGACTTCTATAGCCGGATAAGTGGTAAAAATATGCTATCACCTGAAGAATACGAAGCCTTCTGCGGAGAATTCTACAAGCGAGGTTGTGTCACTATGATGGACTGGTTGCGCGAGTACAACTTGGCAGACGTTGAACCCTTCATCGAAGCGGGTGATAAGACAAGACAACAATATTACGAAGACGATATAGACATCTTCAAGGATGCGGTGAGTATCCCTGGCGTATCTATGCGTTATGTGTTGAACAAGGCTCTAAGACTGAACCCTAAGGTAGAGCTCTACGCTCCAAGTGAACCTTGCAAGCACAAATGTAAGACTCCTGCTTCCGCAAGACCTCTAGGGATTGTAAAGAGGTGCAGAAAGCCTGTACGGAATGTACGAAGAACAAGGCTTACGAGCTGCTACGAACGGGTATGGTAGGAGGCCCGGCGATCGTGTTCGCTCGATATCACGAGCGTGGCGTGACAGGCATCAGATCACATGTATACAAGGACGCCAAAACGTGCATGACTGTCTTGGGGCTAGATGCCAACACGCTGTATCCGAGCACCTTGAAGCACGACTTCCCTTGCGGTAAGGAAAAATTGATCAAGGTGCCTACACCAAAATCGGCCTATAGCCTCGAGATACTAACACGAGGTGTGCAAGCCGGTTCCTTACTTGGGTATGCACAGGTTGACATTGAAGTACCCGCGGAGCTGCGTGAGAAATTCGGGGAAATGTCGCCTCTGTTTGTGGTAAAAGAGATACCAGATGAAGCAATTCCAGAGCATATGCACGCGTACCTGAAATCGACAAGGCGCAAGCGTATTGCTGGTACACGTAAGCTTCTTGGGTTGATGAAAGCGGAAAAGATCCTGCTATATACGTCTGTTCTAAAATGGTACCTGGATCATGGGTTGAAAGTGACAGCTTTTCACAAATTCCTCCAGTACAAGCGAGGTAAGCCATTTCCTTGGTTTCCTGAAGAGATTGCCGATGCTCGCAGAGAAGCTGATGCAGACTCTGACAAGCGGATAACTGGAGATATCGCCAAGCTGAAATGTAACTCGTTCTACGGGAAGATGATCGAAGATGTCGCAAGGCATGCAAATACAACATTCAGGAGAGACGAAAATAAGGTTGATCGAGCAATGAGATCTCCATATCTCGAAGACTTGGAGCCGATAGGAGATGCTTATGAGATCAGAGAAGGTAAGTACAAGTGCAGCATTGACAGAGCCTACCAATGTGGCATCGCGGTGTACCAGCTAGCCAAGCTACGTATGCTGGAATTCTAATACGATTTCCTGGACAAGTATGTAGATCGTCGAGACTTTGAGTATATCTACATGGATACAGATAGCGCGTATTTTGCTATCTCTGGGGAAGAGTTGCGAGATGTCGTACGTCCTGAGTTGCTCGAGGAGTCCGACAAAGAGGTGACAAACTGGCTGGTGACGGACGATTTCTCGGCACGAACCGGAGGGTTATTCAAAGCGGAATTTATAGGATCCAGGATGATTGCGCTGACAGCCAAGTGCTACTTCGTCGAGGGGAAAGAGGGCACCAAATTATCGTGTAAAGGGATGTCGAAAAAGCATAATGGCATGATTTGGTCTAGGTGCATGAACGCGTTGAAAGTTCAACGTGAGATCCCCGAGAAGGGAGAAAAAACCGGCAAGGCACTCTCTTCGCATGCAAATACTATTCTCGTAAACGTCGTAGGAAATGTCGTCCAGCTCAACAGTCCTGAGGCTCTAAAGCGAGATATCGAGGAAGATCCGATTATCAAGGACAGTATGGCTGATTTAGGAATCCTCTTCTATTCTGCCTTTGGTAAATTTCTCGCTCCCCTGCTAGTAGCTGCTCATATAGTCAACAACACTCAGCTAGCAGGGTTCTAAAGGCTTGGCGCTAAGGAGAATAACTTAATACAGCTTAGTCCATTGAGACTGAAAGTACTAGACCGATGGCCACTTGTGTGGGCACGTGGAACAACGTGATTTAGGTGTAGACTCCTTAATAAGCCGTAAAACGCCATATTACAGCCTTGGAAGGCCTGTGTAGGTAGTTAGCAGCGTTCTTAGGGCCTGGCGCTCAGGCAAACCACTTAATACATCGTAATCCATTGAGTTTGAAAGGACTAGACCGATGGCCGCCTGTCTGGGACCGTGGAACCACGTGATTTACGTGTAGGCTCCTTATTCGTCTGTAAAAGGCTGTATTACAGGGTTTGAAAGCCTGTGGACTTAGTTAGCAGCGTTCTAAGGGCCTGGCGCTAAGGAAAACGATTGAATACATCGTAGTCCATTGAGATTGACAGGACGAGAACGATGGCCACCTGTCTGAACACGTGGAACCACGTGATTTACGTGTAGACTCCTTATTAGGCCGTAAAAGGCCATATTACAGGCTTTAAAGGCCTGTGCAGGTAGTTAGCAACGTTCTTAGGTCCTGGCGCTCAGGAAAACGACTTAATACATCGTAGTCCATTGAGATTGAAAGGACTAGACCGATGGCCGCCTGTCTGGGAACGTGGAACCACGTGATTTACGAGTAGGCTCCTTGTTCGGCTGTAAAAGGCAGTATTATAGGTTTTGAAAGTCTGTGGACCTAGTTAGCAGCATTCTAAGGGCCTGGCGCTAAGGATAACGACTTAATACAGCTTAGTCCATTGAGACTGAAAGTACTAGACCGATGGCCACTTGTGTGGGCACGTGGAACAACGTGATTTAGGTGTAGACTCCTTAATAAGCCGTAAAACGCCATATTACAGCCTTGGAAGGCCTGTGTAGGTAGTTAGCAGCGTTCTTAGGGCCTGGCGCTCAGGCAAACCACTTAATACATCGTAATCCATTGAGTTTGAAAGGACTAGACCGATGGCCGCCTGTCTGGGACCGTGGAACCACGTGATTTACGTGTAGGCTCCTTATTCTTCTGTAAAAGGCTGTATTACAGGGTTTGAAAGCCTGTGGACTTAGTTAGCAGCGTTCTAAGGGCCTGGCGCTAAGGAAAACGATTGAATACATCGTAGTCCATTGAGATTGACAGGACGAGAACGATGGCCACCTGTCTGAACACGTGGAACCACGTGATTTACGTGTAGACTCCTTATTAGGCCGTAAAAGGCCATATTACAGGCTTTAAAGGCCTGTGCAGGTAGTTAGCAACGTTCTTAGGTCCTGACGCTCAGGAAAACGACTTAATACATCGTAGTCCATTGAGATTGAAAGGACTAGACCGATGGCCGCCTGTCTGGGAACGTGGAACCACGTGATTTACGAGTAGGCTCCTTGTTCGGCTGTAAAAGGCAGTATTATAGGTTTTGAAAGTCTGTGGACCTAGTTAGCAGCATTCTAAGGGCCTGGCGCTAAGGATAACGACTTAATACAGCTTAGTCCATTGAGACTGAAAGTACTAGACCGATGGCCACTTGTGTGGGCACGTGGAACAACGTGATTTAGGTGTAGACGCCTTAATAAGCCGTAAAACGCCATATTACAGCCTTGGAAGGCCTGTGTAGGTAGTTAGCAGCGTTCTTAGGGCCTGGCGCTCAGGCAAACCACTTAATACATCGTAATCCATTGAGTTTGAAAGGACTAGACCGATGGCCGCCTGTCTGGGACCGTGGAACCACGTGATTTACGTGTAGGCTCCTTATTCGTCTGTAAAAGGCTGTATTACAGGGTTTGAAAGCCTGTGGACTTAGTTAGCAGCGTTCTAAGGGCCTGGCGCTAAGGAAAACGATTGAATACATCGTAGTCCATTGAGATTGACAGGACGAGAACGATGGCCACCTGTCTGAACACGTGGAACCACGTGATTTACGTGTAGACTCCTTATTAGGCCGTAAAAGGCCATATTACAGGCTTTAAAGGCCTGTGCAGGTAGTTAGCAACGTTCTTAGGTCCTGGCGCTCAGGAAAACGACTTAATACATCGTAGTCCATTGAGATTGAAAGGACTAGACCGATGGCCGCCTGTCTGGGAACGTGGAACCACGTGATTTACGAGTAGGCTCCTTGTTCGGCTGTAAAAGGCAGTATTATAGGTTTTGAAAGTCTGTGGACCTAGTTAGCAGCATTCTAAGGGCCTGGCGCTAAGGATAACGACTTAATACAGCTTAGTCCATTGAGACTGAAAGTACTAGACCGATGGCCACTTGTGTGGGCACGTGGAACAACGTGATTTAGGTGTAGACTCCTTAATAAGCCGTAAAACGCCATATTACAGCCTTGGAAGGCCTGTGTAGGTAGTTAGCAGCGTTCTTAGGGCCTGGCGCTCGGGCAAACCACTTAATACATCGTAATCCATTGAGTTTGAAAGGACTAGACCGATGGCCGCCTGTCTGGGACCGTGGAACCACGTGATTTACGTGTAGGCTCCTTATTCTTCTGTAAAAGGCTGTATTACAGGGTTTGAAAGCCTGTGGACTTAGTTAGCAGCGTTCTAAGGGCCTGGCGCTAAGGAAAACGATTGAATACATCGTAGTCCATTGAGATTGACAGGACGAGAACGATGGCCACCTGTCTGGACACGTGGACCCACTTGATTTTCGTGTAGACTCCTTATTAGGCCGTAAAAGGCCGTATTACAGCCTTGGAAGGCCTGTGCACGTAGTTAGCAGCGTTCTTACGGCCAGGCGCAAAGGATAATGACTTAATACATTGTATTCCATTGAGACTGAAAGGACTAGACCGATGGCCACCTACCTGGGCACGTGTAACCATGTGATTTACGTGAGACTTCTTATTAGGCCGTAAAAGGCCATATTACAGGCTTTAAAGGCCTGTGCACTTAGTTAGCAGCGTTCTTACGGCCTGGCGCAAAGGATAATGACTTAATACATTGCATTCTATTGAGACTGAAAGGACTAGACCGATGGCCACCTGCCTGGGCACGTGAAACCACGTGATTTACGTGACACTTCTTATTAGGCCGTAAAAGGCCATAATACAGGCTTTAAAGGCCTGTGCACTTAGTTAGCAGCGTTCTAAGGTCCTAGCGCCAAGGAAAACGACTTAATACATCGTAGTCCATTGAGACTGGACTAGACCGATGACCACCTATCTGGGCACGTGGAACCACGTGATTTACGTATAGACTCCTTATTAAGCCGTAAAAGGCCATATTACAGGCTTTAAAGGCCTTTGCGCGTAGTTACCAGCGTTCTTACGGTCTGGCGCAAAGGAAAACGACTTAATACATCGTAGTCCATTGAGACGGAAAGGACTAGACCGATGACCAGCTGTCTGGGCACGTTGAACCACGTGATTTAGGTGTAGACTCCTTATTAGGCCGTAAAAGGCTGTATTGCAGGATTTGAAAGCCTGTGGACTTAGTTAGCAACGTTCTAAGGGCCTGGCGATAAGGAAAACGACTTAATACATCGTAGTCCATTGAGACGGAAAGGACTAGACCGATGACCAGCTGTCTGGGCACGTTGAACCACGTGATTTAGGTGTAGACTCCTTATTAGGCCGTAAAAGGTCATCTTACAGGCTTTGAAGGCCTGTGCACGTAGTTATCAGCATTGTTAGGTCCTGGTACTCAGGAAAACGACTTAATACATCGTAGTCCATTGAGATTGAAAGGACTAGACCGATGGCCGCCTGTCTGGGACCGTGGAACAACGTGATTTACGTGTAGGCTCCTTATTCGGTTGTAAAAGGCTGTATTGCAGGCTTTGAAAGCCTGTGGACTTAGTTAGCAGCGTTCTAAGGGCCTGGCGCTAAGGAAAACGACTGAATACATCGTAGTCCATTGAGATTGACAGGACGAAAACGATGGTTACCTATCTGAACACATGGAACCACTTGATTTACGTGTAGTCTCCTTATTAGGCCGTAAAAGGCCATATTACAGCCTTGGAAGGCCTCTGTAGGTAGTTAGCAGCGTTCTTAGGGCCTGGCGCTCAGGCAAACGCCTTAATACATCGTAGTCCATAGAGATTGATAGGACTAGACCGATGGCCGCCTGTCTGGGACCGTGGAACCACGTGATTTAGGTATAGACTCCTTATTAAGCCGCAAAAGGACATATTACAGGCTTTAAAGGCCTGTGCACTTAGTTAGCAGCGTTCTAAGGTCCTAGCGCCTAGGAAAACGACTTAATACATCGTAGTCCATTGAGACTGGACTAGACCGATGACCACCTATCTGGGCACGTGGAACCACGTGATTTACGTATAGACTCCTTATTAAACCGTAAAAGGCCATATTACAGGCTTTAAAGGCCTTTGCGCGTAGTTACCAGCGTTCTTACGGCCTGGCGCAAAGGAAAACGACTTAATACATCGTGGTCCATTGAGACGGAAAGGACTAGACCGATGACCAGCTGTCTGGGCACGTTGAACCACGTGATTTAGGTGTAGACTCTTATTAGGCGGTAAAAGGCTGTATTACAGGATTTGAAAGCCTGTGGACTTAGTTAGCAACGTTCTAAAGGCCTGGCGCTAAGGAAAACGACTGAATACATCGTAGTTCATTGAGACTGAAAGGACTAGACTGATGGCCACCTGTCTGGGCACGTGGAACCACGTGATTTAGGTGTAGACTTCTTATTAGGCCGTAAAAGGTCATCTTACAGGCTTTGAAGGCCTGTGCACGTAGTTATCAGCGTTGTTAGGTCCTGGCACTCAGGAAAACGACTTAATACATCGTAGTCCATTGAGATTGAAAGGACTAGACCGATGGCCGCCTGTCTGGGACCGTGAAACAACGTGATTTACGTGTAGGCTCCTTATTCGGTTGTAAAAGGCTGTATTGCAGGCTTTGAAAGCCTGTGGACTTAGTTAGCAGCGTTCTAAGGGCCTGGCGCTAAGGAAAACGACTGAATACATCGTAGTCCATTGAGATTGACAGGACGAAAACGATGGTTACCTATCTGAACACGTGGAACCACTTGATTTACGTGTAGTCTCCTTATTAGGCCGTAAAAGGCCATATTACAGCCTTGGAAGGCCTCTGTAGGTAGTTAGCAGCGTTCTTAGGGCCTGGCGCTCAGGCAAACGCCTTAATACATCGTAGTCCATTGAGATTGATAGGACTAGACCGATGGCCGCCTGTCTGGGACCGTGGAACCACGTGATTTAGGTATAGACTCCTTATTAAGCCGCAAAAGGACATATTACAGGCTTTAAAGGCCTTTGCACGTAATTAGCACCGTTCTAAGGGCCTAGCGCTAAGGAAAACGACTTAATATATGGTAGTCCATTAAGACTGAAAGGACTAGACCGATGGCGACCTGTCTGGACACGTGGATCCACTTGATTTACGTGTAGACTCCTTATTAGGCCGTAAAAGGACGTATTACAGCCTTTGAAGGCCTGTGCACGTAGTTAGCAGCGTTCTAAGGGCCTGGCGCTAAGGAAAACGACTGAATACAACGCAGTCCATTGAGAATGACAGGTCGAGAACGATGGCCACCTGTCTGGACACGTCGACCCACTTGATTTGCGTGTAGACTCCTTATTAGGCCGTAAAAGGCCGTATTACAGCCTTGGAAGGCCTGTGCACGTAGTTAGCAGCGTTCTTACGGTCTGGCGCAAAGGATAATGACTTAATACATTGTATTCCATTGAGACTGAAAGGAATAGACCGATGGCCACCTATCTGGGCACGTGGAACTACGTGATTTACGTGTAGACTCCGTATTAAGCCGTAAAAGGTCATATTACAGGCTTTAAAGGCCTTTGCGCGTAGTTAGCAGCGTTCTAAAGGCCTAGCGCTAAGGAAAACGACTTAATACATCGTAGTCCATTGAGATTGAAAGGACTAGACCTATGACCACCTATCTGGGCACGTGAACTACGTGATTTACGTATAGAATCCTTATTAAACCGTAAAAGGCCATATTACAGGCTTTAAAGGCCTTTGCACGTAGTTAACAGCGTTCTAAGGGCCTAGCGCAAAGGAAAACGACTTAATACATCGTAGTCCATTGAGACTGAAAGGACTAGACCGATGGCCACCTGCCTGGGCACGTGAAACCACGTGATTTACGTGACACTTCTTATTAGGCCGTAAAAGGCCATAATACAGGCTTTAAAGGCCTGTGCACTTAGTTAGCAGCGTTCTAAGGTCCTAGCGCCAAGGAAAACGACTTAATACATCGTAGTCCATTGAGACTGGACTAGACCGATGACCACCTATCTGGGCACGTGGAACCACGTGATTTACGTATAGACTCCTTATTAAACCGTAAAAGGCCATATTACAGGCTTTAAAGGCCTTTGCGCGTAGTTACCAGCGTTCTTACGGCCTGGCGCAAAGGAAAACGACTTAATACATCGTAGTCCATTGAGACGGAAAGGACTAGACCGATGACCAGCTGTCTGGGCACGTTGAACCACGTGATTTAGGTGTAGACTCTTATTAGGCGGTAAAAGGCTGTATTACAGGATTTGAAAGCCTGTGGACTTAGTTAGCAACGTTCTAAAGGCCTGGCGCTAAGGAAAACGACTGAATACATCGTAGTTCATTGAGACTGAAAGGACTAGACTGATGGCCACCTGTCTGGGCACGTGGAACCACGTGATTTAGGTGTAGACTTCTTATTAGGCCGTAAAAGGTCATCTTACAGGCTTTGAAGGCCTGTGCACGTAGTTATCAGCGTTGTTAGGTCCTGGCACTCAGGAAAACGACTTAATACATCGTAGTCCATTGAGATTGAAAGGACTAGACCGATGGCCGCCTGTCTGGGACCGTGGAACAAACGTGATTTACGTGTAGGCTCCTTATTCGGTTGTAAAAGGCTGTATTGCAGGCTTTGAAAGCCTGTGGACTTAGTTAGCAGCGTTCTAAGGGCCTGGCGCTAAGGAAACGACTGAATACATCGTAGTCCATTGAGATTGACAGGACGAAAACGATGGTTACCTATCTGAAACGTGGAACCACTTGATTTACGTGTAGTCTCCTTACTAGGCCGTAAAAGTCCATATTACAGCCTTGGAAGGCCTCTGTAGGTAGTTAGCAGCGTTCTTAGGGCCTGGCGCTCAGGCAAACGCCTTAATACATCGTAGTCCATTGAGATTGATAGGACTAGACCGATGGCCGCCTGTCTGGGACCGTGGAACCACGTGATTTAGGTATAGACTCCTTATTAAGCCGCAAAAGGACATATTACAGGCTTTAAAGGCCTTTGCACGTAATTAGCACCGTTCTAAGGCCTAGCGCTAAGGAAAACGACTTAATATATGTAGTCCATTAAGACTGAAAGGACTAGACCGATGGCGACCTGTCTGGACACGTGGATCCACTTGATTTACGTGTAGACTCCTTATTAGGCCGTAAAAGGACGTATTACAGCCTTTGAAGGCCTGTGCACGTAGTTAGCAGCGTTCTAAGGGCCTGGCGCTAAGGAAAACGACTGAATACAACGCAGTCCATTGAGAATGACAGGTCGAGAACGATGGCCACCTGTCTGGACACGTCGACCCACTTGATTTGCGTGTAGACTCCTTATTAGGCCGTAAAAGGCCGTATTACAGCCTTGGAAGGCCTGTGCACGTGGTTAGCAGCGTTCTTACGGTCTGGCGCAAAGGATAATGACTTAATACATTGTATTCCATTGAGACTGAAAGGACTAGACCGATGGCCACCTATCTGGGCACGTGGAACTACGTGATTTACGTGTAGACTCCGTATTAAGCCGTAAAAGGTCATATTACAGGCTTTAAAGGCCTTTGCGCGTAGTTAGCAGCGTTCTAAAGGCCTAGCGCTAAGGAAAACGACTTAATACATCGTAGTCCATTGAGATTGAAAGGACTAGACCTATGACCACCTATCTGGGCACGTGAACTACGTGATTTACGTATAGAATCCTTATTAAACCGTAAAAGGCCATATTACAGGCTTTAAAGGCCTTTGCACGTAGTTAACAGCGTTCTAAGGGCCTAGCGCAAAGGAAAACGACTTAATACATCGTAGTCCATTGAGACTGAAAGGACTAGACCGATGGCCACCTGCCTGGGCACGTGAAACCACGTGATTTACGTGACACTTCTTATTAGGCCGTAAAAGGCCATAATACAGGCTTTAAAGGCCTGTGCACTTAGTTAGCAGCGTTCTAAGGTCCTAGCGCAAAGGAAAACGACTTAATACATCGTAGTCCATTGAGACTGAAAGGACTAGATCGATGGCAACCTGTCTGGGCACGTGGAACCGCGTGATTTAGGTGTAGACTCCTTATTCGGTTCTAAAGGGCTGTATTACAGGCTGTGAAAGCCTGTGGACTTAGTTAGCAGCGTTCTAAGGGCCTTGCGCTAAGGAAAACAACTGAATACATCGTAGTCCATTGAGACTGAAAGGGCTATACCGATGGCCACCTGTCTGGGCACATGGAACAACGGGATTTACGTATAGACTCCTTATTAAGCCGCAAAGGGACATATTACAGGCTTTAAAGGCCTTTGCACGTAGTTAGCACCGTTCTAAGGGCCTAGCGATAAGGAAAACGACTTAATATATGGTAGTCCATTGAGACTGAAAGGAATAGACCGATGGCCACCTGTCTGGGCACGTGGAACCACGTGATTTAGGTGTAGACTTCTTGTTAGGCCGTAAAAGGCCATATTACAGGCTCTGAAGGCCTGTGCACGTAGTTAGCAGCGTTCTAAGAGCCTAGCGCTAAGGAAAACGACTTAATACATCGTAGTCCATTGAGACTGAAAGGGCTATACCGATGGCCACCTGTCTTGGCACCTGGAACCACGTGATTTACGTGTACGCTACTTATTCGGCTGTAAAAGTCTGTATTGCAGGCTTTGAAAACCTGCGGACTTAGTTAGCAGCGTTCTAAGGGCCTTGCGCTAAGGAAAACGACTGATTACATCGTAGTCCATTGAGATTGACAGGACGAAAACGATGGTCACCTATCTGAACACGTGGAACCACTTGATTTACGTGTAGACTCCTTATTAGGCCGTAAAAGGCCGTATTACAGCCTTGGAAGGCCTGTGCATGTAGTTAGCAGCGTTCTTACGGCCTGACGCAAAGGATAATGACTTAATACATTGTATTCCATTGAGACTGAAAGGACTAGACCGATGGCCACCTATCCGGGCACGTGGAACTACGTGATTTATGTGTAGACTCCGTATAAAGCCGTAAAAGGTCATATTACAGGCTTCAAAGGCCTTTGCACGTAGTTAGCAGCGTTCTAGGGGCCTAGCGCCAAGGAAAACGACTTAATACATCGTAGTCCATTGAGATTGAAAGGACTAGACCGATGGCCGCCCTGTCTGGGACCGTGGAACAACGTGATTTACGTGTAGGCTCCTTATTCGGTTGTAAAAGGCTGTATTGCAAGCTTTGAAAGTCTGTGGACTTAGTTAGCAGCGTTCTAAGGGCCTGGCGCTAAGGAAAAGGACTGAATACATCGTAGTCCATTGAGATTGACAGGACGAAAACGATGGTTACCTATCTGAACACGTGGAACCACTTGATTTACATGTAGTCTCCTTATTAGGCCGTAAAAGGCCATATTACAGCCTTGGAAGGCCTCTGTAGGTAGTTAGCAGCGTTCTTAGGGCCTGGCGCTCAGGCAAACGCCTTAATACATCGTAGTCCATTGAGATTGATAGGACTAGACCGATGGCCGCCTGTCTGGGACCGTGGAACCACGTGATTTACGTATAGACTCCTTATTAAGCCGCAAAAGGACATATTACAGGCTTCAAAGGCCTTTTCACGTAGTTAGCACCGTTCTAAGGGCCTAGCGCTAAGGAAAACGACTTAATATATGGTAGTCCATTAAGACTGAAAGGACTAGACCGATGGCGACCTGTCTGGACACGTGGATCCCCTTGATTTACGTGTAGACTCCTTATTAGGCCGTAAAAGGACGTATTACAGCCTTTGAAGGCCTGTGCACGTAGTTAACAGCGTTCTAAGGGCCTGGCGCTAAGGAAAACGACTGAATACAACGCAGTCCATTGAGAATGACAGGTCGAGAACGATGGCCACCTGTCTGGACACGGCGACCCACTTGATTTACGTGTAGACTCCTTATTAGGCCGTAAAAGGCCGTATTACAGTCTTGGAAGGCCTGTGCACGTAGTTAGCAGCGTTCTTACGGCCTGGCGCAAAGGATAATGACTTAATACATTGTATTCCATTGAGACTGAAAGGACTAGACCGATGGCCACCTATCTGGGCACGTGGAACTACGTGATTTACGTGTAGACTCCGTATTAAGCCGTAAAAGGTCATATTACAGGCTTTAAAGGCCTTTGCACGTAGTTAACAGCGTTCTAAGGGCCTAGCGCAAAGGAAAACGACTTAATACATCGTAGTCCATTGAGACTGAAAGGACTACATCGATGGCAACCTGTCCGGGCACGTGGAAACGCGTGATTTAGGTGTAGACTCCTTATTAGGCCGTACAAGACCATCTTACAGGCTTTGAAGGCGTGTGCACGTAGTTAGCAGCGTTCCTACGGCCTGGCGCAAAGGAAAACGACTTAATACATGGTAGTCCATTGAGACGGAAAGGACTAGACCGATGACCAGCTGTCTGGGCACGTTGAACCACGTGATTTAGGTGTAGACTCCTCATTAGGCCGTAAAAGGCTGTATTACAGGATTTGAAAGCCTCTGGACATAGTTAGCAGTGTTCTAAGGGCCTGGCGCTAAGGAAAACAACTGAATACATCGTAGTCCATTGAGAATGACAGGACGAGAACGATGGCCACCTGTCTGGACACGTGGAACCACTTGATTTACTTGTAGACTCTTTATTAGGCCGTAAAAGGCCATATTACAGCCTTGGAAGGCCTGTGCAGGTAGTTATCAGAGTTATTAGGTCCTGGCGCTCAGGAAAACGACTTAATACATCGTAGTCCTTTGAGATTGAAAGGACTAGACCGATGGCCGCCTGTCTGGGACCGTGGAACCACGTGATTTACGTCTAAGCTCCTTATACGGCTGTAAAAGGCTGTATTGCAGGCTTCGAAAGCCTGTGGACTTAGTTAGCAGCGTTCTAAGGGCCCAGCGCTAAGGAAAACGACTTAATACATCGTAGTCCATTGAGACTGAAAGGGCTATACCGATGGCCACCTGTCTGGGCACGTGGAACAACGGGATTTACGTATAGACTCCTTATTAAGCCGCAAAGGGACATATTACAGGCTTTAAAGGCCTTTGCACGTAGTTAGCACCGTTCTAAGGGCCTAGCGATAAGGAAAACGACTTAATATATGGTAGTCCATTGAGACTGAAAGGAATAGACCGATGGCCACCTGTCTGGGCACGTGGAACCACGTGATTTAGGTGTAGACTTCTTATTAGGCCGTAAAAGGCCATATTACAGGCTCTGAAGGCCTGTGCACGTAGTTAGCATCGTTCTAAGGGCCTAGCGCTAAGGAAAACGACTTAATACATCGTAGTCCATTGAGACTGAAAGGGCTATACCGATGGCCACCTGTCTGGGCACCTGGAACCACGTGATTTAGGTGTAAACTTCTTATTAGGCCGTAAAAGGCCATATTACAGGCTTTGAAGGCCTGTGCACGTAGTTAGCAGAGTTCTAAGGGCCTGGCGCTAAGGAAAACGACCGAATACATCGCAATCCATTGAGAATGACAGGTCGAGAACGATGGCCACCTGTCTGGACACGTCGACCCACTTGATTTACGTGTGGACTCCTTATTAGGCCGTAAAAGGCCGTATTACAGTCTTGGAAGGCCTGTGCACGTAGTTAGCAGCGTTCTTACGGCCTGGCGCAAAGGATAATGACTTAATACATTGTATTCCATTGAGAGTGAAAGGACTAGACCGATGGCCACCTATCTGGGCACGTGGAACTACGTGATTTACGTGTAGACTCCGTATTAAGCCGTAAAAGGTCATATTACAGGCTTTAAAGGCCTTTGCGCGTAGTTAGCAGCGTTCTAAAGGCCTAGCGCTAAGGAAAACGACTTAATACATCGTAGTCCATTGAGATTGAAAGGACTAGACCTATGACCACCTATCTGGGCACGTGAACTACGTGATTTAGGTGTAGACTCCTTATTAGGCCGTACAAGACCATCTTACAGGCTTTGAAGGCGTGTGCACGTAGTTAGCAGCGTTCTTACGGCCTGGCGCAAAGGAAAACGACTTAATACATCGTAGTCCATTGAGACGGAAAGGACTAGACCGATGACCAGCTGTCTGGGCACGTTGAACCACGTGATTTAGGTGTAGACTCCTTATTAGGCCGTAAAAGGCTGTATTACAGGATTTGAAAGCCTCTGGACATAGTTAGCAGCGTTCTAAGGGCCTGGCGCTAAGGAAAACAACTGAATACATCGTAGTCCATTGAGAATGACAGGACGAGAACGATGGCCACCTGTCTGGACACGTGGAACCACTTGATTTACTTGTAGACTCTTTATTAGGCCGTAAAAGGCCATATTACAGCCTTGGAAGGCCTGTGCAGGTAGTTATCAGAGTTATTAGGTCCTAGCGCTCAGGAAAACGACTTAATACATCGTAGTCCTTTGAGACGGAAAGGACTAGACCGATGACCAGCTGTCTGGGCACGTTGAACCCCGTGATTTAGGTGTAGACTCCTTATTAGGCCGTAAAAGGCTGTATTACAGGATTTGAAAGCCTGTGGACTTAGTTAACAGCGTTCTAAGGGCCTGGCGCTAAGGAAAACGACTGATTACATCGTAGTCCATTGAGAATGACAGGACGAGAACGATGGCCACCTGTATGGACACGTGGAACCACTTAATTTACTTTTAGACTCCTTATTAGGCCGCAAAAGGCCATATTACATCCTTGGAAGGCCTGTGCAGGTAATTATCAGCGTTCTTATGTCCTGGGGATCAGGAAAACGACTTAATACATCGTAGTCCTTTGAGATTGAAAGGACTAGACCGATGGCCGCCTGTCTGGGACCGTGGAACCACGTGATTTACGTGTACGCTCCTTATTCGGCTGTAAAAGTCTGTATTGTGGGCTTTGAAAGCCTGTGGACTTAGTTAGCAGCGTTCTAAGGGCCTTGCGCTAAGGAAAACGACTGATTACATCGTAGTCCATTGAGATTGACAGGACGAAAACGATGGTCACCAATCTGAACACGTGGAAACACTTGATTTACGTGTAGACTCCTTATTAGGCCGTAAAAGGCCGTATTACAGCCTTGGAAGGCCTGTGCATGTAGTTAGCAGCGTTCTTACGGCCTGACGCGAAGGATAATGACTTAATACATTGTATTCCATTGAGACTGAAAGGACTAGTCCGATGGCCACCTATCCGGGCACGTGGAACTACGTGATTTATGTGTAGACTCCGTATAAAGCCGTAAAAGGTCATATTACAGGCTTCAAAGGCCTTTGCACGTAGTTAGCAGCGTTCTAGGGGCCTAGCGCCAAGGAAAACGACTTAATACATCGTAGTCCATTGAGATTGAAAGGACTAGACCGATGGCCGCCTGTCTGGGACCGTGGAACTACGTGATTTACGTGTAGGCTCCTTATTCGGTTGTAAAAGGCTGTATTGCAGGCTTTGAAAGCCTGTGGACTTAGTTAGCAGCGTTCTAAGGGCCTGGCGCTAAGGAAAAGGACTGAATACATCGTAGTCCATTGAGATTGACAGGACGAAAACGATGGTTACCTATCTGAACACGTGGAACCACTTGATTTACGTGTAGTCTCCTTATTAGGCCGTAAAAGGCCATATTACAGCCTTGGAAGGCCTCTGTAGGTAGTTAGCGGCGTTCTTAGGGCCTGGCGCTCAGGCAAACGCCTTAATACATCGTAGTCCATTGAGATTGATAGGACTAGACCGATGGCCGCCTGTCTGGGACCGTGGAACCAGGTGATTTAGGTATAGACTCCTTATTAAGCCGCAAAAGGACATATTACAGGCTTTAAAGGCCTTTGCACGTAGTTAGCACCGTTCTAAGGGCCTAGCGCTAAGGAAAACGACTTAATATATGGTAGTCCATTAAGACTGAAAGGACTAGACCGATGGCGACCTGTCTGGACACGTGGATCCACTTGATTTACGTGTAGACTCCTTATTAGGCCGTAAAAGGACGTATTACAGCCTTTGAAGGCCTGTGCACGTAGTTAACAGCGTTCTAAGGGCCTGGCGCTAAAGATAATGACTTAATACATTGTATTCCATTGAGACTGAAAGGACTAGACCGATGGCCACCTATCTGGGCACGTGGAACTACGTGATTTACGTGTAGACTCCGTATTAAGCCGCAAAAGGTCATATTACAGGCTTTAAAGGCCTTTGCGCGTAGTTAGCAGCGTTCTAAAGGCCTAGCGCTAAGGAAAACGACTTAATACATCATAGTCCATTGAGATTGAAAGGACTAGACCTATGACCACCTATCTGGGCACGTGAACTACGTGATTTACGTATAGAATCCTTATTAAACCGTAAAAGGCCATATTACAGCCTTGGAAGGCCTGTGCAGGTAGTTATCAGAGTTATTAGGTCCTGGCGCTCAGGAAAACGACTTAATACATCGTAGTCCTTTGAGATTGAAAGGACTAGACCGATGGCCGCCTGTCTGGGACCGTGGAACCACGTGATTAACGTGTACGCTCCTTATTCGGCTGTAAAAGTCTGTATTGTGGGCTTTGAAAGCCTGTGGACTTAGTTAGCAGCGTTCTAAGGGCCTTGCGCTAAGGAAAACGACTGATTACATCGTAGTCCATTGAGATTGACAGGACGAAAACGATGGTCACCAATCTGAACACGTGGAAACACTTGATTTACGTGTAGACTCCTTATTAGGCCGTAAAAGGCCGTATTACAGCCTTGGAAGGCCTGTGCATGTAGTTAGCAGCGTTCTTACGGCCTGACGCGAAGGATAATGACTTAATACATTGTATTCCATTGAGACTGAAAGGACTAGTCCGATGGCCACCTATCCGGGCACGTGGAACTACGTGATTTATGTGTAGACTCCGTATAAAGCCGTAAAAAGTCATATTACAGGCTTCAAAGGCCTTTGCACGTAGTTAGCAGCGTTCTAGGGGCCTAGCGCCAAGGAAAACGACTTAATACATCGTAGTCCATTGAGATTGAAAGGACTAGACCGATGGCCGCCTGTCTGGGACCGTGGAACTACGTGATTTACGTGTAGGCTCCTTATTCGGTTGTAAAAGGCTGTATTGCAGGCTTTGAAAGCCTGTGGACTTAGTTAGCAGCGTTCTAAGGGCCTGGCGCTAAGGAAAAGGACTGAATACATCGTAGTCCATTGAGATTGACAGGACGAAAACGATGGTTACCTATCTGAACACGTGGAACCACTTGATTTACGTGTAGTCTCCTTATTAGGCCGTAAAAGGCCATATTACAGCCTTGGAAGGCCTGTGCAGGTAGTTATCAGAGATATTAGGTCCTGGCGCTCAGGAAAAACGACTTAATACATCGTAGTCCTTTGAGATTGAAAGGACTAGACCGATGGCCGCCTGTCTGGGACCGTGGAACCACGTGATTTACGTGTAAGCTCCTTATTCGGCTGTAAAAGGCTGTATTGCAGGCTTCGAAAGCCTGTGGACTTAGTTAGCAGCGTTCTAAGGGCCTAGCGCTAAGGAAAACGACTTAATACATCGTAGTCCATTGAGACTGAAAGGGCTATACCGATGGCCACCTGTCTGGGCACGTGGAACAACGGGATTTACGTATAGACTCCTTATTAAGCCGCAAAGGGACATATTACAGGCTTTAAAGGCCTTTGCACGTAGTTAGCACCGTTCTAAGGGCCTAGCGATAAGGAAAACGACTTAATATATGGTAGTCCATTGAGACTGAAAGGAATAGACCGATGGCCACCTGTCTGGGCACGTGGAACCACGTGATTTAGGTGTAGACTTCTTATTAGGCCGTAAAAGGCCATATTACAGGCTCTGAAGGCCTGTGCACGTAGTTAGCATCGTTCTAAGGGCCTAGCGCTAAGGAAAACGACTTAATACATCGTAGTCCATTGAGACTGAAAGGGCTATACCGATGGCCACCTGTCTGGGCACCTGGAACCACGTGATTTAGGTGTAAACTTCTTATTAGGCCGTAAAAGGCCATATTACAGGCTTTGAAGGCCTGTGCACGTAGTTAGCAGAGTTCTAAGGGCCTGGCGCTAAGGAAAACGACCGAATACATCGCAGTCCATTGAGAATGACAGTTCGAGAACGATGGCCACCTGTCTGGACACGTGGACCCACTTGATTTACGTGTAGACTCCTTATTAGGCCGTAAAAGGCCGTATTACAGCCTTGGAAGGCCTGTGCACGTAGTCAGCAGCGTTCTTACGGCCTGTTGCAAAGGATAATGACTTAATACATTGTATTCCATTGAGACTGAAAGGACTAGACCGATGGCCAGCTGTCTGGGCACGTTGAACCCCGTGATTTAGGTGTAGACTCCTTATTAGGCCGTAAAAGGCTGTATTACAGGATTTGAAAGCCTGTGGACTTAGTTAACAGCGTTCTAAGGGCCTGGCGCTAAGGAAAACGACTGAATACAACGCAGTCCATTGAGAATGACAGGTCGAGAACGATGGCCACCTGTCTGGACACGTCGATCCACTTGATTTACGTGTAGACTCCTTATTAGGCCGTAAAAGGCCGTATTACAGTCTTGGAAGGCCTGTGCACGTAGTTAGCAGCGTTCTTACGGCCTGGCGCAAAGGATAATGACTTAATACATTGTATTCCATTGAGACTGAAAGGACTAGACCGATGGCCACCTATCTGGGCACGTGGAACTACGTGATTTACGTGTAGACTCCGTATTAAGCCGTAAAAGGTCATATTACAGGCTTTAAAGGACTTTGCGCGTAGTTAGCAGCGTTCTAAAGGCCTAGCGCTAAGGAAAACGACTTAATACATCGTAGTCCATTGAGATTGAAAGGACTAGACCTATGGCCACCTATCTGGGCACGTGAACTACGTGATTTACGTATAGAATCCTTATTAAACCGTAAAAGGCCATATTACAGGCTTTAAAGGCCTTTGCACGTAGTTAACAGCGTTCTAAGGGCCTAGCGCAAAGGAAAACGACTTAATACATCGTAGTCCATTGAGACTGAAAGGACTAGATCGATGGCAACCTGTCCGGGCACGTGGAACCGCGTGATTTAGGTGTAGACTCCTTATTAGGCCGTACAAGACCATCTTACAGGCTTTGAAGGCGTGTGCACGTAGTTAGCAGCGTTCTTACGGCCTGGCGCAAAGGAAAACGACTTAATACATCGTAGTCCATTGAGACGGAAAGGACTAGACCGATGACCAGCTGTCTGGGCACGTTGAACCACGTGATTTAGGTGTAGACTCCTCATTAGGCCGTAAAAGGCTGTATTACAGGATTTGAAAGCCTCTGGACATAGTTAGCAGCGTTCTAAGGGCCTGGCGCTAAGGAAAACAACTGAATACATCGTAGTCCATTGAGAATGACAGGACGAGAACGATGGCCACCTGTCTGGACACGTGGAACCACTTGATTTACTTGTAGACTCTTTATTAGGCCGTAAAAGGCCATATTACAGCCTTGGAAGGCCTGTGCAGGTAGTTATCAGAGTTATTAGGTCCTGACGCTCAGGAAAACGATTTAATACATCGTAGTCCATTGAGACGGAAAGGACTAGACCAATGCCCAGCTGTCTGGGCACGTTGAACCCCGTGATTTAGGTGTAGACTCCTTATTAGGCCGTAAAAGGCTGTATTACAGGATTTGAAAGCCTGTGGACTTAGTTAACAGCGTTCTAAGGGCCTGGCGCTAAGGAAAACGACTGAATACATCGTAGTCCATTGAGAATGACAGGACGAGAACGATGGCCACCTGTCTGGACACGTGGAACCACTTAATTTACTTGTAGACTCCTTATTAGGCCGTAAAAGGCCATATTACAGCCTTGGAAGGCCTGTGCAGGTAGTTATCAGCGTTCTTATGTTCTGGGGCTCAGGAAAACAACTTAATACATCGTAGTCCTTTAAGATTGAAAGGACTAGACCGATGGCCGCCTGTCTGGGACCGTGGAACCACGTGATTTACGTGTACGCTCCTTATTCGGCTGTAAAAGTCTGTATTGCATGCTTTGAAAGCCTGTGGACTTAGTTAGCAGCGTTCTAAGGGCCTTGCGCTAAGGAAAACGACTGATTACATCGTAGTCCATTGAGATTGACAGGACGAAAACGATGGTCACCTATCTGAACACGTGGAACCACTTGATTTACGTGTAGACTCCTTATTAGGCCGTAAAAGGCCGTATTACAGCCTTGGAAGGGCTGTGCATGTAGTTAGCAGCGTTCTTACGGCCTGACGCAAAGGATAATGACTTAATACATTGTATTCCATTGAGACTGAAAGGACTAGACCGATGGCCACCTATCCGGGCATGTGGAACTACGTGATTTATGTGTAGACTCCGTATAAAGCCGTAAAAGGTCATATTACAGGCTTCAAAGGCCTTTGCACGTAGTTAGCAGCGTTCTAGGGGCCTAGCGCCAAGGAAAACGACTTAATACATCGTAGTCCATTGAGATTGAAAGGACTAGACCGATGGCCGCCTGTCTGGGACCGTGGAACAACGTGATTTACGTGTAGGCTCCTTATTCGGTTGTAAAAGGCTGTATTGCATGCTTTGAAAGCCTGTGGACTTAGTTAGCAGCGTTCTAAGGGCCTGGCGCTAAGGAAAAGGACTGAATACATCGTAGTCCATTGAGATTGACAGGACGAAAACGATGGTTACCTATCTGAACTCGTGGAACCACTTGATTTACGTGTAGTCTCCTTATTAGGCCGTAAAAGGCCATATTACAGCCTTGGAAGGCCTCTGTAGGTAGTTAGCAGCGTTCTTAGGGCCTGGCGCTCAGGCAAACGCCTTAATACATCGTAGTCCATTGAGATTGATAGGACTAGACCGATGGCCGCCTGTCTGGGACCGTGGAACCACGTGATTTAGGTATAGACTCCGTATTAAGCCGTAAAAGGTCATATTACAGGCTTTAAAGGCCTTTGCGCGTAGTTAGCAGCGTTCTAAAGGCCTAGCGCTAAGGAAAACGACTTAATATATGGTAGTCCATTAAGACTGAAAGGACTAGACCGATGGCCGCCTGTCTGGGACCGTGGAATCACGTGATTTACGTGTAAGCTCCTTATTCGGCTGTAAAAGGCTGTACTGCAGGTTTCGAAAGCCTGTGGACTTAGTTAGCAGCGTTCTAAGGGCCTAGCGCTAAGGAAAACGACTTAATACATCGTAGTCCATTGAGAATGACAGGACGAGAACGATGGCCACCTGTCTGGACACGTGGAACCACTTGATTTACTTGTAGACTCTTTATTAGGCCGTAAAAGGCCATATTACAGCCTTGGAAGGCCTGTGCAGGTAGTTATCAGAGATATTAGGTCCTGGTGCTCAGGAAAACGACTTAATACATCGTAGTCCTTTGAGATTGAAAGGACTAGACCGATGGCCGCCTGTCTGGGACCGTGGAACCACGTGATTTACGTGTAAGCTCCTTATTCGGCTGTAAAAGGCTGTATTGCAGGCTTCGAAAGCCTGTGGACTTAGTTAGCAGCGTTCTAAGGGCCTAGCGCTAAGGAAAACGACTTAATACATCGTAGTCCATTGAGACTGAAAGGGCTATACCGATGGCCACCTGTCTGGGCACGTGGAACAACGGGATTTACGTATAGACTCCTTATTAAGCCGCAAAGGGACATATTACAGGCTTTAAAGGCCTTTGCACGTAGTTAGCACCGTTCTAAGGGCCTAGCGATAAGGAAAACGACTTAATATATGGTAGTCCATTGAGACTGAAAGGAATAGACCAATGGCCACCTGTCTGGGCACGTGGAACCACGTGATTTAGGTGTAGACTTCTTATTAGGCCGTAAAAGGCCATATTACAGGCTCTGAAGGCCTGTGCACGTAGTTAGCATCGTTCTAAGGGCCTAGCGCTAAGGAAAACGACTTAATACATCGTAGTCCATTGAGACTGAAAGGGCTATACCGATGGCCACCTGTCTGGGCACCTGGAACCACGTGATTTAGGTGTAAACTTCTTATTAGGCCGTAAAAGGCCATATTACAGGCTTTGAAGGCCTGTGCACGTAGTTAGCAGAGTTCTAAGGGCCTGGCGCTAAGAAAAACGACCGAATACATCGCAGTCCATTGAGAATGACAGTTCGAGAACGATGGCCACCTGTCTGGACACGTGGACCCACTTGATTTACGTGTAGACTCCTTATTAGGCCGTAAAAGGCCGTATTACAGCCTTGGAAGGCCTGTGCACGTAGTCAGCAGCGTTCTTACGGCCTGTTGCAAAGGATAATGACTTAATACATTGTATTCCATTGAGACTGAAAGGACTAGACCGATGGCCACCTATCTGGGCACGTGGAACTACGTGATTTATGTGTAGACTCCGTATTAAGCCGTAAAAGGTCATATTACAGGATTTAAAGGCCTTTGCACGTAGTTAGCAGCGTTCTAAGGGCCTAGCGCCCAGGAAAACGACTTAATACATCGTAGTCCATTGAGACTGAAAGGTCTAGACCTATGACCACCTATCTGGGCACGTGAACTACGTGATTTACGTATAGAATCCTTATTAAACCGTAAAAGGCCATATTACAGGCTTTAAAGGCCTTTGCACGTAGTTAGAAGCGTTCTTACGGCATGGCGCAAAGGAAAACGATTTAATACATCGTAGTCCATTGAGACGGAAAGGACTAGACCGATGACCAGCTGTCTGGGCACGTTGAACCCCGTGATTTAGGTGTAGACTCCTTATTAGGCCGTAAAAGGCTGTATTACAGGATTTGAAAGCCTGTGGACTTAGTTAACAGCGTTCTAAGGGCCTGGCGCTAAGGAAAACGACTGAATACAACGTAGTCCATTGAGAATGACAGGTCGAGAACGATGGCCACCTGTCTGGACACGTCGACCCACTTGATTTACGTGTAGACTCCTTTTATAGGCCGTAAAAGGCCGTATTACAGTCTTGGAAGGCCTGTGCACGTAGTTAGCAGCGTTCTTACGGCCTGGCGCAAAGGATAATGACTTAATACATTGTATTCCATTGAGACTGAAAGGACTAGACGATGGCCACCTATCTGGGCACGTGGAACTACGTGATTTACGTGTAGACTCCGTATTAAGCCGTAAAAGGTCATATTACAGGCTTTAAAGGACTTTGCGCGTAGTTAGCAGCGTTCTAAAGGCCTAGCGCTAAGGAAAACGACTTAATACATCGTAGTCCATTGAGATTGAAAGGACTAGACCTATGGCCACCTATCTGGGCACGTGAACTACGTGATTTACGTATAGAATCCTTATTAAACCGTAAAAGGCCATATTACAGGCTTTAAAGGCCTTTGCACGTAGTTAACAGCGTTCTAAGGGCCTAGCGCAAAGGAAAACGACTTAATACATCGTAGTCTATTGAGACTGAAAGGACTAGATCGATGGCAACCTGTCCGGGCACGTGGAACCGCGTGATTTAGGTGTAGACTCCTTATTAGGCCGTACAAGACCATCTTACAGGCTTTGAAGGCGTGTGCACGTAGTTAGCAGCGTTCTTACGGCCTGGCGCAAAGGAAAACGACTTAATACATCGTAGTCCATTGAGACGGAAAGGACTAGACCGATGACCAGCTGTCTGGGCACGTTGAACCACGTGATTTAGGTGTAGACTCCTCATTAGGCCGTAAAAGGCTGTATTACAGGATTTGAAAGCCTCTGGACATAGTTAGCAGCGTTCTAAGGGCCTGGCGCTAAGGAAAACAACTGAATACATCGTAGTCCATTGAGAATGACAGGACGAGAACGATGGCCACCTGTCTGGACACGTGGAACCACTTAATTTACTTGTAGACTCCTTATTAGGCCGTAAAAGGCCATATTACAGCCTTGGAAGGCCTGTGCAGGTAGTTATCAGCGTTCTTATGTTCTGGGGCTCAGGAAAACGACTTAATACATCGTAGTCCTTTAAGATTGAAAGGACTAGACCGATGGCCGCCTGTCTGGGACCGTGGAACCACGTGATTTACGTGTACGCTCCTTATTCGGCTGTAAAAGTCTGTATTGCATGCTTTGAAAGCCTGTGGACTTAGTTAGCAGCGTTCTAAGGGCCTTGCGCTAAGGAAAACGACTGATTACATCGTATTCCATTGAGATTGACAGGACGAAAACGATGGTCACCTATCTGAACACGTGGAACCACTTGATTTACGTGTTAGACTCCTTATTAGGCCGTAAAAGGCCGTATTACAGCCTTGGAAGGGCTGTGCATGTAGTTAGCAGCGTTCTTACGCCTGACGCAAAGGATAATGACTTACTACATTGTATTCCATTGAGACTGAAAGGACTAGACCGATGGCCACCTATCCGGGGCATGTGGAACTACGTGATTTATGTTGTAGACTCCGTATAAAGCCGTAAAAGGTCATATTACAGGCTTCAAAGGCCTTTGCACGTAGTTAAGCAGCGTTCTAGGGGCCTAGCGCCAAGGAAAACGACTTAATACATCGTAGTCCATTGAGATTGAAAGGACTAGACCGATGGCCGCCTGTCTGGGACCGTGTGGAACAACGTGATTTACGTGTAGGCTCCTTATTCGGTTGTAAAAGGCTGTATTGCATGCTTTTGAAAGCCTGTGGACTTAGTTTAGCAGCGTTCTAAGGGCCTGGGCGCTAAGGAAAAGGACTGAATACATCGTAGTCCATTGAGATTTGACAGGACGAAAACGATGGTTACCTATCTGAACTCGTGGAAACCACTTGATTTACGTGTAGTCTCCTTATTAGGCCGTAAAAGGCCATATTACAGCCTTGGAAGGCCTCTGTAGGTAGTTAGCAGCGTTCTTAGGGCCTGGCGCTCAGGCAAACGCCTTAATACATCGTAGTCCATTGAGATTGATAGGACTAGACCGATGGCCGCCTGTCTGGGACCGTGGAACCACGTGATTTAGGTATAGACTCCTTATTAAGCCGCAAAAGGACATATTACAGGCTTTAAAGGCCTTTGCACGTAGTTAGCACCGTTCTAAGGGCCTAGCGCTAAGGAAAACGACTTAATATATGGTAGTCCATTAAGACTGAAAGGACTAGACCGATGGCAACCTGTCTGGACACGTGGATCCACTTGATTTACGTGTAGACTCCTTATTAGGCCGTAAAAGGACGTATTACAGCCTTTGAAGGCCTGTGCACGTAGTTAGCAGCGTTCTAAGGGCCTGGCGCTAAGGAAAACGACTGAATACAACGCAGTCCATTAAGAATGACAGGTCGAGAACGATGGCCACCTGTCTGGACACGTCGACCCACTTGATTTACGTGTAGACTCCTTTTATAGGCCGTAAAAGGCCGTATTACAGTCTTGGAAGGCCTGTGCACGTAGTTAGCAGCGTTCTTACGGCCTGGCGCAAAGGATAATGACTTAATACATTGTATTCCATTGAGACTGAAAGGACTAGACCGATGGCCACCTATCTGGGCACGTGGAACTACGTGATTTACGTGTAGACTCCGTATTAAGCCGTAAAAGGTCATATTACAGGCTTTAAAGGCCTTTGCGCGTAGTTAGCAGCGTTCTAAAGGCCTAGCGCTAAGGAAAACGACTTAATACATCGTAGTCCTTTGAGATTGAAAGGACTAGACCGATGGCCGCCTGTCTGGGACCGTGGAATCACGTGATTTACGTGTAAGCTCCTTATTCGGCTGTAAAAGGCTGTACTGCAGGTTTCGAAAGCCTGTGGACTTAGTTAGCAGCGTTCTAAGGGCCTAGCGCTAAGGAAAACGACTTAATACATCGTAGTCCATTGAGACTGAAAGGGCTATACCGATGGCCACCTGTCTGGGCACGTGGAACAACGGGATTTACGTATAGACTCCTTATTAACCGCAAAGGGACATATTACAGGCTTTAAAGGCCTTTGCACGTAGTTAGCACCGTTCTAAGGGCCTAGCGATAAGGAAAACGACTTAATATATGGTAGTCCATTGAGACTGAAAGGAATAGACCGATGGCTACCTGTCTGGGCCCGTGGAACCACGTGATTTAGGTGTAGACTTCTTATTAGGCCGTAAAAGGCCATATTACAGGCTCTGAAGGCCTGTGCACGTAGTTGGCAGCGTTCTAAGGGCCTAGCGCTAAGGAAAACGACTTAATACATCGTAGTCCATTGAGACGGAAAGGGCTATACCGATGGCCACCTGTCTGGGCACCTGGAACCACGTGATTTATGTGTAAACTTCTTATTAGGCCGTAAAAGGCCATATTACAGGCTTTGAAGGCCTGTGCACGTAGTTAGCAGAGTTCTAAGGGCCTGGCGCTAAGGAAAACGACTGAATACATCGCAGTCCACTGAGAATGACAGTTCGGGAACGATGGCCACCTGTCTGGACACGTGGACCCACTTGATTTACGTGTAGACTCCTTATTAGGCCGTAAAAGGCCGTATTACAGCCTTGGAAGGCCTGTGCACGTAGTCAGCAGCGTTCTTACGGCCTGGCGCAAAGGATAATGACTTAATACATTGTATTCCATTGAGACTGAAAGGACTAGACCGATGGCCACCTATCTGGGCACGTGGAACTACGTGATTTATGTGTAGACTCCGTATTAAGCCGTAAAAGGTCATATTACAGGACTTAAAGGCCTTTGCACGTAGTTAGCAGCGTTCTAAGGGCCTAGCACCCAGGAAAACGACTTAATACATCGTAGTCCATTGAGACTGAAAGGTTTAGACCTATGACCACCTATCTGGGCACGTGAACTACGTGATTTACGTATAGAATCCTTATTAAACCGTAAAAGGCCATATTACAGGCTTTAAAGGCCTTTGCACGTAGTTAGAAGCGTTCTTACGGCATGGCGCAAAGGAAAACGATTTAATACATCGTAGTCCATTGAGACGGAAAGGACTAGACCGATGACCAGCTGTCTGGGCACGTTGAACCCCGTGATTTAGGTGTAGACTCCTTATTAGGCCGTAAAAAGCTGTATTACAGGACTTGAAAGCCTGTGGACTTAGTTAACAGCGTTCTAAGGGCCTGGCGCTAAGGAAAACGACTGAATACATCGTAGTCCATTGAGAATGACAGGACGAGAACGATGGCCACCTGTCTGGACACGTGGAACCACTTAATTTACTTGTAGACTCCTTATTAGGCCGTAAAAGGCCATATTACAGCCTTGGAACGTCTGTGTAGGTATGTAGCAGCGTTCTTGCGGCCTGACGCAAAGGATAATGACTTAATACATTGTATTCCATTGAGACTGAAAGGACTAGACCTATGACCACCTATCTGGGCACGGGAACTACGTGATTTACGTATAGAATCCTTATTAAACCGCAAAAGGACATATTACAGGCTTTAAAGGCCTTTGCACGTAGTTAGAACCGTTCTAAGGGCCTAGCGCTAAGAAAAACGACTTAATATATGGTAGTCCATTGAGACTGAAAAGACTAGACCGATGGGCACCTGTCTGGGCACGTGGAACCACGTGATTTAGGTGTAGGCTTCTTATTAGGCCGTAAAAGGCGATATTACAGGCTTTGAAGGCCTGTACACGTAGTTAGCAGCGTTCTAAGGGCCTGGCGCTAAGGAAAACGACTGAATACATCGCAGTCCATTGAGAATGACAGGTCGAGAACGATGGCAACCTGTCTGGACACGTGGATTCATTTGATTTACGTGTAGACTCCTTATTAGGCCGTAAAAGGCCGTATTACAGCCTTGGAAGGCCTGTGCATGTAGTTAGCAGCGTTCTTACGGCCTGACGCAAAGGATAATGACTTAATACATTGTATTCCATTGAGACTGAAAGGACTAGACCGATGGCCACCTATCCGGGCACGTGGAACTACGTGATTTATGTGTAGACTCCGTATAAAGCCGTAAAAGGTCATATTACAGGCTTCAAAGGCCTTTGCACGTAGTTAGAACCGTTCTAAGGGC